>OX579651.1:2290274-2544373 GCA_951230895.1 Carpatolechia fugitivella
TTTTTTTAATATAGTAATATAAATTAAAGATGGCGGCCATTTTTTTTATCAACAGATTTCGGTATAACTTTGTTTGACCAACAATGCATTGTTAAAATACAAAAATCCAATATGGTGGCCAACTTTTTTGTTTATGGACCGATTTGGGTGAAACTTGGTTTCACATACTGTTTTGACATAAAAACAACAAGGCAGTTTTGAAAACTACAAAAATCCAAGATGGCGGCCAACTTTTTTGTTTATGGACTGATTTGGGTGAAACTTGGTTTCACATACTGTTTTGACATAAAAACAACAATGCAGTTGTAAAAATGACAAAAATACAAGATGGCGGGCAATTTTTTTGTTTATGGACCGATTTAGGTGAAACTTGGTTTTATATACTGTTTTGATATAAAAACAACAATGCAGTTGTAAAACTGACAAAAATCCTAGATGGCGGCCAATTTTTTTGTTTATAAGCCGATTTGGGTAAATTTTGGTTTGCATACTGTTTTACCATAAAAAAAACAATGCAGTTGTAAAAATATCAAAAAACCAAGATGGCGGCCATCTTTTTTGTTTGTGGACCGATTTCGGTTAAACTTGGTACGGCATACTGTTTTTGCATAAAAACAACAATTCAATTTTAAAAATGACAAAAATCCACGATGGCAGCCAACTTTTTTGTTTATGGACCGATTTGGGTGAAACTTGGTTTCACATACGGTTTTGACATAAAAACAACAATGCAGTTGTAAGAATGACAAAAATCCAAGATGGCGGCCAACTTTTTTTTATGGACCAATTTGGGTGAAACTTGGTTTGACATACTGTTTTTACATAAAAACAAAACTGCAGTTGTAAAAATGACAAAAATCCAAGATGGCGGCCATTTTTTTTTTATTGACCGATTTGGGTGAAACAAGGCAGTTTTAAAAACTACAAAAATCCAAGATGGCGGCCAACTTTTTTGTTTATGGACTGATTTGGGTAAAACTTGGTTTCACATACTGTTTTGACATAAAAACAACAATGCAGTTGTAAAAATGACAAAAGTCCAAGATGGCGGCCAACATTTTTGTTTGTTAACTAATTTGGGCGAAACTTGGTTTAACATACTGTTTTCGCATAAAAACAACAATGCAGTTGTAAAAATGAAGAAAATCCAAGATGGCGGCCAACTTTTTTGTTTATGGACCGATTTCTGTGAAACTTGGTACGGCATACTGTTTATTCATAAAAACAACAATGCAGTTGTAAAAATTACAAAAATCCAAGATGGCGGCCAACTTTTTTGTTTATAGACCGATTTTGGTGAAACTTGGTTTCACATACTGTTTTGACATAAAAACAACAATGCAGTTGTAAAAATGACAAAAATCCAAGATGGCGGCCAACTTTTTTGTTAATGGACCAATATGGGTGAAACTTGGTTTGACATACTGTTTTTGCATAAAAACAACAATGCAAAAAAAAACAACAACAACAATGCAACAATGTAAAAAAGACAAAAATCCAAGATAACGGCCAATTTTTTTGTTAATTAACCAATTTGGGTAAATTTTGGTTTGACAGACTGTTTTTTCATTTTTTACAATGCATTGTTTTTTATATGCCAAAACAGCATATTAAACCAAATTTCATCGAAATCGGTCCATGAGCAAACAAGTTGGCCGCCATCTTGTATTTTTGTCAATTTTACAACTGCATTGTTGTTTTTGTGCAAAAAAATATGTCCAACAAAATTTCACCGAAATCGGTTCATAAACAAAAAAGTTTGCCACCGTCTTGGTTTTTTGTCATTTTTACAACTGCATTGTTGTTCTTGTGTCAAAACATTAAGTCAAACCAAGTTTCACCGAAGTCAGTCAATAACAAAAAAGTTGGCCGCCATCTTGGTTTTTTGACAGTTTTACAACTGCAATGTTGTTTTTATGCCAAAACAGTAAGTTAAACCAAGTTTTACCGAAATCGGTCCCTAAACAAAAAAGTTGGCCGCCATCTTAGTTTTTTGTCATTTTTACATCTGCATTGTTGTTTTTATGTCAAAACAGTATGTAAAACCAAGTTTCACCGAAATAGGTCCATAAACAAAAAACTTGGCCGCCATCTTGGATTTTTGTCATTTTTACAACTGCATTGTTGTTTTTATGCCCAAAACAGTGAGTCAAACCAAGTTTACCCAAAATCGGTTCATAAACATAAAAATTGGCTGCCATCTTGGATTTTTGTCATTTTTACAACTGCATTGTTGTTTTTATGCCAAAACAGTAAGTCAAACCAAGTTTCACCAAAATCGGTCCATAAACAAAAAAGTTGGCCGCCATCTTGGATTTTTGTCATTTTTACAACTGCATTGTTGTTTTTATGCCCAAAACAGTAAGTCAAACCAAGTTTCACCAAAATCGGTTCATAAACAAAAAGTTGGCCGCCATCTTAGATTTTTGTCATTTTTACAACTGCATTGTTGTTTTTATGCCAAAACAATAAGTCAAACCAAGTTTCACCGAAATCGGTACATAAACAAAAAGTTGGCCGCCATCTTGGTTTTTTGTCCTTTTTACCACTGCATAGTTTCTTTTATGCCAAAACAGTAAGTCAAACCAAGTTTCACCGAAATCGGTCCATAAACAATAAAGTTGGCCACCATCTTTGTTTTTTGTGAATTTTAGAACTGCATTGCTGTTTTATGTCAAAACAATACTGTTTTGAAACTGTGAAACTGTTGGTGAAACTTGCTTTTACGTATGTTTCACCCAAATTGGGCTGTAAACAAAAAATTTGGCCGCCATTTTGGATTTTTTTACATTTTTACAAATGCATTTATGCCATAATAGTATGCCAAACCAAGTTTCACCGAAATCAGTCCAGAAACGTAAGAGTTGGCCGCCATCTTGGATTTTTGTCATTTTTACAACTGCAATGTTGTGTTTTTGCAAAAACAATATGTGCAACCAAACTTCACCGAAATTGGTCCATTAACAAAAAAGTTGGCCGCCATTTTGGATTTATGACATTTAAAACATTGCATTGTTGTTTATAAACCAAAACTGCATGTCAAATCATTTTACACCGATATTTATTTTTTATTAAATTATATAATATTTTTTCAATGAAAAAAACAGGGCCTCTATCAGAAGGCATGTTAACTGTTGCTATCTCGTTCTAACTTGTCAATACCGCAGTTGCAAGAACTGAGACAGCACGTTAAAAGTCAAGGTGTTGGATACGTAGTAGTTTTCAAGTTTCGTTAGACAAGTTTCGGAGGCTAAAGGGCTATTTAGGCTTCTTAAGCCTATAGTCCATTTTGGTCCTAGAAGAGCTAAAAGTTTTCGCAGGGCTAAAGGGCTAAAGAGCCCGGAGGCTAAAGGGCTAAAGAGCCCTTTAGCCTCCGGAGCCCTCGCAAAAAGGCTCAGTCTATAGTACTTTGGATCACTAGATGAAACTGAGATAGCGAATAGAAAGACTGATAACTATTTTTATCCACAGCACCAGTATGTGGACAAAACGAGATGTACACGACGTGTGTTGAAGGCGGTTGCGTTGGAGCTCGAAACTGTTCACAAATCACCTGTGGACAGACTGTACCTGTAATTTGTACAAAACGTAACCCACAAACATGCACTGTTGGCTGCGTCTGCCAGGATGGTTTCTTAAGGAATGACAATGGAGTTTGCGTGCCGAAGGAAGAATGTTTGCTCAACGGTAAAGTTATCTTTTATTTCATTCAAATTAATATTAGCAGTAGAATTCACCTGTGGTCAGAGCTATACTCGAAGTCTCACTACATGATGAGCAAGTTGAAGAGGCAATCAACATCAACATCAACGGCCCGTTACAGTCCACTGCTAGACTATGAGCCTCCTCCACTTAAGTGGAGGGTTTTGCCATAATCTCCACGCTTGGCAGCCGGGTTGGAGATCGCAGATTAAAAGGTTACTGTATCAGAGAGCGCTGCTGCCCGTTCCCTGTTCAATGTGTAGTCTCTAAGTCACCTCTTACGACACCCACGGGAGGAGTAGGGGTTGGTGACAAATGTATTCTACTCTGCCGTAACTACACGGCGCAATGAAGAGGCAATGGGCAGGCCCTATAGCTCGGTGAACCGATAACCACTAGAGATGAAAGGTTCTCGAATTGAGACCACGGACCGGATGGCGTAGTGGGGCCATCCACAAGGCCTACAGATGATGCAAGTAGCGCAGGCTCATTCACGTTGGAAACCTATGGGCGAAGTCTATGTTCAGCAGTGGACGTCTTCTGGCTTAGATGATGAATCGAATTCACCTAACACTTTAATATAACTGAACAAATTTACCTAAATCTTTCAGATCACTGTTCTGGAAAACTAAATGAGTTGTATGACCCCTGTCCACCAATGTGCTTCTCGGATAGTTGTGCCAGCATCGGAAAACCGATCGACTGTCTATCTCTACCTGCAGTGTGTAGACCAAGATGCCGATGTGCTCAAGGATTTTACAGAAATTATAAAGGTGTCTGCGTGCCAAAGAAACAGTGCAGTAAGTGTCTAACAATCATTTAAGAAATCCTTAATTTTATTTTAAGATGTTTCACCCTTTTTAGTTTAAATGTGATTATTTTAAACATAGAAAAATAAATACTAGTAGCTCTGTGAGCTGTAGATCAATCGTCGAATACAAATCGATAGGGTGTTTGGAAAGCTATTCCATTCCAATGGATCGGTCTGAGATAGTCTACATGGAGCTTATAAGAAGGCAATGGACCTTAAGGGCAATGGACTGAGTATGCTCGGAGTTTCCCTGCTGGGATCAGGAATAATCAGATCCGCAGGCAAACAAAAGTTACTGACAAAGCCAGAAGGATTGTAAAACTTAGGTGGCAGTTACTCTTAAAATATGTGGAAAGATTTCCAAATGGCGATCATGCACTGGAAGATGCAGCGTGGGCAGGGCTAATAATCTGGTAACGGTGGAAAGAAGGAGTTGGATACAGGTCAAGCTCATCCTATGATCGGTCATTGTAAATATTGTTAGGGGAGGTCCTTTTTTCGCAGTGGATGTCTTTTAGCTGAGATGATGATGATTTATAAAACATAATTCTTAAAGTAATAATCATTTTTGTTTTAACTGATACGATACGTTTCATCTCTCGTCGGATACACTTTAGAATATTATTGACAGCCGTACATTTATGTGGTAAATAACTTTTTTCGGGTGTAAATAAGCAATGTCGAATGAAAAATATAAAAATTCAGGCCAAATTTTACGATCGTTAATATTTTTGAACTGTTGCAATATAAAATTGTTGTTTATTATTTTATCCTGATTTTATTCGCTTTATACCTGACTGCTTCAGAAGGAGGGTTATGTTTTTTGTATATGTGTCTGTGGTTATTGAAAAAAAAATCCTGACTATTCGCTTTTACATTATTCTTGCAGTCTTCAGAAACTGGCTTATCTTTTGTATCTAAAATGATTTGAAATATTCCTAAAACGTCATTTATTTTTACAGACCAATGTGGTAAAAACGAAGTTTATGATAAATGCGTGACAACATGCCCTCCTCGTAAATGTGGTATAAATGACGCAGCAGTACTTTGTGCTCCAACAAACCCAGCCGATTGTAAAGCTGGCTGTAGATGTGCAGATGGCTTCTCTAGGAACGACAAAGGGGAATGTGTAGCACCGGAAGATTGCCCAAGTACGTAAACCTTCATTGCCCTAGATTAAGTCTTTATATCTTCTGTAAACAACGTGTTAGCAAAATATCGTAAAACCTCTCGGGTAGGTCAGCCCATGAAACTGAACAATGTTTGTTTATCAATTTTTTTAAATCACAAAAAAATACTTTCATACAAATTAACTCAATCAGCTGTTTCAGTTTATATGAAAAGGTTATTTTTTTGAGATTTTGTGGAACTTCTGGGACTTTCACTGGAGAGATATTTGTTATTTTGAAAAAATCTTTATGAAGGTCAATAAATTTAAACATTTATGTTAACATCAACGGTTTGCGCGATGAAAGAGGCACCAAGCCATGTAGCCGCGAAAAAATCGCAGATGTCAGCACAAACTTTTATAAAAATCTATACTCAGATCCCTCGAAATCTCAAGGACTCGTAGAATACTTCTGTACAGATGCAGTACCACCCATCACCGAACTAGAAGTTCGTCGAGCCCTTAATGGTATGAAATTCAGTAAAAGCCCTGGTGAAGGTGGCATCAGTACAGAAGCCTTAAAAATAGGAGCACCTTCGCTTCTTCAACACCTTGTACAACTCTTTAACACCATACTTGAATCTGGACAAGTCCCTCAAGAATTTATTCACTCCATCATAGTTTTATTACACAAGAAGGGCGACAAATCTGATAGGTATAAATAATTACAGACCCATAAGCTTAATCTCACACATAGGTATATAAAGTCTTTATTAAAGTCATACAGAATATAATAAAAAGTCAATTGGACAAACATCAACCACCAGAACAGGCTGGATTCCGGCCTTCTTTTTCCACGATAGATCACCTGCACACAATAAACCAAGTAATTGAAAAACATAATGAATTTCACAAACCTCTGTATCTAGCCTTTGTGGATTACTCCAAGGCTTTCGACAGTATAGCGCATTCTGCAATACTTTCATCTCTTGGAGGTCGTCTACAAGACCAGTACAGCTTCCATTAGACTTCTCTCTCCGGGTGCCAGTTTCAAAATAGAAAAGGGCGTGAAACAGGGTGATCCTCTATCCCCTAACCTGTTTACGTGCACCGGTGCACCTTGGAGGAAGTGTTTAAAAACATAACTACATTATGGCAGTCAAAAGGTGCTGTTGTGGGTGATACAAATTTAACTAACCTCCGTTTCGCAGATGACATAGTCTTGTTTGTGGCCACGTCCGCTGAGCTCGAACAAATGCTCCAAGACCTGAGCACAGCATGCCTTGAGGTTGGACTTAAAATGAACATGACGAAAACGCAAGTTATGTCCAATAGCGTAAAACGTAGGGTCAAGGTCGATGAGCAAGATGTACGTACAATATGTCGATGAATACGTCTAATTGGGCCAGCTAGTCTCTTTCGAAAACAGGCAGGAGAAGGAAATCGATCGTCGTGTCGATAACGCCTGGAAGAGCTACTGGTCCTTGAAGCAATACATGAAAGGGGACTTGCCCCTTTCATTGAAGCGCAAACTTTTCGACATGTGCATCCTGCCTGTCCTAACCTATGGTTCGCAAACTTGGTCACTCACTAATCAGCAAAAGTCCAAACTCAAGGTTTGCCAGAGAGCTATGGAACGTAGCATCCTAGGTGTTAAACTGATAGATCGTATTAGGAACACTACCCTACGTTCTCATACTAAAATAGCTGACGTGGGCCGCAAAACTGCGAAACTAAAATGGGACTGGGCCGGGCACGTAAGCTGCATGCACCCAGAATGGTGGTGGGCGAGAGTCGTCACGCTGTGGACTTCTCAAGACGGGAACCGACGTCGAGGAGGCCCCGAAAAAGATGGTGAGACGAGTTAAACGCCTATCGACTGGACTGGTGGGAGCTTGCCCAGGACCGGGAGAAATGGCGGAACAATGGGGAGGCCTTTGCCCAGCAGTGGGACATTACAGGCTGATTATAATAATTATAATAATGTTAACACTTTACGGGATGACCGCGAAAGTTTAAAATTACATATTTATGTTTTTATGTTCTTAGACTACTATAAAATGCAAAGATTATTAATATTTCTTGGTAAAAACAGTAATGGTGTTTTTTGTCATTTTTATCTGAAAAAAATGTGTTTATACAGAATTAGTTATAAATCAAGAAACATTTTTTTTATAATCAAACTTTGCAGTATCTTGTGGAGGAGATTTTAACGCCCAACCAGGATGTGGCGGATACTGCGGAAATCGCTGCTCAAACTATAACAAGAGTTCAGTAGCATGTATACTAGTTTGTCAAATCAATGGTTGTGACTGCAAGAAAGGTTATGTTTACGATGATAATATCAAAAAATGTGTTCTTCCGGAAAAGTGCAGTAAGTGTGGTTATTACTCGTAGTTATATGTAATATATATGATATATTTTTTTTTATAAATGTTGAATTGTTAATATGTGATAGGAAGTAACCATGCATCTTAAATATTTTACTTATCGTTTCAAAATTTATGATTTATATCTTTTTGTCATTTTCAAATACATTTTTCACACTAATATTATAAATGTGAAAATATATTTGAATGTTTAGATGTTTGGATATTTTTTCCGCTTTCCACCTAAACAACTGGACGGATTTGGATGAAATTTAGAAAAGAGATAGTTTGTACCCTAGATTAACATTTAGGATACTTGTAACTGCACACTTGATCTCTATAATAATTAAAATTGGCCAATGATCATCTAGTAGCGGAATCGTACTACTTTGTGTGAGTAACCCAAGCTCTTTTAGAAGATTACAGTGAGCTCGTTTTTCTTGGGCATTCTAACTACGAAAGTAAACAAAGTGTCTCTGTACAACATCTATGTAATTCCTAGCTATCAATTCCTCCCTGCTCGATCATCAGGAAAGTTATAAAAAGTAGGAAATATCATTGAATGAACAATGTATTTCCTACATAGCGTATCGCCCCAGGTTTTGGTCTTTTATCGACCTGAGCTTCCTTGGAAGCTCTAGCTCATTATGAGCTTCTAGTTCTCATAAGAACTTTCGTTGAGTCTCTCTTCCTCAACAGAATAGCCGTGCTCCAAGTCTCTCTAATGATACTGCTCGGAGACGGCCACTCTTGCCCTCGCCCTGGGCAACCTTCTCCTTAAGCTATGTCAACCGTATTGAAAAATACAGTTACATAATCTCTCTGTGTCTTCCTTACTACCATCCCACAAGAGATCCAGCAAGATCCAGCAAGATCCAGCCCTGACGAAGGAACTAGTTTTAGTTCCTTCAGCTAGTTGATTGCTAGACCCCAGATCCCGAGCAAGACAACAGCTCAGAAGCAAAGACCCGATACGCTCACACCTTTACAGCAAACCAACTGTTAAAGCATTTACGAGGCGAGCGAGAATAAACGCCCCGCCAACGCGCTCTCTGTGAGACACTGCCCATTCTGTCCTCCAGAACGCTCCTGACCTCCCCTCACCACAGAGGTGTAGGAAAAGGTTAAAAAAATAGACAATCCCGAAGGATTGTCTACAGCGGACTCTGGTCCGACCGGTGCGCCTTAAGCGTTGGTTGGAGACCAAAGTCTCTTCGTTGAAAGCATAAGCTTCTCGTGGTAAGCCGAAGCTAGTGGACTACGTCCAATCGATACTAGCCGTAGCGTTCCCGATACGGCTGAGCCGCTGTGGTAACCTTTTAGGAGGCTAATCCTGGTCTTCCACCGAAGTGTCCGACGTATTGCGTTCGATGGGAGTGAAGGGAATATAACCCCTTATATATACATTTAAATACTTATTTAAACATATTAAATAACTCCCAACTCTCTGCTCATCTCCTGCCGAACTGATCCACTGGTTCGAGTATGCTCCATGTTCCCTTCGCTGAGTGCAACAATATTTCTCTGAAGGGAACGGTGCTATATGCACCCGGTCCTTTTGGGGACACTACTCTTTTGGGCTTGCATAACTATCCCTTGTCTAGCGTGATCTAAGCCACAGCAGCATGTGGTCATAGATTCATTCACCAAAGCCCATTTAGCAGATGCATTTACAATCATATGCACTGATATCGCTTTACGATATTCGGGTCTTATTCTGCTTTGTGATTATACATTAATTAGAGCATAACTCGAGCAGCTTCACGTCCAGAGCAGAAAACTTCACAGAAAGTCGCTCCGCAGACTTGCGTCTCAGAGGAGTCATTAGCCTTTGCCGATGCCACTACCGGGGGTAATACTTGAAAGACCTTCATCGATACTAAGCATCTTGAGGTCCACAGCGCACAGATGTGGACAAGTCCCATCGGCGAAGATGTATTCAAGTTGCTATACGTGTCTCGATCAATCAGCGGTTCAGAGCTGGGCATGCAGTGTCAACATCAGCTAATGACGGGTATACCACATCTTCAAGCGTCAGACATGGTTTTGAGTGCCCATGTCCGGGGTAAAGGGTCGCGAATCCTCTTCCCTAGTCATGGCCCTCGTTAATAGTTAGAATACATTGCGGATGGGCCTTTGCCATTTCCTCTCCCCATTCTGCGTGCTTGGGCGACACGTGAGGTGGTTCTTATTAGGACAGCGGCATTGGAGACAACGCGGATTCGTGAGAGGTTCCAGATCCATAATGCGTTGCGGCCGATGGTCTACGTATGCTTGTCCTCTGTTAAGTAACTCTAGAGGTATAGGCTCCAGCCGGCATCTGTATCCGCTATCTAGCATCATCCACTCAGCCACCATAATATATTCTACCAGGATGTGCAGACCACACTGGTTAGTTTGGATTAGTCAATAAAGGTTTAAGGGTGGCCCCTTTGCCTCTCAGGATGCCGTCGTCTCAAGCTAGGCGGCGTAAGAGACGAACAGGGGAAGTTTTTAGCAGCGCCTGTAACTTTGGTTATAGCAAATATTTTCATATTTTCCAAACCTATATTGAACTTTTCAGTCAATATCCAAACTTTAACATATTATGATTTTTATCATTAATACTTGTCGCCTCCGACCATCACTGGCCGACGGCTGCCTTCCCCATACATATATTGGAGAGTCGCATCGACGGTACGCGTAGGGTCAACACGGATTTTCCAACAAAGTTCCCCAATTTTGCTGAAACTCACAATATAGATGTAAGTCGGTCTCGGCATCACACATATGCTCTTAGTTTGGCGCTATCTCTTTTAGTTTTTGAGTTATTCGAAAAAGTTCAATACAAGAACGTATAACGGAAGTGAAAAATGTCCAAATACGGTTTTAAACCTTGTATTCGGAGTTCCCATGCACAGGGATAGCTATTGCTCGTTCGTTGGCATCGTCTGCTCTCAGCCACATATAAATAATTCGCTTTTTAGGAAACATAAAATTTTCGGCTCCGCGCCATGATTTTTATTCAGCCTTATTTCGATTTTTTCTATGCCATTCAACAGACACACGTTGTTAGACATAGTTTTATTTTACATTAGGGTTGTGGGGTTACATCCAGCCCCCAAAATTTGACGGAATTTATGAAGAAAAATTTTAAATAGCTAAAATTCCCTTCATCTAAACCTTCCAATCAACCTTTTCTATGCCATACAACAGACACACGTTGTTCTACATAGGTTTACCTTTTAACCCTTAGGTGCAATAAATTTCATTCAATAGGATTGTGTGTTTTACAACTTGAACTAACTATTATTTCCCTCACTCGAGGTACTGTAGTTCAATAACCATCTCTCTTCATCAATATTGATCCATCTATTATTTCCCTCGCTCGAGGTACTGTGGAACAATAACCATCTCTTCTTACTGATCCCCTCATCAGTTTTCGAAGACTTACTTAAAAGTTCTTCGTTAATGTGCACAATGTGCATCATTCACTTGCTTGCAACTACTTCTCTTCCATTGCAACGACCCAAGTGTTAAGCCAATTAACCCTGCGAGTTTGTCGAACTCACTGAAAACATTTGTTTACCATCAACAAGACAAAAACGATTCCGCCCGGAATTAGATGAGTTCCACATTAAAATGACAAACCGCCACTAACCTTGTAGTTGACGCGCAATTCGCTAGAGCATCGAAAACGTAAACGATACAATCGTCAGTACGCTCGACACCCAGCTTTTAAACGACTTCTGAATTTAGCTTTTTGTGATATACATCCGAAGCCGTAGAGGCCCCTGAGACATCGCTAAATAAGTCGACATTGTTACAATAATTGTTGAAGACCGTTTCCGGTCTTCCTTCTCCCAATCTTCATCATCAAATATTTCGCTTTTCCATTGTTTATTATTATAGTACAATGACACTATTTATTTTCAGCTCAAAAAAAATAGAGAACTATTTCTGTTTCCCCTTTGCAGGGTACTTATAGTTCTCTTTTTATGCCTTCGTGATTTTTCCCTACCTATACTAAATCTAACTCTTAAAATCCCTAAATGGAATAAAATTTATTTGACTACCTAACTACTGATACTATAACACTAATAATTCCTAAATGACATAAATTCTATTCCTTTTCCTAACAAACACAACTATCTACTAATAATACAAAACATTACAGTACCTAACTCTACGTCCCTATCCTAAATTCTAACCTATTAATTCTGATTTCCTACTCTTCCCTAAGTGGCCGCCTCCTTCCCCAACAAACACTTCGATTGTTTCACAATCTTCATTAGTCCAAGCTAATGACCTGGTGAGACGCGGACATAAGTCCCACCTTTGTCTTACTTAATATGCTACTCGAATTTAGTCTTATTTCAACTTGTACTAAATTCGATCTTCCACAATCGATTTGATTGTGCCACTCCCTGTCGCCAACGGCTATCCTTTTATTCAACAGTTTTTTTTTTTTTTTTTTCTTGTTTTATTATTATAAACAATTTTTCTCTTAGATTAGACACTGATTTACCAACCTTGAGTTCAGTGTTTAATCTTTACAATTCACTTACCTACTAAGTACAAATTTGAATATGTTATACATATTCCATTGTTTCAATGTACTTGGGGGTTTTGTAACCCAAAACTCCCAAGTAAATTGATACAATAAAGACGTTGCATGTCGCCTTTCTTTATAATTCTGACATTTCAATTTAAATATTTATTAATCACAGGGATCGTGTATGTTAACCACGTTAACATTTAGCATAACACTACTCAGTGCACTTGTACTTATTCAAGTTTCTTATAGCACAATTTTAATTCACAATAATCAGGCATTAAAAAGTAAATATTTACAATCATTTGCAACAACAACTTTAAACATTCACAATAATCAGTTTGATTTTCATTATTTCCAATTCACAATAATTAGTTTGATTTTCATCATTTCCAATTCACAATAATTAGTTTGATTTTCATCATTTCCAATTCACAATAATTAGTTTGATTTTCATCATTTCCAATTCACAATAATTAGTTAAGACAAATATTTTTATTTATAATATTTGGATAAATGTATAGCATTATACTTTCCTCGAATTCGACCCGATTCTAGATCCTCCAGAACATACACATTGTCGAAGGGGACGGAAGCAACCCGATAAGGTCCTTCGTATAACAAATCAAATTTGCTTATGTGTTTTTGCAACTTGTTAGAAATATTTAGCCGCCGAATTTTGACTAGGTCTCCAATATGATATTGCATCAACCTGTGGCTCCTATCGAACTTCTCTCTCCGATATTTGCTTTGCTTTTCCAAATTCATTCGAACTTCATTTCTTACCTCTCCCACATCTAAGGCTGAGTTTTGGGCTTGCAGATCTTCGTCAAATGAGAAGTTGATCGATCTTCCATACAAGATCTCACACGGCGTAAACCCAGTGCTATCGTGTCTAGTATTGTTATATAGTACTTCAATTTCAGGTAATCTAGTGGCCCAACTAGAATGCTTTTCATGACAGTATGTTCGAAACATCCGTCCCAGTTCTTTGTTCACCCTTTCAGTTGTGTTTGGTCGAGGATTTCTTATCGTGGTGTAGACGGTCTTTACACCTATTCCATTTAATGTTTCTTTCCAAAGTTTACAGTTAAATTGCCTTCCATTATCAGTCATGATTACTTTGGGTACAATTATCTCCGTAAACTGCAACATTTTGGTGATACAAGCTTTCGCCGTTGCTTTTCTTAGCGGAAATAGTTTCACAAATTTACTGAAGGAATCCTGGACAACCAGAATGTACTGAAAACCAAACACCCCTGAAGGTAGTGGTCCATACAAATCTGCCATTACCAAGTCCCCAATATTCTGTGTAACTATTGATTTACATGGTCCCACATATTTGAAATTGTTGCATTTTGCTAACTGACAAATATGACATCCTCTAACTTGCTTCTTAACTTGCCTTGCCAAATTGGGCCAAAAGAACCTGTCCTTAATGTACTTGATAACCTTATAGGCTCCCTGGTGACCCATTTCTAGATGCACTTGTTTGATCAACTCCTCTCTCATAATTTCCGGCAACACTATCACCTCTCTTTCTCCAAACTGGATATACAGTTTACCTTCTTTTATAAAATATCTGGACTTTTTGCCTTGTTGTGTCAATTCGATCTTTTTGCCACAAAACTCATCTTCCTCTTGCATTCGATCTAGTTGCTTGATTTGTTCGTTCAAACCTCGATTAGGTTTTGTTCCCAGATAGGCTATCTCTGGGCATACAGCTTTTTCTTCCTGTATGAACTCACTACTAGGCAAATATCGAGAGAGCACATCTGCTGCTGTGTTCAATCGCCCCGCCACATGCTCAACAGTATAATCAAACTGTTCAAGGTATAATATCCATCTTGTTATACGGCTGTTATATAACTTCATATTCTGCACGAACAAGAGTGCTTTGTGGTCAGTTAGTACACAAAATTTCGCCCCTCTGAGATAAGTCTCGAACTTCTTGACTGTGCTAATAACTGCGAAGAACTCCTGTTCCGTGGTGGTCCAATTAAGTTCGGCTCCTCTTAAAGCTTTGCTGTTAAATCCCAGGATCCTTGGGCTTCCTTGGTCATCTTTCTGAAACAACACTCCAGCTAAACCTATTCCTGAACAATCCGTTTGGATATAATAAGGTTTGGAAAAGTCTGGATGATGTAACATTATTGTATTAATGAATCTCCTTTTCAGATCTTCAAATGCTTGATGTTCAACATCTCCCCATATCCAGCTGCGTCCCTTTTTTAATACCTCGCAGAGGGGCATTATACTTCGATTATAATCCGGAATAAACCGTCTATAGAAGTTGCATAAGCCAAGGAACGCCCGAACTTGTTTTACCTTCTTTGGAATTGGAAATTCGCGTATCGCACGTATCTTGTCAGGATCAGTCCTTATCCCATCGGTTGAAATAATGAACCCCAACATCTTTACCTCCTTACAAATGAATTCACATTTCCGTAAATTACAAGTAAGTCCAGCTTTCAACAACTTCTGTAGGACTGTTTCAACGTGCTCAAGATGTGTATCTAAAGTCCCTGTCGTTATAACAGCTAAGTCATCAAGATAATTGACACAAAACTCTCTAACTTCAGGACCCAGTATCACATCCATGGCTCGAGAGAAACTTCCAACTGACGTTCTTAAGCCCATCGGTAAAACATTGTATACATAGCTTTTCCCATTAAATGTAAAGCCAGTATATTGCTTCCCTTGTTCGTTTATTGGTATCTGAAAATACGCATTGTTCAAATCAATGGTAGTAATAAACTTCGCTCCGTGAAACGAGTTCAACACATCCAATTGCATTGGTGGTTTTTCTGTTTCGGGTACCATGTACTGGTTTATCCCTCTCGCATCTAATAAAACGCGCACTGAACCATCCTTTTTCAGTGTAAACGTCAACGGACTAGAGTATGGCGTTGATCGTCTTGAGATTATCCCCATTTCTTCCATCTCATTTAACTTCTCTTCCAATTTCGCTTTGTAAGCGTATGGTATAGGATACGATTGCTTAACAATCGGTGTCCCATGTTGCATAACAATCTTATGTTCATAACAATTTGCTCGACCCAACTTTGCCGAAAAAAGTATTCAAGTTGCTATACGTGTCTCGATCAATCAGCGGTTCAGAGCTGGGCATGCAGTGTCAACATCAGCTAATGACGGGTATACCACATCTTCAAGCGTCAGACATGGTTTTGAGTGCCCATGTCCGGGGTAAAGGGTCGCGAATCCTCTTCCCTAGTCATGGCCCTCGTTAATAGTTAGAATACATTGCGGATGGGCCTTTGCCATTTCCTCTCCCCATTCTGCGTGCTTGGGCGACACGTGAGGTGGTTCTTATTAGGACAGCGGCATTGGAGACAACGCGGATTCGTGAGAGGTTCCAGATCCATAATGCGTTGCGGCCGATGGTCTACGTATGCTTGTCCTCTGTTAAGTAACTCTAGAGGTATAGGCTCCAGCCGGCATCTGTATCCGCTATCTAGCATCATCCACTCAGCCACCATAATATATTCTACCAGGATGTGCAGACCACACTGGTTAGTTTGGATTAGTCAATAAAGGTTTAAGGGTGGCCCCTTTGCCTCTCAGGATGCCGTCGTCTCAAGCTAGGCGGCGTAAGAGACGAACAGGGGAAGTTTTTAGCAGCGCCTGTAACTTTGGTTATAGCAAATATTTTCATATTTTCCAAACCTATATTGAACTTTTCAGTCAATATCCAAACTTTAACATATTATGATTTTTATCATTAATACTTGTCGCCTCCGACCATCACTGGCCGACGGCTGCCTTCCCCATACATATATTGGAGAGTCGCATCGACGGTACGCGTAGGGTCAACACGGATTTTCCAACAAAGTTCCCCAATTTTGCTGAAACTCACAATATAGATGTAAGTCGGTCTCGGCATCACACATATGCTCTTAGTTTGGCGCTATCTCTTTTAGTTTTTGAGTTATTCGAAAAAGTTCAATACAAGAACGTATAACGGAAGTGAAAAATGTCCAAATACGGTTTTAAACCTTGTATTCGGAGTTCCCATGCACAGGGATAGCTATTGCTCGTTCGTTGGCATCGTCTGCTCTCAGCCACATATAAATAATTCGCTTTTTAGGAAACATAAAATTTTCGGCTCCGCGCCATGATTTTTATTCAGCCTTATTTCGATTTTTTCTATGCCATTCAACAGACACACGTTGTTAGACATAGTTTTATTTTACATTAGGGTTGTGGGGTTACATACTTTTCACCGGGGAAAGCCGTATTCCCACGGGAAAATCAACGCGAGCGTAGCCGCGGACGGACCACTAGCTAGTTATAAAATTAATGAAAAAAATTGTTCTTACGTTCGTAAACTTTCAGCTCCGACATGTGGACCCGATGAATATCTTGATACATGCGCCAACGGAGGATGTTACAGTGCAAGAACCTGCAAGGACTTGGAAACTCTGAACGGTACTTCCATCTGTGTCGATACTGTAAAATGCATACCAGGCTGCCTGTGCAACAAAGGGCTCCTGAGAAACAAAGAAGGAAAATGTGTACCTAAAAACAAATGCCCAGAAAGTAAGTTAAATTTCTTAATTTGTTAAACAGTTTGGCGAAAAATTCTGTCTGGTATAAATAAATGACACAGCAGTACTTTGTGCTCAACCAAACCCAGCCGATTATAAAGCTGGCTGTAAATGTGCAGATGGCTTCTCTAGGAACGACAAAGTGGAATGTGTAGCACCAGAAGATTGCCCAAGTAAATCTGATATTGAACATTAGTTTTGCATTAATTGTTTTCGTTTGCCCAAATTTATTAGTTTAATAGTACCACCATTCTCGAATTATTAGTTCATAACTGTTTAATATTTTGTTCTATAATCTATTGCTACTGCAATAACTACTCATTAACATATTAAACTTATCTCAACAGTAAGTACAAGAGCCAATGAGAGTTGGGATCCCTGTCCCAACTAATTTGGACTTAATTTTGTTTTTTGTATTCCAGAAAAATGCTCTGGACCTTACGAATATTACTCTTGCGGGGTTGCATGTGACAATGTATGTTCTACTTTGAGTCAACAAAATCAGACCAATTGTCCAATAATAAATATAAAGTGCAACGAGATGTGCTATTGTCAAAAAGGCTATGCTAGAAACCGTCAAAACATCTGTGTCCCAATCTCGTCCTGTCGCCGTAAGTATTATTAACACAGAATAAAAAAAACTACATGATTATCAAAATTTGCATCTTTATCTCCGATTAAGAAGAAATAGAAACATCAATATTAGTTTGAAACGTAAAATAGAACTCAGACTGTAACAAGCAATTTCATTAAATATATTTACGTGTACTCAAACCACCTATATTTTGATCCAGGCTGTCCAGGAAAATATGAATGGTACGATACTTGTCCATCCACCTGTCCATCTAGTGATGGTTGCGACACATATATGAAAGTATACGGGTGTCCTGCAATAGTGAACAACGATACATCACACTGCAAACCTGCTTGTCGGTGTGAAGACAACTACCTTAGAAACAGTAATGGAACATGTATACCTCAAGAACAATGTCGTAAGTAATTTATAACATATAAAAAAACTTCCTTTAAACAAACTGATGTTCAGTTCAATATTTTAGATTGGTCTAAAAAAACTTTAGCTACTGCCCCTAACATTATTTTTCATATTTTTTTATTACAGCTTGCAATGGTGATGAAAATGCAAAACCTGGTTGTGGATGCAGTCGAACTTGTTCCGACTTTATCCTTAACAAACCACCAACTTGCACTAAAATATGCAAAATAAATGCATGTGACTGCAAAGATGGCTACGTACTCGAAGAAAAATCAGGAAAATGTATCCATCCTAAAGATTGTCCAGGTAAAAATAACAAAAACGGTCTAGCTGAATTTGATGTAAACATGTAAAGATATATCCTTGAACAGAAACGTTTACAAACTATCTATTGATTAGTTAGTTCGGGAAAGGATAAATGTGGTAGGAGAGAAATAAAAACATCAATTCAATAAATGGTTTTGCATCTTCTTAGTGTAATGATAGTACCGGTAATCCTGGCAGTCACTTTAAAAACAGCTGATAAAAAGAGTCGTGTAGCAAATTAGACTAATGAATGATAGAGACATCTAAAGTATAATAACAACGGTAAGTAGGTACATACATTTTGGTTTATTTTTCTAGTTTCGTCGGCATCTTGTCCCAAGGGCCAAACGCTTGGCTGTGGAAACAACTGCAACAGAAAATGCTTCAACTTCAGGAATGGAACAAGCCCAATCGCATGCCCAAGAATTGCTTGTACTGGAATAGGCTTGTCGTGCCAGTGCGACCCGTCACAGGGATACTACTACGATGACAATAAAAAGAAATGTGTTCCTTCTTGCGAATGTCCCCCTTAAATGTATAAGTAAGCTATTTCAATATAAAAAATTAAAAGGAACGTGACCTCCAATACATTTGAAATATTTTCATGTCTTAATATTATAAATTAAAACGGCACCACCACTATCATTATCAACAGCCAATAAAGGAATAATAAAAATATATGTATTGTAGCAGTTTTATAAAGACAATAAACATATTTATTACAGCAGGCTTTTTATTCTTCAAGATCTTGTTGAATAGTAGATTTGTTTCAAAACACGATGAAGAGGAATAAAGCATCTGGGCGACCGATCTTTGCTCATGGAACATCCGGTTTTTAAACTCATACATGACCATTATTTTTACAAGCTGTGATGTATGTGGGTGGGTGGGTTTGTGGGTATGTTCGGGTGAAATCTTGCAACTCAATTTTGAAACACTTGCTGCCATTGGAATTTGCTGAAATTTGGTACACTTATGTAACCGCGATTGCAATGCAGTAATATATAGGTACCATGGAGCTGGTCTGATGATGGAGACGGAAGGTGGCCATAGGAATTTCCCTAATACACAACACAAGCTAGTCGTGTTTGGGCTCGTTGGATTTGTCTTAACAAGGATACTCCACTCCACGGCTTTAAAAGCTTGTTTAAAAAGGATTTTTAATTAAGCTTATTTTTTCTAAGTATTTTTTTTAAGTCACTTTATAAGTTGAAGTGTCATCCGTTGGAGAACTTCCGGTCTAAGAAAAAAATATTTCGATTTTTTTATTTAAAGAACTAAATGAAAAAATAAAAGGTAAGTAAATAAATAAAAAAAAACTTGACCAAAAAAGAACTTAAGAATTCGAACTCAAGTCAGTAAGCCTTCATATTCACACGGTTTTCTAACTAAGCTAGTGATACAGATCGCGCCAAACTTCTAGACCGCTCTGAAGTTGCTTCGCGCATTGCGCGTTGTCGCTTTTACCTATATTTTGCAGTAGGAAATCGAATCGTGCCGAGTTCAGAGCGGTCTAGAAGTTTGGCGCAATCTGTACGTTATCGAAGATGGCGAAATTACCTGTCCGTCCATTCTAATGATATTCAACGCGAGCGTAGTAGAAATTTGGTACACTTAATATGTAACCCACCGGGGTATCAAAATATTGCATTGTTACCGGACAATGCAATATTATGATACCATGGAGCTGGTCTGATGATGGAGACGGAAGGTGGCCATAGGAATACACAACACAACCTAGTCGTGTTTGGGCTCATTGGATTTGTATTAACAAGATCTTTAGTCATACGTGATGTCCAGGGTCTCATGATGGAGCCGGAAGGTGGCCATAGGAACTCCTAAAAATTACAACATAACCTCGACGTGTTTGGGTTAATAAATAAATAAATAAATCTTTATTTAACTTAAGCAAAGCAATATTTACATTAGATGCTGAAGCCTGTAATAGCAAACGCTGTGCTACAGGCGTCAGTGTCTTCCCATACTATGTCTAAATCTAAACAGTTAAGTATATAAAGAAACATAATCTATATAAGTATCTATTTAACTATATTATATGTGTCGCGTGTGTATGTATGTATGTATGTATGTGTGTGTGTGTGTGTGTGTGTGTGTGTGTGTGTGTGTGTGTGTGTGTGTGTGTGTGTGTATCTGTGTGTATCTGTGTGTGTGTGCGTTATTAAGTTATTTTACCCTGATAAAAAGCTCCTCCGTTGCATCATAGTCTAGTTGTTTAAGTTTATCCAAGAGATATTTCTGAAACCGGTGATTATTGTATTTTTTAACTGCACTAACGTCATTACATAACCTATTGTAAACCAAAGGAGCAACGTAATTGTAGCTATTTTTAGCAAAAGCTGTACTATATATCGGCACAGGAAGTTTTACTACTCGCTTTTTGCACTCGGGAAGAGTGGGTACAACTTGTATGTGATATCGACGAAGACTTGCGTAGATAAATATTTTCCTGACTGACAATACATCACATAACCTATACAAGTCAGTGGTGGAATGCCTGAATGAAAGTTTGTTCATAACCTTAAGTACCGCGCGCTGAGCACGCTCCACTTCTATAAGGTAAGTCTTCGATGCGGAACCCCAAACACAAATGCAGTATGAGACAATGCTTTGACACAGAGATTTATATGTGAGTGTAAGGATATCCTTACTAGCTACATCTCTAAGATTCTTAAATATAAAGATAAGCCTTCGAACTCTATTAGCAACTGCCTTTACCTGCAAACCCCAACTTAAACTGTCATCTAATATAATGCCCAAATATTTAATATCTCTGACACGAGTTAAATATGCACACGCACAAATTGGTACGCTACAAGTCCTTCTGTTACACGGATAAGTATGTAGTTGTAGTTTGAAGTCTTCATTAGGTCGAGTGCGGGCTGTTATGCTGAAGCAGATATATTTTGTTTTAGCTGTATTTAGAGTCAAAAGGCTACATTCCAACCAGGCAGTAACACGCTTCATACCCGTCTCAGCATAATGTCGCACCTCACTCCAATTGGGTCCATGAAATAAAAGGACAGTATCATCTGCAAACATGAAAATATCTGCACCCTTCAAATCTAAGTTGCACAACTCATTAATATATATAATGAATAGTGTTGGACCGAGAGTACTTCCCTGCGGAACCCCAAATGAACAAAGCGCGCTGTAACTTAATTGACCATTTATTTTAACTCTCTGGGATCTGTTGGACAAATAAGATTGAAACCACTCAAGTGGTACCCCTCTAATTCCCATGTTTTCCAGTCGTGCTAGTAATATAGGAACCGAAACCGTGTCAAAGGCCTTCTGAAGGTCAAGAAATACACCCAGACATCTATTGCCACTATCTAAGTAGGAACGCACCATTGATGATAAGCTCAATACAGCATCCTCTGTGGACCTACCTCTCCTAAATCCATATTGCCTTGTGCTTAGTAGATTATATTTTTCTAGGTAGGTGATTAGTCGATTATTAACTATTTTTTCTATTATTTTCGAAAGGGTGGAAATTAAAGATATAGGTCGATAATTAGTTGGAAGGTCTTTTTTTCCATTCTTATATATTGGAGAAACAACTGCTTGTTTAAAAGCTTCGGGAAAAATACCCTTTGTTAAACTTAGGTTAATTAAATATGTAATAGGTTCTAATAAATAATGACAGTTCTCTTTAATGAAGTTACTGGAAATACTGTCCCAGCCCGGAGCACTATTCGATTTGAGATCAATAATGGCTTTTAGTACTTCAGCACAATCTGTAGTTAAAATTGAAAATGAGTTAGAAGGAGAGTCCAGAGAGTAAGCCTTTTTTGCAAGGTGGTTTTCCGTTGTTCCTAGCTTAGACAGCGTGCAGTGCGCTAAGTCACGCCCTATAGATGTAAAAAATCTATTGACCTCATCCAGAGATTTTGACGGAGTTGATTCTATACCCAACAGATCCTCAGCAGTGGCAGTAGTTTTGTTCAAGTTACATACATCTTTAATTGTTGCCCAGGTCTGCTTAGAATTACCAGCATTTTGAACAAAACGAGAACGATAGTACTGCTCTTTAGCAAGTTTGATTAATCGATTACAAATATTACGATATTTACAATAAGTCATTTTTAAGTTATCATCAGTTAGTTTATGTTTATGTTGCTTATGTAATCTATTTCTTTTTCTAATAGATCTTAATAATCCAGGGGTAATCCACGGTTTTAAACAATGCATCCTGTGGGATGTTTTTATAATTCGTTGGATTTATTTTGACAAGATCTTTTATAATACGTGATGTCTAGAGTCTCATGATGGAGCCGAAAAGTGGCCATAGAAACTCTTAAAATACACAACACAACCTCGTCATGTTTGGGCTTGTTGAATTTGTCTTGACAATATCTTTAGTCATAGGTAATGTCCAGGGTCACATGATGGAGCCGGAAAGTGGCCACAGGAATTCCTCAAATACACAACATAATCTCGACGTGTTTAGGCTCGTTAGATTTGTCTTGACAATATTTTTAGTCATACGTGATGTCCAAGATCTCATGATGGAGCCGGAAGGTGGCCGCTGTATTTCCTCAAATACTCAACATAACCTAGTCGAGTTTGGGCTCGTTGGATTTGTCTTGACTAGATCTTTAGTCATATGTGATGCCCAGGATCCCATAATGGAACCAGAAGTATGGCCAACTTCTGAACTTCAGAACTCTTTCAACGTCGTAACATAACCTTGTCGTGTTTGGACTCGTTGGATTTGTCTTGACAAGATTTTTAGTCATACGTAATGTCCAGGGTCTCATGATGGAGCCGAATGGTAATCTCAACGAAACAACATAATCTCGTCTTGCTTGGGATTTTTAGTCTTAGCAATTTAGTCCTACGTGATGTTCAGGGTATCTTGCAAAATTTAAATACGCTGGACTAAAAAGCACAAAATAATTATCAAGTAAAAAATATTTTTTAACAACACGTTTTAACGCACTAAAAAGTATAAAATATTTTTTATTGAGATATTTATTGGTGTAGTACTCTTGTAGTACTTAAAACGAAAAACGTGGGGTGCATAGAGTAGATTTTGAAGCATAGCCGTGTTTCTCAAAAAACTATAGATTAGAATTTAGCCCCTTTATAAAAAAATCATAGACATCTTCAGGCGAGGGTGGTCCATCTATCACCTTACAATCAATTTCCATCAGCTAGTATGTTGAAATTGTGTGCATATAAAATGGTCAAACGCAAGTATTTCCAATAATAAACAACAATTTAATTGCACTGCAAAAAACATACTTATAATAACTATTTGTAAGTTTTCAAGACATAACACATAACAACTCCTGGCACAAATAAGAATTAAAAGACTTATTCATTGGCTTTACATTATCAATATGTTATGTATCAATAAGTAGAACAGACAGACATGAAAATAAGCACGACAAGGAAAAGGTTACAGCGTCAGCTATGCTGTTTTTCAGCCATCACCTCGTTCTCTACTTCTTTGAATATATTATATTCCATGCACCCCACGTTTTTCGTTTTAAGTACTACAAGAGTACAACATCAATAAAAATCTCAATAAAAATTATTTTATACTTTTTAGTGCGTTAAAACGTGTTGTTAAAAAATATTTTTTACTTGATAATTATTTCACATGAAGCTCAAATCTGCACAAAATATTAGTTTTCAGGAAGCAGTTCTTATTCCACACATTCCAAATATTACAGACGGCCCCGTTTCCTAGTTGGTTGTACGCCTGCCTACGAAGCTCAGGGTCGCGGGTTCGAATACCGCCCAGGGCTAACATTCGTGTGATGAACACTTGTTAGTAAGTAAGTAAGTAACACTGCCTTGTGTTTGCCTTGTGTCTGGATGTTGTTTATCTATACAGTGTGTCTGGTTACCGGTGTCCGAGCCGTTAAGGCTAAGCAATATAATCAATTTCATCGGCGAATCCATAACAATAAGGCATTTTACCCCTATTGTTTCGGAATGGCGGCCATTTTGTTTTTTGTATATTTACAGTATTCGCAGTTCATTTATTTAAAAATCTAGATAAAATAGAGACTTAATAGGCATAAAAGTGGTATCGTTCGATAGCTACAAAAGTAGGCAACATATTAAAAGGTTTTTTAAAAACTTCCATTAAAACATAAAAAAAAATACTTGAAACGAAAAAAGTGTGATAAAATTTTCTAGATTTTGTTACATTTTAAATGCTTCAATTGAAACTACAGCGTTAACATAATTTTATTTTTATTTTTGATATGCACTACAATATTTCTTTTCAATTAATTTTACCTAAATCCGTTCATAGACGCGAACAAACTGTGAAATAGAAACAAACATCCAAGCATCTAAACATCTAAACGTCCAATCATCCGAATAACCAAACATACTTTCGCAATTCTTAAATTCCTTAGCTTGTTTGTGTGTTGGATTCGATCTGTAAGCAAACAAGTTACATTGATAATAATAAATAAATAAATAAATAAATCCAAAATGTTAAGTGAGATTTTCCTTCTACTTGTTAAGATTTTTTAAGTAAAAGGTCATATTTAGGTAGTCATTACTCCTAAACTATTTGACTTAGAGCTTAGGTCTTGAAATCAGTATTTAGGAAACATTGTAGTGCATAAAAATAAAAAAATAATTGCATGTTAAAGGTCTAGTTCTTTTTAAAAAACATTTAAAAAGTAAAAAAAAAAACAGAAAAATTTTAATCACATTTTTTACGTTCCAAGTATTTTTTAATATTTTAATGGAAGTTTTTAATAAACCTTTTAGTGTCAATGTGTTGCCCACTTTTGTAGCTATAAACGAAACGAACTTTTATGCCTACTGGATCTCTACATTGCTAGATATTGCTAAATAAATGAACCCAGCCGAACACAGTCAATACAAAAAAAACAAAATGGCCGCCATTCCAAAAAAGTAGGGATAAATGTCTTATTGTGATGGATTTGCCGATGTAATTGATCATATTGCTTAGCCTTAACGGGTCGGGCACCGCTAACCAGACATACTGGTATGTATTTATATATTTAAGTAGTACATATTAGAAGCTTTGCTTAGTTTGGAATCAGATTGCTGTGTGTGAGATGTCCCCACTTATTTATTATATTTTTATTAAATTTCAGATATATTTTTTTATTCGGCCATCCACCTGTACACTACACAACACTATTATAATCGGTATTGGTATACTTACTGACGTAAAAACCAAAACGTGTTGAACAGCAAATACGATATTTTTTGTTTAAATGGCGTAATTGGGGCTAATTCGGCAAGTTGTCCTCTAATTCAGAACAAAAACTCCTTCGGCGCAGCAGCTTTTCGCCATTTAAATAATTTTAATTCTAATTTTTATTTTTAGCGTTTCACTTGTAGTATTTCGCCAGTATCAAGTGGTTTTGCTAAGTAAGTAGCATGAGATACACAGACAGCCCTAATCCTAAGACTAGGGTGTTGTGTATGGTGAAGGACTCCAGTAATATGTTAGCAGATTAATGAAGCCACCACGTGGCCGCTGCAAGTCATCAATAAATGACGCCAAAATGCAAGCGTTTCAATTGTCCTATTAAAGTTTATTGTTCCGAGTCATTCACTGCATAATACACTAAGCACTCAAATAAATTTAAAAAACGAAAATTAAAACAAAAGTCCGACCGCCATTGACGTATGCTAGCAATTAGTAGCAATCGACTGCCTTTAAAATATAAAAAGTGATAAAAATGGACATCTTAACTTTACAGGCGGCAAACGTCTTATACTGAACTTATGGACACGACAAGTTGTGTACAATTTTAGAGCTGACGTAAAGAATACAGACAGACAGAGAAGACAGACAGTAAACAGCTGTGGCTACGCCCTTATCACTCATTTATCTCCTCTCCTTCCAGTCATAAAAACGAAAAAAATAGCTAAACTTTAAAATTTTCTTCCCGAATCAGGGCTTTGTACACAAAGAGAATATACGTAAATGTAAGTAAATATGACCAATAAAAAGATTATTATTTAATAATTTACTTATTCTTATTGGACACGACACACTTGATCAAATAACCACGGTGCCGATACTGTTAGTCATTCAATGAGTTGTTGCGATACGAACAATTTTTTTTCTTTAATACTTTACTCTTTTTTCCTTTATCTCCGCCATTTTAAAAATAATCAAAAGATGACAATTCAGGACAAAATAATTATAAAACTTGCTCACAAAATTTCATGAGAATCGGTTGAGAAATGTGACCTATAAAGGAGAACAGTCGGATATCAGCCGGACATCGTTTGGTCCAGTAAAAATATGGTTTTCTAAACTAAAGACACCATTTTCAAATTGATAGGACAACACAATCTAGGGCTTTGAATATCGGGATCCCGGTATCACCTAAT
Source organism: Carpatolechia fugitivella (assembly GCA_951230895.1). Lineage (NCBI taxonomy): Eukaryota > Metazoa > Arthropoda > Insecta > Lepidoptera > Gelechiidae > Carpatolechia > Carpatolechia fugitivella. The sequence continues at coordinate 2,317,037 of OX579651.1, forward strand.
ACCGAGACCTAATACATTGGTAAAGCCGGGATCCCGGTATTGAAAAAAACTTTCCGGTATTAATACCGGTATTGGCAAAATCTGGTATTTAAAAGCCCATTCTATCACACACCGAGTATAATACAAACCTTTTTGTAGAAAATTTTGTTTACTAGGATTCTTACACAAAAATGTCCTTAACCTTTAAGTATGGACGTGGAGTCTCACAGGCTACCTACTCGATGTTTTCGTTTTCTTAGTTTCACCTAATTCCCCCCACTCCCCGTGATTGAGTGGCTCAGTAGCTTTTGTTTTAGTTGTAAAACTACCAATGAGGCAGGAGGTTGCGTCTTCCAATGAGAAAAGAGCAACTCTCATTGGAATAGGTTGTAACCAAAGATTTGATGCATTTTATTGATATCAAAATACTTTAATACAATTGTCTAATCCCACTACGCGATTCAAGCGTCGTCCTAGACACGCTCTCACAGATCCGGACGATGAGATCACCGTCGCGATTAAAGCTGCCATTGCGTGTAGGCCAAACACTACTACAGAATGCCCTTCAGGTAGCAACCGCCCCCGCCAGCGGGGACGCGGACTAATAGTAGAATTAATTCAGTAAGACCCGGTAGGGGTCATTCTTCTCCGAAGCGCTTCTCGCCCTGGCAACGTTCTGGGCCGCGGTCCGAGCCCGTCTGAGGGCGCCCCCAGATACGTTGTCATAAAATTCCTAAGGGGTACAAGCCTTCTGCTCCCCCGCAAGTCCGCGCCCACTATATTACCACTCTGGTATAAATAGTGATTAGGTCCGTCAAAAAAAAAAAAAACAATTGTCCAAGTTTATCGCATTTGTTATACGTAATAATTAAGTGTATTTTGTGTTAACTAGTCCATAAGTGTATAAAATTCTAATATTTATCCTAAATTGTGTATTTAAAAAACGTACCGTTGACAGTTGAGTATTTTATTTGAAATAGTTTGCTACTGGGCTAATAATCTACGATATTTTCAATATAACTAGTTACTTAGTTACTAGGAATTAACCTGTATTAGAGTAGCTGATGATGCGCTTCCGCTAGCATTACTTCACAATAAAATTAAATTCAGTGCCCGTTTTACTGGTATTAACAACTCATTAAAAAGCTTTGCATCATACTGCAAACTTTATCATCAGGGCTTATAATAAAGTGGCCATAAGAAGCCACTTTTAACAGTTACGACTTACATAACTTATTGATTATAATATTTAGTACTATAAAACTATAACTAAAATATATTTGTAACCCTTCTAATGTCGTTAAACACATAAACACAGACAGCTACTGCAGTTGATGTTTAACCTTAAAAAGCTTATTTTAAACCAAAATCGTGGTAGTAAATTAACCCAGTAGATATGACGTGTGTTATTTAAAAAAAAATACGTAAAAAGACACCTTTTATACTAAAATTCGTTGTGTTTAAACAAGTGCACGAATTTTCACCACAAATTGGGTATAAAAGACAACGGGTTTTGGATAAAAAGGCAGACGACCGTATCATGTTGAAGTCGATTCTCTTTACAGCCTTTGTGGCTGATATACTAATAGTAGTGACTTCAACAGCCGTAGCCACAGCAGCTTCGTCTGGTTCTTCGACGGCAACAGCCAATTCAGGTACGAAGTCAGTTTGTATATCTGTGCACGGCATTTCTATCACATCATACCATATCGCGTGATACCAAGGGGCCGTTTCACGAAGCTACAAGTTACAAGTACAATTCGATGTACAATGCGTAGACAATGAGATAAATCGATAAGGGCTTACAGTTTCGGCGAATTGGCTACGCAATGAATATCAAATTGTAACTTGTTACTTGTATATTGTTGCTTCGTGAAACGGGGCCCACAAGAGAAAGATAAAGTTAGATTTAGAAATAAGTTACCTCCATCGGAAGAAACTGAGCATGTGGGGAGGTCCAAAGGGCTTAATTGAATCCCGCTACATCATCATTACTTTCAGGAGACAAGTAAATATAACGAAAATAAATTAATGGAAATATCAAGTTCCTAACCTAAGTCAATTCAAATGAAATTTTCATTTGTGGGGTTTCACTTGTAGTATTTCGCCAGTATCAAGTGGTTTTGCTAAGTAGCATGAGATACACACACAGACAGCCCTAATCCTAAGACTAGGGTGCTGTGTACGGAGAAGGACTCCAGTAATATGATAGCAGCATTACTGAAGCCACCACGTGGCCGCTGCAAGTCATCAATAAATGACGGCAAAATGAAAGCGTTTTAATTGTCCTATTAAAGTTTATTGCTCTAAGTCTTTGACTGGATAATACACTACCAAAATTATACAATAAACACTCAAATAAACAAAAAAACTTAAATTAAAACGAAAGCCCGACCGACATTGACGGACGATAATATCGCTAATTCAATTTATTTAAAAATAACTGGCCAAGCACGTGTCGGACCACGCAAAATGTAAGGTTCCGTAGTTGCCTAACAAAAGAATAGCTAAAGAGAAACTTAAAAAGAAACGTACCTATAACCTATTATATAGGTAGTACCTATATTTAATTTTATCTACAATATTATGTAAGTACTACGAATGAAAATTGCTCCGCTGAGAACTAAGTTTTTGGAAATAAAAGTAGGCTAGACTAAATTGCTAAATAAAATTATAATAGTTCATGGAATATCTAACTGGAATTGAAAAAGAAATAGTATTGTAATTTCAAGTCTTTCGTTTGTTAGTATACTTAATTCTAACAAAAATAATCAAAAAATTTTAATATTCAAAGTGCTAATAATTGCAATCTAATAGGTAGGATTTCGAGGCACATCCGAACAGCATCCAGTCGCTCGCGCTAATGAGCGCGCGCGGCTGCCGCTCTATTTGTTACATCGACTCCCCGCGCGCAAGCCTCGCAGGGCCATAAGCTCCGCGGCGCGGCGCGCTTTATTCGAAATTCAAAATAGTTTTATTCGAATGTTTCGAATGTTCCATTGGCAACTCGCGATTGTTACACATTTAAAACTGACTGATGAATAAGGTAAATAGGTTATGAAATTATTTTAGTAAATGATGTTATGATTTTTCTTCTTCTTCTTTCGTCTTTTTATTGTTCTAATACCTACATAGACGGACTCCATCAAGTCATTTTCTATGATACTTGTACTGAATTTCTTACTTAGCACAAGTACATTTTAAAGTTGGTATTTTATTCGTTAACCTGTCAAGCCTACTTATTTCACATTTTTTTCACTCTTCTCGTACTTAAATTTACTAGTACATAGACAGTTTAAACTTTATCAAAGTATTTTTTTATGATATTTGTACCGAATTTCTTACTAGTACAAGTACATTTCATAAGTTAATATATTATTCGTTAACCTGTAAAGCCTACATGATGTTGATAGTTTTCCTAAAAGGAAAAAAAAAAGAAAAAAAAAATTCGAAAAGGAATTTAAAAAATTCATCATATACATTACTACCGTGAATTTTTTAACATTTCCAAATACAACGGTTTCGCTGGTGGGGGGGGGAGGGACTTGACTCTAACAAAAATAAGCACTTAAAATATTTCTGAAACGTAAACTAGCATCGAAAAATGGTTTTAGCAAACCCCCATTATTTTTTTAAACCCTATCCAACGATACCTCACACCATAAGGTAATCGTGAATTTAAAAAATAACCCCCACTTCACGTGTACCAGAGGAACACAAAAAATTTTTTTTTTTAGATTTTTCTTCAACTTTGTCGGCATGATTCATATGTATGTCCATGCCAAATTACAGTCTTCTAACATTCATCAAAAAAATTTTCTGTGATATTTGTAGTACCAAATTTCTTACTTGTACTAGTACTTTTTATAAGTTGGTCTATTATGCGATAACCTGTAAAGCCTACTTGATGTTGATAGTTTTTCTTTTAAATTTATCATATACACTACTACCATGATTTTTTTCACGTTTCCATATACAACGGTTTCGCTGGTAGAGGGGGCGGAAACTTGACTCTAACAAAAATAAGCACTTTAAAACGGAATATTTCTAAAACTCACACTAGCATCGTAAAATGGTCTCAGCAAACCCCCATTGTTTTTAAAAGACCTATCCAACGATACACTATAAGGTAATCGTGAAAAAAAAATAACAGCCTCTTGACGTGTGCCAGAGGAACCCTAAAAAATTTTTTTTTTTAAGATTTTATTCTTCAGCTTTGTCGGCATGATTCATATGTATATCCATGCCAAATAACAGCCTTCTGGTACTAAGAGTCTCTGATCTAAGCCGCGGACAGACAGACAGACAGACGGACGGACAGACAAACGGACAGACCGAAACTATAAGGGTTCCTTTTTTACTACGGAACCCTAAAAATTGCGTTCACAAATGGACCCTAACCACACGATTTGCTAAACAAAAATGACAGTTTACATTTTTTCTTCTTTTTTTTATTTGTTTATAGTTTGGTAACTAGACTTTTAAATCAAATGAACATACTAGACAGGGGTCCTCCGATCTCACATTCAAAAATTGCGGCCGCCCTCTATTTCGTTTCGACAGTGGTTCGTCGACTCTATAATGGTCTTTATATAGAACTCACGAAAGATTTCCAAAAAATTATCCCGGTTTGTTACAATATTGCCATTTAAGTCTAATGACTCATGTATTTCTTTTCACCTGAGAGATTTTGCGTTATTTTGGAATAAAACTTTATAGTGGTCAAAAATTTTGAACATAAAATATGTTTTTGTGTTCTTCGATTGATTTTCTATGCAAATATTATAAATATTTCTTGCTAAAGTGTTTAATAAAAAACAGTAATAGTGTAGGCATTTTGGAAAAAAAATGCTTATACAGAATTTGTTATAAATTGAATGAATAAAATTCTTAATGATAAAATTTTGCAGTATTTTGCAAATAAGCAAGGTATGTTGCTCGAGGTTTGATACACATAATAAACGTACATAAACTTTTAGCTCCGACATGTGGACCCGATGAATATCTTAATGCATGCGCCAACGGAGGATGTTATAGTGCAAGAACCTGCAAGGACTTGGAAACTCTGAACGGTACTTCCATCTGTGTCGATACTGTAAATTGCATACCAGGCTGCCTGTGCAACAAAGGGCTCCTGAGAAACAAAGAAGGAAAATGTGTACCTAAAAACGAATGCCCAAAAAGTAAGTTTAACATCTTAGTTGGTTAACCAGTTTGGCTAAAAATTCTGAGTGGTATTAACGACGAAGCAGTACTTTGCACTCAACTAAACCCAGCCGATTGTAAAGCTGGCTGTAAATGTGCCGATGCTTCTCTAGGGACGACAAAGGGAAACGTGTATCACCAGAGGATTGTCCAAGTACATAAATCATTTACTTAGTGAATACCGACAGATATTCAAAATTTATTTTGTATTTATGGTTTTCGTTTGCCCACATTTACTATTTAATGATATTAAAAGTACCATTCTCGAATAAATTAATAGTTTATAACTATTTTTTTTCTACAATCTATTCTATTACTACAACAGCAATAACTTACCATCGTCATTATCAGCCACTTGTTGTCCAATCTAGGACATTAGCCTCTTCAAGGTCCCAACATGCTTGGCGATTTTGTGCCTTACGCATCCATTCATGGTCTCCGTGTCGTCTGATGTCGTCCAGCCATATTTATGGCGGACGGCTCCAAGATCGATTGTTCATACGGGGTCGCCATTCCAGTAAACGTCATGTCTACCTGTATGAGTTTTTGCGTGCTATATGGGCCACCCATCTGCACTTCTGTTTGACAATTACGTAGATCACGGCCATTATTTTCTTCTTCTTTCTGATCCATTCATTGGTTTTGTGGTCACGCAAAGAGATTCCTAGCATTGCTCGATAATATTTCTTGTAAAAGTGTTGAGTAAAAAAACCTAAAGGAGGTTTAAGGCATTTTTATCTTTAAAATTTTGTTGATACAGAATAAGTTATAAAATGAATGAAAAAATTTGTTAATATTAAAATTTAAGAATATGGCTGGAGGTTTGATACACATAATAAACGTACATAAACTTTTAGCTCCGACATGTGGACCCGATGAATATCTTAATACATGCGCCAACGGAGGATGTTATAGTGCAAGAACCTGCAAGGACTTGGAAACTCTGAACGGTACTTCCATCTGTGTCGATACTGTAAATTGCATACCAGGCTGCCTGTGCAACAAAGGGCTTCTGAGAAACAAAGAAGGAAAATGTGTACCTAAAAACGAATGCCCAAAAAGTAAGTTTAACATCTTAGTTGGTTAACCAGTTTGGCTAAAAATTCTGAGTAGTATTAACGACGTAGCAGTACCTTGCACTCAACCAAACCCAGCCGATTGTAAAGCTGGCTGTAGATGTCCAGATGCTTCTCTAGGGACGACAAAGGGAAACGTGTAGCACCAGAGGATTGTCCAAGTACATAAATCATTTACTTAGTGAATACCGACAGATATTCAAAATTTTTTTTGTATTTATGGTTTTCGTTTGCCCACATTTACTAATTAATGATATTAAAAGTACATTTCTCGAATAAATGAATAGATTATAACTATATTTTTCTACACTCTATTCTATTACTACAACAGCAATAACTTACCATCTTCATTATCAGCCACTTGTTGTCCAATCTAGGACATAAGCCTCTTCAAGCTCCCAACATGCTAGGCGATTTTGTGCCTTACGCATCCATTCATGGTCTCCGTGTCGTCTGATGTCGTCCAGCCATATTTATGGCGGACGGCTCCAAGATCGATTGTTCATACGGGGTCGCCATTCCAGTAAACGTCATGTCTACCTGTATGAGTTTTTGCGTGCTATATGGGCCACCCATCTGCACTTCTGTTTGACAATTACGTAGATCACGGCCACTATTTTCTTCTTCTTTCTGATCCTATCATTGGTTTTGTGGTCACGCAAAGAGATTCCTAGCATTGCTCGATAATATTTCTTGTAAAAGTGTTGAGTAAAAAAACCTAAAGGAGGTTTAAGGCATTTTTATCTTAAAAATTTTGTTGATACAGAATAAGTTATAAAATGAATGAAAAAATTTGTAAATATTAAAATTTAAGAATATGGCTGGAGGTTTGATACACATAATAAACGTACATAAACTTTTAGCTCCGACATGTGGACCCGATGAATATCTTAATACATGCGCCAACGGAGGATGTTATAGTGCAAGAACCTGCAAGGACTTGGAAACTCTGAACGGTACTTCCATCTGTGTCGATACTGTAAATTGCATACCAGGCTGCCTGTGCAACAAAGGGCTTCTGAGAAACAAAGAAGGAAAATGTGTACCTAAAAACGAATGCCCAAAAAGTAAGTTTAACATCTTAGTTGGTTAACCAGTTTGGCTAAAAATTCTGAGTAGTATTAACGACGTAGCAGTACCTTGCACTCAACCAAACCCAGCCGATTGTAAAGCTGGCTGTAGATGTCCAGATGCTTCTCTAGGGACGACAAAGGGAAACGTGTAGCACCAGAGGATTGTCCAAGTACATAAATCATTTACTTAGTGAATACCGACAGATATTCAAAATTTTTTTTGTATTTATGGTTTTCGTTTGCCCACATTTACTAATTAATGATATTAAAAGTACATTTCTCGAATAAATGAATAGATTATAACTATATTTTTCTACACTCTATTCTATTACTACAACAGCAATAACTTACCATCTTCATTATCAGCCACTTGTTGTCCAATCTAGGACATAAGCCTCTTCAAGCTCCCAACATGCTAGGCGATTTTGTGCCTTACGCATCCATTCATGGTCTCCGTGTCGTCTGATGTCGTCCAGCCATATTTATGGCGGACGGCTCCAAGATCGATTGTTCATACGGGGTCGCCATTCCAGTAAACGTCATGTCTACCTGTAAGAGTTTTTGCGTGCTATATGGGCCACCCATCTGCACTTCTGTTTGACAATTACGTAGATCACGGCCATTATTTTCTTCTTCTTTCTGATCCATTCATTGGTTTTGTGGTCACGCAAAGAGATTCCTAGCATTGCTCGATAATATTTCTTGTAAAAGTGTTGAGTAAAAAAACCTAAAGGAGGTTTAAGGCATTTTTATCTTTAAAATTTTGTTGATACAGAATAAGTTATAAAATGAATGAAAAAATTTGTTAATATTAAAATTTAAGAATATGGCTGGAGGTTTGATACACATAATAAACGTACATAAACTTTTAGCTCCGACATGTGGACCCGATGAATATCTTAATACATGCGCCAACGGAGGATGTTATAGTGCAAGAACCTGCAAGGACTTGGAAACTCTGAACGGTACTTCCATCTGTGTCGATACTGTAAATTGCATACCAGGCTGCCTGTGCAACAAAGGGCTTCTGAGAAACAAAGAAGGAAAATGTGTACCTAAAAACGAATGCCCAAAAAGTAAGTTTAACATCTTAGTTGGTTAACCAGTTTGGCTAAAAATTCTGAGTAGTATTAACGACGTAGCAGTACCTTGCACTCAACCAAACCCAGCCGATTGTAAAGCTGGCTGTAGATGTCCAGATGCTTCTCTAGGGACGACAAAGGGAAACGTGTAGCACCAGAGGATTGTCCAAGTACATAAATCATTTACTTAGTGAATACCGACAGATATTCAAAATTTATTTTGTATTTATGGTTTTCGTTTGCCCACATTTACTATTTAATGATATTAAAAGTACCATTCTCGAATAAATGAATAGTTTATAACTTTATTTTTCTACACTCTATTCTATAACTACAACAGCAATAAATTACCATCGTCATTGTCAGCCACTTGTTGTCCAATCTAGGACATAAGCCTCTTCCAGCTCCCAATGCTAGGCGATTTTGTGCCTTAAGCATCCATTCATAGTCTCCATGTCGTCTGATGTCGTCCAGCCATATTTATGGCGAACGGCTCCAGGATCGATTGTTCATACGGGGTCGCCATTCCAGTAAACGTCATGTCTACCTGTATGAGTTTTTGCGTGCTATATGGGCCACCCATCTGCACTTCTGTTTGACAATTACGTAGATCACGGCCATTATTTTCTTCTTCTTTCTGATCCATTCATTGGTTTTGTGGTCACGCAAAGAGGTTCCTAGCATTGCTCGATAATATTTCTTGTAAAAGTGTTGAGTAAAAAAACCTGAGGGAGGTTTAAGGCATTTTTATCTTAAAAATTTTGTTGATACAGAATAAGTTATAAAATGAATGAAAAAATTTGTTAATATTAAAATTTAAGAATATGGCTGGAGGTTTGATACACATAATAAACGTACATAAACTTTTAGCTCCGACATGTGGACCCGATGAATATCTTAATGCATGCGCCAACGGAGGATGTTATAGTGCAAGAACCTGCAAGGACTTGGAAACTCTGAACGGTACTTCCATCTGTGTCGATACTGTGAATTGCATACCAGGCTGCCTGTGCAACAAAGGGCTCCTGAGAAACAAAGAAGGAAAATGTGTACCTAAAAACGAATGCCCAAAAAGTAAGTTTAACATCTTAGTTGGTTAACCAGTTTGGCTAAAATTTCTGAGTGGTATTAACGACGTAGCAGTACTTTGAACTCAACCAAACCCAGCCGATTGTAAAGCTGGCTGTAGATGTGCAGATGCTTCTTTAGGGACGACAAAGGGAAACGTGTAGCACCAGAAGATTGTCCAAGTACATAAATAATTTACTTAGTGAATGACGACAGATATTCAAAATTTATTTTGTATTTATTGTTTTCGTTTGCCAACATTTACTATTTAATGATATTAAAATAACCATTCTCGGATAAATTAATAGTTTATAACTATTTTTTTCTATAATCTATTCTATTGCTACTACAGAAATAACTCACCATCGTCATTGTCAGCCACTTGTCGTCCAATCTAGGACATAAGCCTCTTCCAGCTCCCAACATGCAAGGCAATTTTGTGCCTTACGCATTTATTCATGGTCTCCTTGTCGTCTGATGTCGTCTAGCCATCTTTATGGCGGACGGCCTCAGGTTCAACGGTTCATACGGGTACGCCATTCCAGTGAACGTCTTGTCCACCGGCATATGTTTATGCGTGCTATATGGCCCACCCATTTGCACATCTGTTTGGCAATTACGGAGATCACGTCTATTATTTTCGTCCTCTTTCTGATCCATTTATTTGTTTTGTGGTCACGCAAAGAGATTCCTAGCATTGCTCGTTAATATTTCTTGTTAGAGTGTTTAGTAAGAAAAACTTGAGGGAGTTTTTAGGCATTTTATATGAAAAATTTTGTTGATACAGAATAAGTTATAAAATGAATGAACAAAATTGTTAATATTAAAATGTAAGAATATGGCTGGAGGTTTGATACAAATAATAAACGTAAATAAACTTTTAGCTCCGACATGTGGACCAGATGAATATCTTAATACATGCGCCAACGGAGGATGTTATAGTGCAAGAACCTGCAAAGACTTGGAAACTCTAAATGGTACTTCCATCTGTGTCGATACTGTGAATTGCATACCAGGCTGCCTGTGCAACAAAGGGCTCCTGAGAAACAAAGAAGGAAAATGTGTACCCAAAAACGAATGCCCAAAAAGTAAGTTTAACATCTTAGTTAGTTAACCAGTTTGGCTAAAAATTCTGAGTGGTATTAACGACGTAGCAGTACTTTGCACTCAACCAAACCCAGCCGATTGTAAAGCTGGCTGTAGATAAGCAGATTGCTTCTCTACGGACGACAAAGGGAAACGTGTAGCACCAGAAGATTGTCCGAGTACAAAAATCATTTACTTAGTGAATACCGACAGATATTCCTTTTGCCCACATTTATTATTTCATGATATTAAAAGTACTATTCTCGAATTAATTAGTAGTTTATAACCATTTTTTTTCTATAATCTATTCCATTGCTACTACAGCAATAACTCATCATCGTCATTATCAGCCACTTGTTGTCCAATCTAGGACGTAAGCCTTTTCCAGCTCCCAACATGCTAGACGATTTTGTGCCTTACGCATCCATTCATGGTCTCCGTGTCGTCTGAAGTCGTCCAGCCAACTTTATGGCGGACGGCCTCAGGTTCAATTGTTCATACGGGGTCGCCATTCCAGAAAACGTCTTGTCCACCTGTATAATTTGTTTATGCATGCTATATGGCCCACCCATCTGCACATCTGTTTGGCAATTACGGAGATCACGTCTATTATCTTCGTCCTCTTTCTGATCCATTTATTGGTTTTTTGGTCACGTAAAGAGATTCCTAGCATTGCTCGTTTATATTTTTGTTAAAGTGTTACGTTATAAACAGTAAGGTTCATTTAGGCATTTTTTATCAAAAAAAAAAAAATATTTATACAAAATAAGTTATAAAATGAATTAACAAAATTGTAAATAATAAAATTTTGGAATATTGCTGGAGGTTTGATTCACATAATAAATGTACATAAACTTTTAGCTCCGACATGTGGGCCCGATGAATATCTTAATACATGCGCCAACGGAGGATGTTATAGTGCAAGAACCTGCAAGGACTTGGAAACTCTGAACGGTACTTCCATCTGTGTCGATACTGTAAATTGCATACCAGGCTGCCTGTGCAACAAAGGGCTCCTGAGAAACAAAGAAGGAATATGTGTACCTAAAAACGAATGCCCAAAAAGTAAGTTTAATTTCTTAGTTGGTTAACCAGTATGGCTAAAAATTCTGAGAGGTATTAACGATACAGCAGTACTTTGCGCTCAACCAAACCAGCAGATTGTAAAGGGCATCACACTTGGCTGCTATAATATATATTATAGCACGAGGCAGCCAGCTCTCTCGTCGCCATTCACTTTCACGCAAAGCGGGGGTCAAACAAAATGGCGAATCAATCAGTGACCGGCCATTCTGCTTGACCCCCGCTTTGCACACAAAGTGAATGGTGATGAGAGAGCTGGCTGCCTTGTGCTATAATATATATTATAACTCCGTCTGTGACGGGCTTAAAGCTGGCTGTATATGTGCAGATTGCTTCTCTAGGGACGACAAAGGGGAATGTGTAGCACCGGAAGATTGTCCAAGTACATAAATCTTTTACTTAGTAAATACTGACAGATATTCAAAATTTATTTTGCATTTATTGTTTTCGTTTGACCACATTTATTAATTTCTGATAATAGTAGTCAATCTTATAGTTTTCAAAGAAATAATTTAATATTTAAAATTATAATAAAATATCAACATCAACGGCCCGTTACAGTCCACTGCTGGACTATGAGCCTCCTTTTTGCCTTAATCTCCACGCTTGGCAGGCGGGTTGGAGATCGCTGATTAAAAGGCATCTGTATCAGAGATCGCGTAAGTTGCCTCTTTCGACACCTACAGTGTGCCCACGGGAATAATAGGGGTTGGTGACAAATCTCTTCTACTCTGCCGTCACCACACGGCGCCTTATGATACCCACGGGAAGAGTAGGGGTATATTAGTAGTACCATACTCGAATTAATATTTTATAACTGTTTTTTTTTCTATAATCTCTTCTATTGCTACTACAGCAATAACTCATCATCGTCATCGTCAGCCACTTGTTGTCCAATGTCGGACATAAGCTTTTTCCAGCTCCCTTTATTTTAGGCGATTTCATGCCTTACGCATGTAATCATGGCCTCCGTGTCATTTGATGTCGTCCACCCATCTTTTAGGCCAAGGGCCCCGGGATCTGTTGTTTATATGGGGTCGCCATTCCATAAGACATCATGTTTACCTGTATGTGTTCATGCGTGCTATATGGCCCACTCATTTGCACTTCTGTTTGGCAATTACGGAGATCACGTTCTTTATCTTCGTCTACTTTCTGATCAATTTATTGGTTTTGTGGTCACGCAAAGAGATTTCTAGCATTGTTCGTTCCATTGCTCTCTGCGCATTTCTGAACATCTCCGATGACTTCTTGGTAAAGGACTTGGTCTCACTTAGCCTCATAATGTCTCCATTTCCTTTTATGCTGCGGTTTCTTGTCAAAGAAACATAAAGGTTATTATTATGCAAATAACTAAGAAACGTTTGTCCTCTCTCATTTCTGTTTCCGAGTCCGTGTGGACCAATTCCAAATTCGAGGTTCAATCTTTTTCCACAAGTCTGGCTTTCCCCTACTATAAAATTATAGTTGGTAGTTGGTTGGTTGGTTGATGGTTGGTTATACTATCAGTGCGGTGGATAGATCATCGTAGAATTGTCCTACCTATTTCATCGTCTGTGTGCTCTGTGGTTGGTGCAGCATAGGCTTGAATAATTTTAATTTTGTGCATATTTGATATTTAAAACACTAAGTAGGCTACTTCTGTCAGATCGGCTGCTTACTTCAATAAGAAATTGTCCAAGCCTTTTGTTGATCATGAATCCTACGCTACCAATACCGGTTCTTGGTCCTTCGCGATAGTACAATAGTACAATAGATGGTCAATAGATGGTCATAAGTTCTTCGCCTGATTGCCTAATCTCGCAAAGTCCAAGCACGTCCCATTTGATTTTGTCTAGTTTGGTTTCCAATTCAAATAATCTTTTATGAGACGACGATAACGACTGGATATTATATGACTGTAGCCAAATATAGTGTCTTGACGCAGTAAGTCAACTCCTAGAGATTACTTCTCGCATCTCTGTCCCGTTTCACCCGACTACTGCTGGACTCTGGGAGTCTGGGAGGGTCAGAGCGCTGGGAACTCGGAGTTGATATTGAATTGTACTTGTCATATTTGGTTAGGAGGGAAGATTTTTGTAGCCATAATTAACACGACAGCAACGACGGGTTGCAGGTGTTCAGCCCTGCAGCCGTTATTCTCCACACGAGGTACGCCCTCCGAGGCAGGCTGCTGCCCTCTGCCAGGGCCAGACGACACAGACTATTAATTAGTTAGTTCGTGAAAGGACAAATGGAAGAAGATAAAAACACATCGTTTTATTTAATGGCTTTGCATCTTCTTAGTGTCAGGATACGTTCTGGTCACATGCCTTTAAATAAGTTTTCATTTCTAATGAGAAATGTATTGTCACCTAATTGTGACGTTTGTAATAAATTAGAGGATGTGCAACATTTACTTCTGGAATGTGACCGGAATAAACAATTAAGAGCTCGTCTACTAAGGTGTCTTAAGTTAAACATTTTAGATATTGAAGTTTTTCACAGCATTTTAGCTTCACCATCATCTTCGGAGGCTAAGATGGTGTACCTTTTCATTTTAGATAGTACCTATTAAGAAAAAGTAATTATTTTTCTTGTATTTACTTTTATAAGATTAGGGTAAGATGGGGCTGACATGATCACTGTAGGTGATTAAAAGTCCCTAATAAATTACAAAATAAAAAATCTTCTTAGTGTTATGATAGTACAGGTAATCCTGGGAAACTTTATAAAACAGCTGATAAAAAGAGTTGTGTAGCAAATTAGACTAATGCTAGAGACATCTAAAGTATAATAACAATTATGAGTAAGTACATAAATATTGGTTTATTTTTCTAGATTCGTCGGCATCTTGTCCCAAGGGCCAAACGCTTGGCTGTGGAAACAACTGCAACAGAAAATGCTTCAACTTCAGGAATGGAACAAGCCCAATCGCATGCCCAAGAATTGCTTGTACTGGAATAGGCTTGTCGTGCCAGTGCGACCCGTCACAGGGATACTACTACGATGACAATAAAAAGAAATGTGTTCCTTCTTGCGAATGTCCCCTTTAATTTTATAAGCTGTTTCAAAAAAAGAAAGAAAGCGACCTTCAATACATTTAAAGTATTTTCAAGTCTTAATATTATAAATTAAAAGTACTAAAATCATTATCATCATCAACAGCTTATAAAAGAATAATAAAAAATACGTATTTTACATTTTTTAAAAGAAAATATTAAACACATTTATTACAACAGGCTTTATCATTCCTTTATTCTCTAACTAAAAGGTTTCATTCAGACCTTCAGATAGCGCTATTTTTTTATAAAGTTATATACCTAAACAAGTCATAACGTTTTCCAAGTTAGAGTACATTACTGCCGCGGCCGCAAAATTAGTTATTGGTAGACGAGGGCACCTTTAAAGTCCGAGCCGCAGGCGAGGACTTTTATTGTGTACGAGTCCAGCAAGAGTTATTGCGGTCGAGGCTCGTATAGTGCTTTTCTCTGAAATATGCGAGGAAATTATAAAATACTAAAAATATTGTGGTAGGTACCTTTAGATGTCTTCTTGTATCGTACTAAACTTACAAGTCCTAATCGTTATCACTTTAATCTTTACTTTAACTTCTTGAACCATTCATTGTTATAATACTTCTCTAATTCAATGATTACTTAACTTCATCATGATAAGTAAGTAAGAAAATAGTACGATAAAAATAAAAGAGACGAAAATTACAAACCGCCATATTGCATGCTTTTTTTTTTGTTCTATGCCAGTGTCATACAGAGCATACAGCCAACTACAATCACTACGATTCGTGTACGATTCATATAAAATTTGAATTTAGAACATAAGAGTATGCTGTAAAAAGACTCAAATACATTAAAATTTCTAGACGAAACTACTTTGCTGGTCTAGGCCATTTGAGGGCACATTGCTGGCCGCTGTTTTGTATGGGGAAATGTTTCGTCCAAAAATGAGTTACTTCGCGTACTGTTTTTTGGCAGTAATGATCACATTTTCGAGCGTGTCGGAGAAAACGGTATTTATGACGTCTCTAAACGCTTTATCAAATAGCGCTTTGCATAGTACTATCGATATAAATAACGTTATAATCCTGATCGCACGTAGGGTGGCCATACGTCAAGATTTGTCCTGACATGTCAGGATTTTTTGGTCCCTATCAGGATTCCGGCCAGACTTGGAAAGTATCAGGATTTTTGGATTTTAGAGTAAAACAAATCATAGTTTTATCATCCCATCGAACAAATATTATTTCGGTAAACCGTTGGATCGATTCAGCGTTTGTCGAGTTAAAATTGCAGGGCGTCACTTGTACCTACCATAACTTATAACAACTATTTAACTAGTGACTTTGCAATAAATAAATTATGAAATTATGAAATTTGTCGAAACAAAATCTTTCGATAAATCGTTCGGTCGGGCAAAACGTTCTTCGGGGAAAAATTTGGTCGATACAATGTTGCTTCGCTGAAAAATACTGTCGATAGAAACATGTATCGATCTTTCAGTCGAGAAGTCAGTTCTTCCTCGACCCAAATGGACTGGCAACAGCGCATGGTGGCATAACGTTTTGATAACGTTATTTTTTTCGTTTCTATTTAAATAAGGAAGTAAATCACTAAATAAGTTTTTAACCTGAAGTAAACACTGTGCTTTAACAACAGCAAAGTCATACAAACAAAGGTCATGTATATATCATCGAGTCAAAATAGGATATCGCGCAAATCAAACTAAAGCCCAAGTCACACAGAGCCGTGCCGGGGGCGGTCCGGGGCCGGGAAAGCGGGACGGTGCTATGGCGCGGCATAGCGCCGTCTCGCTTTTCCCGGCCCCGGACCGCGCCGCTCCCGCTCTGTGTGACTTGGGCTTAATTGCTCATAGCCACGACTGCTTACACGACAACGGTAACGTCAACTGTAAATACAGTCATATTGAAGTGGTCGAAAAGCAGACTTATTTAGGCTTTGTAATAGACTGGCGCTTCAAGTTGATAGATCACATAAATAAAATATGCGACAAACTAAGGCAACCCTTTCTAAATTTTCGATTATAAAATATAAAATTCCGTTCCCAAGTTTACTGCAACTATACAAGGCGCTAGCAGAATCTACCATACAATATGGACTCAGTAGTTATGGCCGGACATGTAAATCGCACCCATAAGTACAAGATACATGAACTGCAACTCAGAACATTAAAGGCGCGTTTCCATTGTGCAAGTGCTTGCATGCAAGTATGACGTCACACTTGGGTACAATTTACTTGAATTGTAAACTTTAATTTATAGAACTTGAACCTCGCATGCAAGTTTGTATTGTCATGCAAGTGTCCGAACCAGGACAAGCACCAGTGTTTAACATGGGCGGGAGACGTGCTGTGGCACTTGCGCGCGCAACTTGCATATCACTTGCGCAGACAAGCGTCAGTTGCGCATTATAATTACAAGTTCAAAACTACCTGCATGCAATTTGCAGCCTGCATGCAAGTTTACGTTTCCATTACTCAAGCTGCATGCAACTTGCAACTTGCATGCAGGCTACTTGCATAATGGAAACGCGGCTTAAAAACAAGTCCCAAAGATAATTTAATCGAAGCTGTAGGACGACTACAACAAGCTCTTTAAACCTCCTCGAAAAAATTGAATGCTCACTGAACAATTTTTCAATACTGACCTACACAAACAGCCAATATAACCACTGCGAAATGCACAAAACTCCCAATTAATTAAGATAAAGATAGAGACAAATTTATTCTGTGAAATCTTAGGCTAATATAAACATTGTACAGGAAAATGATATTTTAAGAAAGATACGTCATGTTCATACTGCATGCACAAAATATTTGTTCCCCGACAGATATACATACATACAGATATAGATACGTAGGTATCTAAACACACGCTATAAATGCGACAGGAAATAGGCAAAGCGTGAGAGTGAAAGAGACAGCTATTTGTAATCAGTACTGCTGCGAATAGTTCGCTCCGTTATCGTTTGGAAACAAGCTGTGATTCATTAAAATTACAAATTATAGATTTATCTGTTTAAAATTAAATATTTTCATACACCTATTTGTGATAATGATATCCCTTCATCTTTTTTATCTTTTAATCGAAATTTTGAATTTTCTAAACACACAGGAAGGCATTTTAACGTTTTTTTTTAGTAGGTAGTTGACATGTGCGCTCACAATGACAGGTCACAGCTCGACTGGCTGCAGTGGTCACAATTAGGACCAATTCACGGCACGCGTTTGGTGCGTTGATGGCATATCTACCTCTGTATGTACTTATATAATATCATTGATACAGGACTACTAAGTAAAATTTATAATTAATATTATTTTTATCAACTTACACAATAAAAAATTGTAAAAGAAATTGTAAATAAGAAATTGACAATAAGAAATAAGAAATTGTAAAGATAATTGTAATAAATTGTAGTAAATTGTAAAAAGAAACTGTACCCAAAGTAAAAAATAATTACGGTAAAAATCGAAACATGTACTTAATTCTTAAATTGTTAAATGAGATTCCCAAATCACTAAAAGAAAAAAATAACAAACAAAATATTAAACTTAAAATGAACCATCTTCCTTCATTTCACAACCAAAACCAACTTTAACCACCGACTTTTTTTGAATGCACATATAAAATAGTCACAATAAAAAAATATAATCATACTGTAATTATGTACTACGACATACGATTTTCACGAGTCAAATCCATGGTGATGATAGACAATGAATTTTAAAAATGGCGCCACAATGTAAAAACAATTGACAGATGAATGAAACAACTTTATTTTACAGCCAAAGAGTTCTATTTTTAAATGTTATAATTTCTTTTTGAATATTAATTATGTAAGTGGCCAGTTCCGGATACATAAATAGCAGCCCTTGTATAACCGGTTGTTGTACGTACAGCGCCGTGTTGTGCCGCCAAATGATTTCGCTGTGATTGATATACATCGAGCTGCATCGAGCGAAAACAAGGTAGTAACACACAGATTCTCCAAGCGACAGCACGCAATGTGTTAGGTATTTTGTTAGCCTGCGTGTGCGACTGAGAACCTCAATGAGACAGCCTGCACTGACATCACAATTATAAGCTGACCTCGCTTATTATGACTACGCAGAATAGATCACTCTACCTGGGCTGATTGATAACTGGCCGAAACGACGAACTTAAAAAAATGATACGCAAAAAAAAAATATTACATTATATTTTGGCATCTTTTTGAAAATAGAACGCCAAATTTGAATTTAATCGAACTGGTGGAATTTGTTTGATAGGACGTAGAACTTTCTCTGTCGTAAATTTTCTTAACAATGGAAAGAAACGAAATTCGTGCGGTGATAAAGTTTTACGTTTTAAAACAGAAAACAGCAACCCAGATTAAAACCAAGCTAGACAGTGTTTTAGGTAATTCTGCTCCTGCATTGAGTACAATTCACACCTGGGTAACTGATTTTAAACGTGGAAGACAGAGCTGCGAAGACGCCCACAGGTCTGGCCGTCCAAATGAAGTCACGAATCCGGACATGATCAAAAAAATTCACAAAATTGTATTGAATGATCGGCGCTTGAAGTTGCGAGAGATAGCAGAGATGGTGAGCATTTCATCTGAACGCGTTTTTAATATTTTGCACCAACATTTGGGAATGAAAAAGCTTTGCGCGCGATGGGTGCCGCGTTTGCTCACTGTTATCCAAAAGCAACGTCGAGTGGACGATTCATCGGAGTGTTTGGCGCTGTTTAACCGAGATCCTAACGAGTTTTCGCGGCGTTATGTAACAGTCGATGAAACCTGGATACATCATTATACTCCAGAGACAAAAGAACAATCTAAGCAGTGTACTGAGAGCGGAAGACCTGCGCCGAAGAAAGCAAAAACGGTTTTGTCGGCCGGCAAAGTGATGGCGACTGTTTTTTGGGATGCTCGAGGGATTATTTTAGTGGATTATCTGCAAAAAGGAAAAACAATAAATGGAGAGTACTACGCAAGCTTGCTGCAAAAATTAAGTGAAGAAATCCAGAAAAAACGACCACATTTGGCCAAGAAAAAAGTTTTGTTCCACCATGACAACGCACCTGCACACACGTCAATGGTTGCAGTCGCCAAACTCCACGAATTGCGGTTCGAATTGCTACCGCATCCACCCTATTCCCCGGATCTGGCCCCGTGTGACTTCCACTTATTCCCAAACCTGAAGAAATGGTTAGGTGGCCAGAGATTTTCATCAAATGAAGAAGTCATTGTTGCCGTGGACGAGTATTTTGAGGGGTTGGAGAAAACATTTTATCAAACTGGTGTAACGGCATTGGAGAAGCGCTGGACTAAATGCATCGAGGTAGAAGGAAACTACGTTGAGAAATAAATTTATTTTAAATAGATTTTTAAAGTTTTTCTTTGTCGTTTCGGAAACTTATCAATCAGCCCTCGTAAATTGGCATCTACTCAAAATGTGTATCTTGTTTCTTATAAGAAACAAATGAGCGAACTAACTTCTCAACTTGTTTTAAACAAATAATAATAACTCATTTATTGTCTAGGTACCTAGGTAGTAAAAGAATCCACCTTATTTAGGATTATTATTTATTAGGACACCGCAGGGTGTCCATAAAAACTTTGTTTTTTAGTTTATATGACATCGTATCTGTCTATTCCTGTCCATGTCTTCTTTAAATAAATAAATAAAAAAAAAAAAAATTAGCTACCCTGGTAACACGCCTGGACGAAGGGGTTATAAAGACGTGAAGAAGGAAGTAGGTAAGTATATAAATGGCGGCGTGGTGGGACTTTTTATTTTTTTTCCGCCATTGTGTTAGTGAACTCACCCAAAAAAATGTTATGACGGATCTAAGTGATGTAATAACATCCTATGGAAATAAATTATTTTGACTTTGACTTTGACTCGGTCAAAGAAGATTTCTTTCTAATGTGTTATTATTAATTACTAGCTTTCCGCCCGTGGTTTCACTCGCGTTAAATGAGTTTTCCTCCCTTTCTACACCTACCCTACACCTACCCTACACCTACCCTACACCTACCCTACACCTACCCTACACCTACCCTACACCTACCCTACACCTACCCTACACCTACCCTACACCTACCCAACACCTACCCTACACCTACCCTACACCTACCCTACACCTACCCTACACCTACCCTACACCTACCCTACACCTACCCTACACCTACCCTACACCTACCCTACACCTACCCTACACCTACCCTACACCTACCCTACACCTACCCTACACCTACCCTACACCTACCCTACACCTACCCTACACCTACCCTACACCTACCCTACACCTACCCTACACCTACCCTACACCTACCCTACACCTACCCTACACCTACCTTACACCTAACCTTCACCTACCCTACACCTACCCTACACCTACCCTACACCTACCCTCCACCTACCCTACACATACCCTACACCTACCCTACACCTACCCTACACCTACCCTACACATACCCTACACCTACCCTACACCTACCCTACACCTACCCTACACCTACCCTACACCTACTCTACACCTACTCTACACCTACCCTACACCTACCCTACACCTGCCTTACACTTCCCCTACACCTACCCTACACCTACCCTACACCTACCCTACACCTACCCTACACCTACCCTACACCTACCCTACACCTACCCTACACATACCCTGCACCTACCCTACACCTACCCTACACCTACCCTACACCTACCCTACACCTGCCCTACACTTCCCCTACACCTACCCTACACCTACCCTACACATACCCTACACCTACCCTACACCTACCCTACACCTACCCTACACCTACCCTACACCTACCCTACACCTACCCTACACCTACCCTACACCTACCCTACACCTACCCTACACCTACCCTACACCTACCCTACACCTACCCTACACCTACCCTACACCTACCCTACACCTACCCTACACCTACCCTACACCTACCCTACACCTACCCTACACCTACCCTACACCTACCCTACACCTACCCTACACCTACCCTACACCTACCCTACACCTACCTTACACCTAACCTTCACCTACCCTACACCTACCCTACACCTACCCTACACCTACCCTCCACCTACCCTACACATACCCTACACCTACCCTACACCTACCCTACACCTACCCTACACATACCCTACACCTACCCTACACCTACCCTACACCTACCCTACACCTACCCTACACCTACTCTACACCTACTCTACACCTACCCTACACCTACCCTACACCTGCCTTACACTTCCCCTACACCTACCCTACACCTACCCTACACCTACCCTACACCTACCCTACACATACCCTGCACCTACCCTACACCTACCCTACACCTACCCTACACCTACCCTACACCTACCCTACACCTGCCCTACACTTCCCCTACACCTACCCTACACCTACCCTACACATACCCTACACATACCCTACACCTACCCTACACCTACCCTACACCTACCCTACACCTACCCTACACCTACCCTACACCTACCCTACACCTACCCTACACCTACCCTACACCTACCCTACACCTACCCTACACCTACCCTACACCTACCCTACACCTACCCTACACCTACCCTACATCTACCCTACACCTACCCTACACCTACCCACACCTGCCCTACACCTGCCCTACACCTGCCCTACACCTACCCTACACCTACCCTACACCTACCCTACACCTACCCTACACCTGCCCTACACCTGCCCTACACCTGCCCTACACCTACCCTACACCTACCCTACACCTACCCTACACCTGCCCTACACTTCCCCTACCTACCCTACACCTGCCCTACACCTACCCTACACCTACCCTACACCTACCCTACACCTACCCTACACCTACCCTACACCTACCCTACACCTGCCCTACACCTGCCCTACACCTACCCTACACCTACCCTACACCTACCCTACACCTACCCTACACCTACCCTACACCTACCCTACACCTACCATTACTGTGATAGTGTCATCAAGTGCCTAAATACAAAAGTTTCAGGGTGTCATCCTCGATAATGACGAACTTCCGTACAAACTTTCATCCCCTATTTCAACCCCTCCAAGCCCTTTTATCGCGACAAAAGGTAGCCTATGTCCTAAGGTCTAGTCTATCTCTGTATTAAATATCATCAAAATCGGTTCATTGGTTTAGGCGTAAAAGCGTAATAGACAGACACACACACAGACAGACAGAGTTACTTTCGCATTTATAATATTAGTAAGGAAGAATTATGCCCTCTGGATAAAGTTACTCGTATTTAAAAAAAAAAAAAAACGCAAAAACTATTTAATATTAATTTTTGGGTTCCGCGTTTGTTATTAAGTATAATAACGGAGTCACGGAGTTCTGCCGTATGACTATTGCATCATAGTCGAAAATATCAGTGAGGTCATAAGCTTATTTTAAACCCAAATCGCGGTAATAACCCGGCAGAGCTTGTCTAGGCTGAAATGACGCGCCCCACTACCGGATTTACACACACATTTTTTTTGTATTAGGTTTTAGTTTTTCCATTTGACCATGATGTAGGCATACAGATAGTATTCACGTAACAGCCGACGCTCCCACACAGACGAAGTGTCGTTTTTAATATTGCACTCAAACATCTAAAACAACTAAATAAGTAGTGGGGCGCATCATTTCAAACTAGACAAGCATCAAGATATGTGTGCTATTAAAGAAATTTAACTATTTTTTTTAAATCCGCTGTATTTAAACAAGTGCACGAATATTTGCTACAAATTGATTATAAAAGACAACGTATTTTGGATAAAGCAGACGATCGTATCATGTTGAAGTTGATTTTCTTTACAGCCTTTGTGGCTGATATACTAATAGTAGTGACTTCAACAGCCGTAGCCACAGCAGCTTCGTCTGGTTCTTCGACGGCAACAGCCAATTCAGGTAAGAACTGACTTCTTTGCTTATCTGTGCACGGCATTTCTATCACATCATTCCAAATCGCGTGATACCGAGAGTCATTTATTGACCGAGCGAGCGAAGCGTCTCTGTTTCAGCTTGGCCAAATTTGCTTTTGTATGTCCATCTGTTTGTTTGTTTGTTTCACTCTACAGGTCGCGTTTCTCTAACGATTTTCGTGAAATTATGTGAGCAAGTTTGATAAATTAATCAAACTTTTTTGTCGAGTTAGTTTTTGGAAATTTAAAAAATGACGGGTTTATGGGGTTTGCCAGCTTACAAGGTCTACTGCTGAGGGTGTTTTCGTCTACAGAACACATTTCTTAACCAATAAAATAACATAAAAAAATAAAAATAAAAAAATAATATAAAATAAAATAAAGTTTAAAAATTAAATCAAAGGGTTGGAGATGTTTGTGGAGAAAAAAATAAAAATAAATATGAAAAGATATACAGACTCGCGAGGTCTACAGTTCATAGAGCCACTAGTAATTTAAATGCACGAAGGTAATATAATAATAATGTAAGCAGCGTGCTTACGTGCTCTCACTGTGCACGGAAGTTTGCTGCGAAGATTGGTCGGGTGCATCATCTCCCGACTAACTTACTATAGAACTCGAAGTAGAAAGGAATGAGTAAAGATTCAAAGATTAAATATTTATTGGTGAAACACATGTCATAAAAATAACATAGGTAGAATTAGCAACATCATCATCATCTGTTGCAAAGTAATTCGGTTATTATAATATCGAAGTAATACGTTATGAAAAAATAGTACGAGTGGTTCTGCTGTAGACCTCGCGAGTATATATATATATATATATATATTTTTTTTAAATGGCTGATTTATGACTTTTTTTACGTTTTAAACCCTCATAACCCTGTCATTTTTTTAAATTTCCAATAACTGACTCGGCAAAAAAATATATTAGGTACTTTATCAAACTTGCTCACAAAATTTCGTGAATCGGTTGTTCTCTACACGCGACCTGTAGATGAGATCAAACAGATCTACAGATGGACAGGCTCGCTCGGTCAAACTTATTGGTAGGCATTACGAATATGCGCGTGCGTTGGCTTTTGTATAACACAAAATCACATTATCACACAATTTTTTTTTAATAGCCTGTAGTTGTCCCAATGCTGGGCAAAGGCCTACCCTTTCTCCTTCCACTGGTTACGAATTGGTTTTCGTCTGGTAGACTAATATTATAAATATTATAAACTAGCAGTCTGCCCGCGGCTACGCTCACGTTATGTAAGATTTTCCCGTGGGAATAGGAATTTTTCCCGTAAAAATGTTAATCCAGGTTACAAACTCTCCATTCCTTTCATTCAAATCCGTTGAATACTTTAAGCGTGAAGGTGGATGTTATGTAGAGGCCCTGGGGCCATAAGAAGATAGAAAAGAACTCGGATGATTTCAGATAACATTTATTTACTGAAGAGTACAACTTGCCACCGGGGCCATCTTGGAGCAGAGAGAGGGTTGCCAGTAGCAAAATATAACAGTTTCCTCCCTCCTTTAAAGTACTAAACAGTTTACAACTTACTCATATTACAGCATTTTACAGTGGAACAAACATCCAAATTCCAAATATATTTCACATCACTCAACGGATTTAGATGAAATTTGAAATGGAGATAGTTTGAAACCTGGATCAACACAAAGAACGATATTTTTTATTCTCACGGGAAACTCTTTCACAATGTGTGCGTTGAAGCAATGAGTTTTTTTTTTTCAAGTGAAGATTCTGGGGGACAACGCGAATATTACCAGCTAAGTTAAAAAGTTTTATTTTTCTAACAAAATAAAAATAATCATAAAATATGACAAAAAGAGATCACCCTCTGCATGTACACTCATATTACTCTAGATGCCCTAATAGCGCTGCGGCGCGTGCGTGTGTGCATGAATGAAATTCTAGTGTGCTATTTGTTGTAAGCGTAGTAGTGATCAGCTGGTTGAGGGTGATGTTTTTTATGATTAGGTAACCAAGTTGTTTGACTTAATTACTCGAAAACTAACGTGCCAATAGATCTCATCTTTATATGTAGAGAAGATCAGTACTTCTAATTTCAGCCCTGAAAACATATTTGACACTATATTCCTATACCCTTTATATTATATTCACTATATCCTTTTATATTATATTTTGCTGGAATTTATTTCAATTATGCTTGATTTATACGTTATTCACATATTTATATAGAACAAAATAAACAATTATTCTTCAAAATTTTGACTAAAACGACCGACACGAACACGCGCCTTAAAAAGGCGAGAAAAAATAAGTTGGTACAAAAAATATTGATGTAGATTTTATTTTTCAACAAAAAACACGGATAATATCAATAGAAAAGGGTTAAGAGTTTATTCAAAGACAAAAAATATTGTATTTGTTTCAGGAAGCAGTGTCTGTGGACCTAACGAGCATTACGATAATTGTCCAAATCTCTGTGATCCACAGAAGTGTTCTCAACTAGGCTTCCCTCCTAAGGATTGCCAAGCTCAAACTTCAGATGGAAGCTGCACATTTATACCAGCCTGTGTTTGTAACGAAGATTATTTGAGAAATGACGAAGGCGTTTGTATACCCGCTAAACAATGCCGTAAGTAAAAAATGTAGATAGATTAATCCATTATTTATTTTTCAACAATTAACACACGGATAAATTCAGTAGAAAAGAGTTAAAACTTTATTCAAACATATTAAATTAAATAAAAAATTTACTTGTTTCAGGGCTCAGTCTTTGTGGACCTAACGAGCATTACGATAATTGTCCAAACCTCTGTGTACCACAGAATTGTTCTCAACTAGGCTTCCCTATTGATTGCCAAGCTCAAACTTCAGATAGAAGCTGCACATCTGTACCAGCCTGTGTTTGTGACGAAGATTATAAGAGAAATGACAAAGGCGTTTGTATACCCATAAAACAATGTCGTAAGTTAAAAAAAATCATTTAGGTCAAAAAATTGAGAGAAAATAGTTGCCCGGAGATGACATTAAATATTATATACTCCTATACTCCAAGAAAAAATATGCATTTTATCAATTATTATTATTATTATTGTCAATTTAGTTTCATAATATTTTACAACTATTGTTACTAATTCGGCAAGTTGCGCTCTATTTAAAATTATGATGAATATAAAGATCGATTGACAGTTTTAGAACATTTATTTGTTTATTTTATCGTATCGTATTGGCTGCGCTCGCATCGTGTGAGATTTTCCCGTTTAAGACCTTATTGACGCGTGGACAGTTATAAAACGGACCTAAAAAATCTTAATTTGACAGCTAAGCCATATCATATTATTAATTTCTTGGTTTTAATTTTTAAAAGAAACAAAGCGTTGATTTTTAAAATAAGTTTAAGAGCATAACTGTCCGAAGTGAGACGATATTACCTATACAATCATAATCTTGTTGTATTTCTGCAGCAACATCATGTGGTGGGGATGAAAATGCTCAATATGGCTGCGGAAACTGTCCCAAGACTTGCAAGATTAATAACAGCACTGAGTCAATATTATGCGCCCAGAACTGTAGCCTAAACGGTTGCGATTGCAAAACAGGCTTCATTCTGGACGAAAATACAAAAAAATGTGTGCCTCCAAAAGATTGCAGTAAGTTTGTATAGATACAGGGTTACATATTTTTTCCATGTTATCAGTGTTTGTTAATAGAACACATTTCACGAAAAGATTTATGCCGCAGCATGTTGGCAACACCAACATAAAAAAGTATAAACTGAGGTCTTCTCAAGGTCTTCTTGTATAAATTGATTGTATATAGTCAAGGTCAAGACACGTGGGACCCGTGCCACAGCCCGTGCGTAGAGTGACCTTGATATTTGCTTGAGTAGCAGGCTTTTTCGATAATTAAATGCATTAATTTTGTAATTGACAATATTTTATTTAAAAAAGGAAACGCAATAAATGCGACGACTGTGGAGTTTCTTCGGTGAACTCTTCTCCACAAATTCCGCCATTGTGTTAGTGAACTCACCCAAAAAATTGTAATGACGGATCTAAGTGATGTAATAACATCCTATGGAAATACTTAAATAATTTTTTATTTGATTTGATTTTTGCGGAAAATAAACGAATAGTAGTAACAAAAACATTTTGGTTCGACATAAAACTAGTGGCTCTTTGAGCTGTAGACCTCGCGAGTTTGTATATCTCTTTATTTTTATTTATTCTCTACAACTAAAATATATTTATTTTTTTCATTTTATTGAATTTTATGTTTTTATTTTTATTGGTTGGATAAATGTGACCTGTAGAGGAAAACAGCCTCAGCGGTAGACCTTGTAAGCTGGCAACCCCCAGTTTACTTAAATTTCCAAAAACTGACTCGATAAAAAACGACTCAAGAGATCGGTTGAGAAACGCGACCTGTAGAATGGAACAAACAGATGGATGGACAGACAGATGGACACACAGATAGACATACAAAAGCAATTTTGGCCAAGCTGAAACGAAGATGCTTCGCTCGCTCGGTCAATACTAGTAAAGAACTGCCTTTAAAAAGCTGAAATATTTCCTGTTGGCTCAAGCAAGGCCTGTATGTAGACTCTTACAACTTTTTCAGCGTAATGTAACAGTTACTTACTACCAACTCACTATATCACGTCGAGGGGCTTGAGTGTACCATAATAATAGGGGCGATCAAGCCGTTGACCATGCTGCCCAGTGAGGGACTGCATTATATATTGGAGATCCACCAAATAACTTAAAATTTCTAATATTTTTTTCTATTATTGAGCATCGGTAGTGAAGCGATTAGGGCCGCTTTCTTTACCGACGTTTTTCGGAATTCATAAGACTTTTTTTATCATATATCGCTCAAACGTCGTCGTGACGTGAGGCATACTCCTGCAAAGATATTCAGATATGGTATATAAAGTAAATCTACGGGGTGAGCGAGAGAGAGAGAAATATTCAAAGCCAGTACCCGTAAGAGAGTACAACTAAAATCTGTACTGAACCTCGACATAAATATAGCTACCAAGCTTATTTTAGCTAAATATTTTGCTGTGCATATAATATGAGTTAAAAAACAACAATAGGAAAAAACATTGTTTTGCCAACTTATTACTGCGGTTAATATATTCAATTATACACACATAATGGTGTTTTTTATCTGTAAATAAACTTGTTAATCATATTGCTGGAGGTTTGATACACATAACGTACATACACTTTTAGCTCCGACATGTGGACCCGATGAATATCTTAATACATGCGCCAACGGAGGATGTTACAGTGCAAGAACCTGCAAGGACTTGGAAACTCTGAACGGTACTTCCATCTGTGTCGATCCTGTAGAATGCATACCAGGCTGCCTGTGCAAAGAAGGGTTCCTAAGAAACAAAGAAGGAAAATGTGTACCTGAAAACGAATGCCCAGAAAGTAAGATTAATTTCTTAGCAACTACGAGTATTAATCATTATTACAGTCATAACCCTAAGCTGAGTTAGGTTCTTGTGGTAAGAAGCGGTGCGGTGTACCCCTCAGTGATATAATGAGACGAAAACTTAACAGAAATATCTCGCATAAACCTATTCAGTTATTCCTATGGTTGTGCGCTTTAACTAAATAGACAATATTTAACGGAAAAATATCATTACAGGTAAATGTAAAGGAGACTTTGAAACATACGTTAAGTGTACTGTAAATTGTATGCCAGAAACATGTGATCAAGTTGGTTTTCCACTGAATTGCACCTTACCTCCTGATTCAAGTTGTCCTGGAAAACCAGGATGCATTTGTAGAAATGAATACGTGAAAAACAAGCTGGGCAAATGCATACCCAAAGAACAGTGTTGTAAGTACTCATCCTTCCTTAGTGAAAAAGTAGAAAATACCCTTCAAAATGCTTTAAATATTCAAACTTTGTTTCATCATTAAAAGTTAATATACGAAAGGCCTTTGCCTTTGTTTATTAGGTTTTTTAACCGACTGCAAATAAAGGGGCACCGACTCCAAAAAGAAGTACCAAATTCTAAATATTTACTTATTACACTACCTAGGATATTGGCTATTGGCTTTATTTTTTTTATGTTCCATCCGAAATGTTATTTTATTTGTTACTTTTTAGTGAAGATAACCATAATAAAGTAATTTGAAGGAGGTTTCAATTTTTTGTTAAAATTATTTTTATTATTGTTATAACCTAATGTGTTGGATAGAGTCATAAGAATTGGAGCTACTAGTAAAAAAGGCATTTAGATTGCAACGAGCAAAATTGAACAAAATTGATAATTATTAGATCTTTCAGCATCTTGTGGAGGAGATCCTAACGCTATATCATCAGCATGTGGTGGACACTGTGGGAATCGCTGCTCAGACTACAATAAAGGTCCAGTAGCATGTCCAAGTAAAATAAGTGCTTGTCAACAAAATAGTTGTGAATGCAAGAAAGGTTACGTTTACGATGACGATATGAAAAAATGTGTTCTTCCAGAAAAGTGCAGTAAGTGTCATAATTATCTTAATCTTGGCTTATATACCATCACTTGAGACTGAAAACCACATAACATACTGTGCGTCCTAAATATAGTATCGTTTAAAAAATAATTATCTCCTTTTAAAAGTGAGTAATTAATTCAATACGTATCATTACTGTGATTCATCAACAGCTCGAAATACGTCACTACTGAGATACTCGAGCCTACCTGCGGATTGGTCACTTCACTCACACACAACGTTTGAATTTCTTTGCAGTGATTCGACTAGTATTAAATGCAAATATTATCAATATTTCTTGTTAAAGTAATAAGTTAAAACAGTAATGGTATTTTTAGGCATTTTGTATTTTAAAAAAATGTGTTCATATACTACCAGTGGCTCTGTGAGCTGTAGACCTGGCGAGCCTGTATATATCTTTTCAAATTGTTTATTTTATTTTGTTTTATTTCATTTTATTTATTTATTTTATTTTTATTTTAAGATATGTGACCTGTAGAGGAAAGCAGCCTCAGCGTTAGACCTTGTAAGCTGGCAACCCCCATAACTCCGTCATTTTTAAAAATTTCAAAAACTGACTCGACAAAAAAAAACGATTAATTTATCGAACCTGCTCACAAAATTTCACGAGAATCGGTTGAGAAACGCGACCTGTAGAGTGAAACAAACAAACAAACAAATCCACAAACAATCAGATGGACATACAAAAACTAATTTGGCCAAGCTGAAACAGAGACGCTTCGCTCGCTTGGCTCGCTCGGTCAATTAGTTATAAAATGAATGAACAAAAGTGTTAATAATAAAATTTTGCAGTATCTTCTAAATCAGCTTGGTATATTGCTGGAGGTTGGTTTCCCATTATAAACGTACATACACTTTTAGCTACGACATGTGGACCCGATGAATATCTTGATGCATGCGCCAACGGAGGATGTTACAGTGCAAGAACCTGCAAGCACTTGGAAACTCTGAACGGTACTTCCATCTGTGTCGATACTGTAAATTGCATACCAGGCTGCCTGTGCAACGAAGGGCTCCTGAGAAACAAAGAAGAAAAATGTGTACCTAAAAACGATTGCCCAGAAAGTAAGTTTAATTTCTTAGTTTGCAAACCAGTTTGGGGAAAAATTCTGTGTGGTATAAATGACGTAGTAGTACGTTGCACTCAACCAAACCCAGCCGATTGTAAAGCTGGCTGTAGATGTGCAGATGGCTTCTCTAGGAACGACAAAGGAGAATGTGTAGCACCGGAAGATTGCCCAAGTAAATACCCATAGATATTCAACATTAATTTTGCATTAATTGTTTTCGTTTGCCCACATTTATTAATTTATTCTCGAATTATTAGTTCATAACAGGAACCGAAAACCTTTAAAATTTGCGGTAAAGGTATGCCGTAAAGGTAGAAATTCTAGGTTACATTTAAGATAAAAGTAACCGATATTTGGGTTAGCGAAACCTATAAACGTGTTACCTCTAGCTTTGGTTACCGAAATATGTCCTAGAAAGGAATTAATAATGGCAACGCTAACGATTTTTTGCCGTGTCGTCGTCGGCAATATATATGATTCACAACACAGGGTATCCTAGTATGAGAATCAGTGTGCATTGTACTTAATTGAAGATGTTTAGCTGAATAAATACTTTTTACTTTACTTTTATTATAGTATAATAATAATTATGAGTAAGTACATAAATATTGGTTTATTTTTCTAGTTTCGTCGGACAACTAACAGGACAGGCCCAATCAGTCGCATAGTAGAAAAGGCTCGTCATGCCAGCGCGATCCTACACACGAGTTCACAGAGTACTACGATGACAATAAAAAGAAATGTGTTCCTTCTAGTGAATGTCCCCTATTTTTTTTTGTTTTTTGTTTTTTTTTTAAGCTGTTTAAAAAAAAGAAAGAACGTTACCTCGAAAACAATTTTATTGTAATTACCTATAAATTAAAAGTACTACCTAAGATCATGATTACAATCAACAGCTCATAAAAGAATAATAAAAATTATGTATTTTACACTTTTAAAAAGAGAATAAACATTTTTATTATAACAGGCTTTTTCATTTCAACAAAAATGTTAAACTTCTTTGCTGCAGTTTACATCTTAGGGTTTTGCCATTATTGCAAAACACGATGAAAAGTAGCTACATCAACATGTCCTCCATCGAGGGGCTCGACATAATAATAATGACATAAATGATCCAAATTATTTGATGAACATTTGCTTGAATGAGTTACAATAATACTAAAAGTTATTTAAGCTTCATCATGAAGCTGATACCTAAAGAATAGATAGGCACAAGGCAGCTTCCGTCTGAGAATAGCGGGTTCGATCCCCGCCACGGACCAATGTGTTTTCGAATTTTGAATTCAACGGTTTACGGTGAGCGAAAACATCGCGAAGAAATCTGCACGATACTCCTGCGAAGAAATTCCGAATTGAGAACCTCCTTTTTTGCAGTCGGTTAAAAAGCTTTTTAACAAAAAACTCAACCAACGAAAAAGTAACTAAAATGTGAAAAATAAAATAAACATTTTCTTAACCAACATAGAAATTTAAAATGGCCTATATTTTGCAATCAAATCACTATTAATTATTTACAATTTACCTACACTTGTTGTAGTCGTCGTCGGTGCCAGCCAAATTGCAGGTAGGTATTGGGAAGTGTGTTGATAGATAGGTAGATAGATGAACTGTTTATTCAAAGATACAGTACAAGAACAACAAAAACAAAAGAATGTATATAATAAAGAGACAGAGACAACAAAAAAGAAATATGTTATCGCTGATGTAACTGCACCCCTGAATGGGCCCTAACTCAGCATAATATTGCGACGACACGAGGTACGTCACAAGCGTTGTGACGTTCTTCCGTTAGCGCCGTAGTAGTGTGAGCGCGCAGTTAATAAAGAAACAAAGTCATAGAATAAATATAGTAGTCACTGTGTGAAGGTGTAAAACCAGATTTAAATGCAAAACCAGATTTAAATGGAATTACTGTGGTCCAACAACCAAGTTTCGAAGCTCATAGAGCTTTATCAACAGCGTATATGCTTTGACAAAACACGAAAGCAGGGGCCTTGAAAATGTATTTTTAAATTATTCATCTATTACACGTCTCTGCTTTTAACACTTTTAACACACACACATCGGCCGAGTGACATGTTTGCTGTCTCGCCACTCCACTCGGTAGGTGGAATCAAGCTTACCGTCACGACACGACAAAAAAAGAAGCATAAATGTGTGGGAATGTATGAACCGTCTTCCCCCTGCGCCGTTTTCTTACCGTCAACAACTTGTCTATGCCCCGACTGTCAACGGAGGCATAAACGTATGAAAATATATGACTCGTCTTCTCACCGAGACGCTTGCTTACCGACAACACAGACTAACTATAGAGTATAATCTGTAGAGGTTTAACATTTTTCTGTTGTCGGCGCTAAGTCGGCGACTAGCAAACTTGCTTTTACTTTTGTGACGCAAAAAACATAAATAAGTGTTATTTTTTATACACAGGTAAGTTTTATTTGGCTAGCTCAAGGTCTTTGCGATAGCTTCTAATCAAAATTTTGAAGACGCGAAGACACGGTGCGAAGGTGTCACTTTTCTGTGGAATGTTGTCGGCTATTGTTGTGTCGGTAAGCATAGATTTTTTGGTGTGAAACCAGCCATTGCTGTAATAGGGAACATGCACGTTTTTTTTTAATTCATTAATCGAAATATTTCAAGTACCAGATAAACACGTAAAAAATATTTTTTCAAATATCTTGCTCAGAAACAAAGTTATAAGGCTTCAAAGTTGATGGTTAGACAGAGAGGTCCAACATGACCATTGACGTCATTGGTCATGCGGGCCATACATCCGCCATAGAAAATTTTGTTTTCGTTGATGATGAAAAGAGGGACAGATATATTTGTTTAATAATGCTGTATCTAGTTTGTTTTTCGATCGATTTCGATTCTGTTTTAACTGTCAGTATTCTATTTTTGTATACTTTCAGATGAACTATGAAAAAAACTAATATTTTTTTTATGCATATTCCCTATTGGATGGCACTTGTGTCGGTGAATTGGTACTGCAAAAGAAATGGTTGAGTGAGGGGAATGTAATCGACGCTTTAGGTAGGTATACATTTTTATTTTCAAAACCCATTGCTTAAACAACTGAACTGACTTCATTTAAACAACAGAACTTGACTGTATTATCCTGATTGGGAAACGCAGTGAGAGACGCCCCCCTGCCAGGTGGACTGATGACCTGAGGAAGGTCGCTGGTGGTGGCTGGATGAGGAAAGCGGGTGATCGTGCACTGCCCTTGGGGAGGCAGCAGTCCAGCAATGGAGTGCAATAGGCTGCTTGATTGATTGATTGATTGATTGATTGATCATCTTGATATTATGGCAGCTCAAAAAAAATACTCGCGATGTCTACAGCTCCAGAGCCACTAGTGGTTTAAAATAAAAATAAAAAAAAAAAAACATTTATTGGTACGTACGTGAAGGTTCGAATCATGACCGTCCTTTCAGAAGGCAACGACCCTAGCCATAACACTAGCCTTCAGATCTTAGTCATGTGAGTCATATCTATTCTATATACACACAGGGTAAATAAAACGACGAAGAAATGATGTTGTTGTTGTTCGGAAAAATAGAAAATAAATTAATGTGCCCTTGGATAAGCCTACATAGTAAAATATAAGTACGAAAACTTGTGACTTGAATGAAAAAGTAGACGAGCAACCTTTTGTAACATGCATAATAAGCAAAATCAGAGTACAAAATGGAGGTTAAACACAATGACAATCATCTTTAGTAACCTAAGTAACAGCGCCAGTGGTGTAGTGGCTAGGGCCGCTGCCTCCCGTCCGGGAAACGCGGGTTCGATCCCCACCACGTACCAATATGTTTTCAAATTTCGATTTCATACGTACGCTTATTACGCTCTTCATCATCATCATCATCAACGGCCAGAAATCATCGAGATGAAACCTGCACGCTCCTGCGAAGAAATTCAAAGGTTGCGTGTGAAGTCAACCAACGCGCACTAGGCCAGCGTGGCGACTATGGCCTAGCCTAATCGCCCTAATTCAGGGTAGGCTTGAACCCCTCGGTGGGGACGTATAATAATATGAGCTGTTGATGAACCAAAGTAATATTTAATAGAACGTTTAACTAAAATGCGATGAAACGAGGATGTCTAGAAGGTGTAACCAGCTATGCACCAGCAGCGCAGCGTCACCAATCTCACTCTTCGTCGTATGGGTTGTAAGTTCGACAATCGACCTCACAAACCGTCGTGTCAGTGTTATAGAGCCGCCAAACTTTCAAAAACGTGCCTTCTAGCGGCGCTATGCAAAAATGTTCGCGTTTTTCTCACCATTGACAGAAGCCATATTTAATTAATTGAATTAAACTGAAATTTAATTATTATTAAAATAAAAATTGTGAAGTAAAATTTCACCACATTTAAGTGTAAATATGATGGATTCAAACCTTAGTGCCGTGTCTTGTGGTGATGGCAGAGTATAATACATTCGTCAGCAACCACTCATCCCGTGGGTGTCGTAAGAGGCGACTTAGGGACCACACATTAAACAGGGAACGGGCAGCAGCGCTCTCTGATACAGTAACCTTTTAATCTGCGATCTCCAACCCGCCTGCCAAGCGTGGTGATTATGGCAAAACCCTGGCTCATAGTCCAGCAGTGGACTGTAACGGGCCGTTGATTTTTTATTTGAAACATTAGTTGGCATAAAAACTCGCATATGAATATTGATCACTTGTCCAGAGAAGGCTCAAGCCCCTCGGTGGGGACATACCTGGGCTGATTGATAACTGGCCGAAACGACGAACTTAAAAAAATGATACGCAAAAAAAAAATATTACATTATATTTTGGCATCTTTTTGAAAATAGAACGCCAAATTTGAATTTAATCGAACTGGTGGAATTTGTTTGATAGGACGTAGAACTTTCTCTGTCGTAAATTTTCTTAACAATGGAAAGAAACGAAATTCGTGCGGTGATAAAGTTTTACGTTTTAAAACAGAAAACAGCAACCCAGATTAAAACCAAGCTAGACAGTGTTTTAGGTAATTCTGCTCCTGCATTGAGTACAATTCACACCTGGGTAACTGATTTTAAACGTGGAAGACAGAGCTGCGAAGACGCCCACAGATCTGGCCGTCCAAATGAAGTCACGAATCCGGACATGATCAAAAAAATTCACAAATTTGTAATGAATGATCGGCGCTTGAAGTTGCGAGAGATAGCAGAGATGGTGAGCATTTCATCTGAAGGCGTTTTTAATATTTTGCACCAACATTTGGGAATGAAAAAGCTTTGCGCGCGATGGGTGCCGCGTTTGCTCACTGTTGACCAAAAGCAACGTCGAGTGGACGATTCATCGGAGTGTTTGGCGCTGTTTAACCGAGATCCTAACGAGTTTTCGCGGCGTTATGTAACAGTCGATGAAACCTGGATACATAATTATACTCCCGAGACAAAAGAACAATCTAAGCAGTGGACTGAGAGCGGAAGACCTGCGCCGAAGAAAGCAAAAACGGTTTTGTCGGCCGGCAAAGTGATGGCGACTGTTTTTTGGGATGCTCGAGGGATTATTTTAGTGGATTATCTGCAAAAAGGAAAAACAATAAATGGAGAGTACTACGCAAGCTTGCTGCAAAAATTAAGTGAAGAAATCCAGAAAAAACGACCACATTTGGCCAAGAAAAATGTTTTGTTCCACCATGACAACGCACCAGCACACACGTCAATGGTTGCAGTCGCCAAACTCCATGAATTGCGGTTCGAATTGCTACCGCATCCACCCTATTCCCCGGATCTGGCTCCGTGTGACTTCCACTTATTCCCAAACCTGAAGAAATGGTTAGGTGGCCAGAGATTTTCATCAAATGAAGAAGTCATTGTTGCCGTGGACGAGTATTTTGAGGGGTTGGAGAAAACATTTTATCAAACTGGTGTAACGGCATTGGAGAAGCGCTGGACTAAATGCATCGAGGTAGAAGGAAACTACGTTGAGAAATAAATTTATTTTAAATAGATTTTTAAAGTTTTTCTTTGTCGTTTCGGAAACTTATCAATCAGCCCTCGTACATGAGCTGTCCATGATGATACGTATTTTGTAAAAAAAAAACATTGATTAAATTACTTACTAGTAAAAATTAACACGAAATACGCTACAATGGCCTCGGTTCGGGATGTCATGCTCTAATTCTAATTTTAAAATCCAACTATCCTTTTCGTTTTTATGACCAATGAAAGAGAGGTGATGAACGAATGATATTAATTTAAACGAATGATAACCTAAAATAATGGCATAGCTGTCAGTTTAAGAGATTTTTAAGTCGCATGTTTTAAGTGCTCTCTAAAATTGTGCAATCGACACGGTTCAAATTCGATGTTTGACAGCTCTAATATTAGAATGGCCATCTCCTGTCCCTTTTCAATCTTTAAGGTTAAAAGGACAGACTAACTTAAATTAAGGATTAGAGCGTGACAGTGTGAATCGGGGCCAATATTAGTCAAAACACTTGCGAAGAAAATATTTATTATTTGTGCGAAAAACAAAGACTTTACTTCGATAAAAAGAATACTTGCATTAAAACACAAACCAACACAATACAATTAAAGAAAACAATACTTCATACCCTTCTTGTTTTTATTTATCCAAGAATCAAGATGTTGATACAGGTGCAACTATGCAGTATAAAAGAGAAATTGTTGTCGATAAAGAAACAGAACACCAAGTTAGGATGCTGAAGTTGCTACTATTTACAGTCTTTCTGACTGGTAATAAATGGATGGTCACGGCAACAGCAACGGCAACAGCAACGGCATCAGCAACGGCATCAGCAACAGCAACTGGAGCGACAGCATCAGCAACAGCATCAGCGACGGCAACAGCAAATGTTGGTGGTGGCGGTAAGAAAATAAACTTTTTTCTTAATTGTTATTTAAATGAATCAAAGTGATAATAATATTATGGTTAAGGCATTGGTAGCAATTCACAGTCACGCTCTAATCCTTACTATAAGTTCGTCCGTCCTTTTCACCTTTTAAATATTAAAAAGCGGCCAAGTGCGAGTCGGACTCGCCCATGAAGGGTTCCGTAGCAGCAAGTAACATAAAAGTTCTTGTAGTTCGTAGTGTCAGTGTTATAGAACCGCCAAAGGCCACTGACTTGGCTCGTGTAACGACTAGATAGTAGCCGCGGTTTACGATTTACGATTTATGACGTATTAAAAAAAAACTACTTACTGGATCTCATTCAAACCAATTTTGGTTGGAAGTTTCCATGGTAATGTACATCATATATTTTTTTTTAGTTTTATCATTCTCTTATTTTAGAAGTTACAGGGGGGACACACACATTTTACCACTTTGGAAGTGTCTCTCGCGCAAACTTTTCAGTTTTGAAAAAAATGGTATTAGAAACCTCAATATCATTTTTAAAGACCTATCCATAGACACCCCACACGTATGGGTTTGATGAAAAAAAAATTTTGTGTTTCAGTTCTATGTATGGGGAACCCCCAAAATTTATTGTTTTTTTTTTCTATTTTTGTATGAAAATCTTTATGCGGTTCACAGAATACATCTACTTGCCAAGTTTCAACAGTATAGTTCTTATAGTTTCCGAAAAAAGTGGCTCTGACATACGGACGGACAGACAGACAGACAGACATGACGAATCCATAAGGGTTCCGTTTTTTGCCATTTGGCTACGGAACCCTAAAAAGGGACAAGAGATAGCCATCCTAATATAAGAGCTATCAAACATCGATTTTTTAAACCTTATGATGATGGACGCGTCAATAGTATATTTTTAGAGAGCGCGTAAAACTTTAAAATATCTTAATTTGACAGCTACGCCCTTATTTTAGGTTATCATTCAATCAATCAATCAGCCTATTGCAGTCCACTGCTGGACGTAGGCCTCCCCAAGGGTACGCCAAAGCGCACGATCACCCGCTTTCCTCATCCAGCCACCACCAGCGACCTTCTTCAGGTCATCAGTCCACCTGGCAGGGGGGCGTCCCACACTACGTTTCCCGAGACGCGGTCTCCATTCGAGAACCCGTCTGCTCCAACGCTCATCGGTTCTGCGACAGACGTGGCCAGCCCACTGCCACTTCAGCTTGCTACATTTCTGGACAATATCCACCACCTATCATCATCATTCATTCAAAATAATATAATTCGTTCATCTGAATTGATTTTCTCTCATTCATTGATCGTATGGATGTTAACCCTAGAACTAAAAGATATCCTTATAGGTTAGTACCCGGATTCTGTCCAAAAACTGCACTCTGTCAGAAAAGTTCCTATTGTATGTGTGTTCGAGTATATAATAAAATTCCAGACAGATTTAAAGAAGGTCCAACTAATGGCATGATCAAAAAATTAAGAGAGTGGCTTATAAATCTTTGTCTATATAGTGTGCATGAATTTCTTGAACTAAATACTTAGACTATAATCTTATTTTATTTTGCATGCTAATGTATGTTGGCGGAATAGAGAACTTTTTTACTTTATAAGACCATGTACACCTATTCTATGCAATTAAACTATTTTGAATTTTGAATTTTGAATTTTTTGTAAAAACGAAAAGGAATCGGTACAAAAAGGGTTGCGAACGTAGGAGGTTACATTTATTAGGTTACTTTGTATGAAAAACTGTCTGGACGACCAACGTGCTTGCTGACTTTTGCACTTTAAATATTGAATTGTATTAATAATAATGGTCCTCTACATTAGCTTTTATCCCACGCACCACGGCCTTTCAAAGTCAAAGTCAAAGTCTAATTTATTTATTTCCATAGGATGTTATTACATCACTTAGATCCGTCATTACATTTTTTTGGGTGAGTTCACTAACACAATGGCGGAATCTGTGGAGAAAAGCTTTACTGACCTAATCACTATTTTTAGCAAAGTTATAGTATAGCGGGCGTGGGCTCGGATAAATAATGGTATGTATGTCAAACATACCTCATAATATTAAAAGGTAACGATATGAAGAGAAGATAGCCATCATGATCGACATATAGAGCACCTGATGAAAACTAAGTATTACTGGTGGCTCTGTGAGCTGCTGTAGACCTCGCGAGACTGTTTTAATCTTTTCAAAATTATTTTTATTTTTAAACTTAATTTTATTTAATTTTTTTTTTTGTTTTTTTTTTATTGTTTATTTAATGTGACCTGTAGAGGAAAACAGCCTCAGCGGTAGACCTTGTAAGCTGGCAACCCCCATAACTCCGTCATTTTTTTAAATTTCCAAAACTGACTCGACAAAAAAATCGATTAATTTATCGAACCTGCTCACAAAATTTCACGAGAATCAGTTGAAAAACCAAACAAGAGAGAAGAGAGAGAGAGAGACCCTCACCTGTAGAGTGCAACAAACAAACAAACAAACCAACAAACAAACAAACAGATGGACATACAAAAACAAATTTGGCCAAGCTGAAACAGAGACGCTTCGCTCGCTCGGTCAATTAATCATTTTTGTTTATATTTACAGGTCGAGTATGCGGAAAAAACGAGCGTTGGGTAAAATGTCCAATTGATTGTTTACCAAAGAAATGTTCAGACTTGGGTTACCCCGTCCCTTGTCCGACGTTAGCACCAGATCAAAGCTGTGCAACTGGACCTGGCTGTATTTGTATTGCCGGTTTCTTAAGAAATGCTCATGGCATCTGCGTACCGATGAAAGAATGCCGTAAGTGAAACATTTTATTATTTTCTCATTTTAAAATGTATGAAAAAATACAGACAAGACTATGATGGTGATAGTGTAAAAAACACAAGACCTTTATTCTGCAACGCCATTATATTTTCGTATACTACAAAGTAGATGTTTTGCAGCGTCGTGTGGTGGAGATAAAAATGCCCAACATGGCTGCGGAAACTGTCCCAAAACTTGCAAGAACTATAATAGCACAGAACCTCAGATATGTCTACAATATTGCCTTGAAAATGGTTGTGACTGTAAACGAGGTTATGTCCTGGATGAATCCACAAATAAATGTATCAAGCCTGACCAATGCAGTGAGTACTCGTACAGTTAAAAATATTCAAAATAATTTCTTGTTTTGTTGTAAGAGAAAAGCAGTAAAATTTTCTTATAAATTTCTTTTACTTTAAAATTGCTGGCAAAAAGACTAACGTAATTGAAATATAAAACTATGTTTAAAATGAACAAAAATGTTCACCTTTTCAATCAAAAGCTGCGTGACAGGTAACGGCGCCACTTTTTTGAGACAGACCCTAATAAACAACTATTTCTACGTAATATGTTTTTTACAGAACTGTGTAAACCTAATGAGCATTATACAACTTGCCCTGACGACGACTGTTCACCGAAGAAATGTTGTGAATTAGGATTCCCTATCGCTTGTCCGGGGTTGACAGTAGATGGCCGCTGTCAGTCGCCACCAGGATGCGTTTGTAATAAAAATTTCGTGAGAAGTGACAATGGGACTTGTATTCCGATTGGAATGTGTCGTAAGTTATTAAATATAACCAACTCATTATACGTCCCCACTAAAGGGTTTATCATCATCACAGCTCATATAAGTCCCCACGGACGGGCTTGAGCCTACCCTGAAGTAGAGCGATCAGTAGGTCAATTCTACTAAATAACTGCAACTGCACGTTTACGCTTGTCATTTGAGTCGTGCAGGAGCAGTGCAGTTCAAACAAACGTATTCTACTAAAATTTCCTGCACTAAAACTACGAGTACACGACTACTGCACTGCTCCTGCACCGCAACTACACGAATCCTGCAATCAACCTGCAATATAACTAATACGGGTGATGTACCAAACACATGAAATTGATTGCCTGGGTAGGTGATATTGAGGCGGAACAATGGATTGTTCCTCCTCATGTCCTACAAACTCCTCCTAAAAAAGAGACCGAACATTTTTCACAATGCAAAACCGTATATTACAAGTTAATCTGTGATGCAAAAGTTGCTCAAGTTTAACTTCAATAAAACTTAAAAAAAAACTGCAACAAAACTGCTGTCAATGCTATTCAAATGTAAAAAAAAATTAACAGAATACGATTATTTTACAGTGAACGTGCAGCTGCAGTAACGTTTTTGTAGTGGAATAGCTATTCATTTGCTGCTGCGCTACTGCAACATTACTGCACTAGGAAACGTCAAAATTTGCTCATTTTGACACACGTCGCGTAGCAGTGCAGTTGCGGTTATTTAGTAGAATTGGCCTTCAGGCCTTAGCCGATC
Organism: Carpatolechia fugitivella; assembly: GCA_951230895.1. Taxonomy (NCBI): domain Eukaryota; kingdom Metazoa; phylum Arthropoda; class Insecta; order Lepidoptera; family Gelechiidae; genus Carpatolechia; species Carpatolechia fugitivella. The sequence continues at coordinate 2,359,405 of OX579651.1, forward strand.
ACGCTGGTTCTGTGCGTGTTGGTTAACTTGAACCAAGAGGTTTATACCTACGTTTCATTTCATCGTGTGGGTTGTAAGGTCGACACCCTACCTCAGTAATGGCTTAAATCATCCACACTATTGCTGAATTGGTTGACTTCACACATAACCTTTGATTTTGGTTTTAAACAGGTTCGAATTTCCTCACGATTTTCTCTGTAAGATCGTTAAATAAAACTTACATAATGATTTTGATATTCGAAAACACATTGGTACGTGGTGAAGTCTAGCGGTGTCAGTCGAAGGAAGGCAGCAGACATTTAAAAACGACCTTAGTAGAATCTCTGATAACGTACTATTATAAAAAAAAGTTTTTTTTTTTTTAATCAGCATTGCCTTTTTATTTTCGTATATTACAAAGTAGTTGTTTTGCAGCGTCGTGTGGTGGAGATAAAAATGCTCAACATGGCTGCGGAAACTGTCGCAAGACTTGCAAGAACTATAATAGCACAGAACCTCAGATATGTCCACAATATTGCCTTGAAAATGGTTGTGACTGTAAACAGGGTTATGTCTTTAATGAAATCACAAAAAAATGTATCAAGCCTGAACAATGCAGTAAGTACAGTTAAAAATACCAAAAACTAGTTTCTTGTTTTGTTGTAAGAGAAAAGCAGTAAAATTTTATTTTCAAGCCTTGAAATATGTCTTATCACTTCTACTATTACACAGCTCAAATTTCGGCAGTTAAACAAAAGATTGTGTACATTGAAGTCCTATTAAGGTCTGCATAATCCTGTAAGGCCCCGTCAGGGTCATTCCTCTCCCTGCTGAGGTCCGAGCCCCCAAGTGGGCGCCCTTAGGCTGTTGCTATTCATTCTAGGGGTAAGAGCCTTCCGCTCCCCCAAAAGTCCGGTTACGCTTGACACGTCGATTTTGCGACACAAGCATTAGGTCCATGTCAAAAAAACAGTCTGCAATCACTACAGTTGGTTTATAATTATACATTTATGTAGATATACGAGTATAAGACAAGAGATCGTATTATTTATTTTTCAGAGCTATGTGGACCAAACGAACATTTAGAAACTTGCCCAGATCTTTGCGAACCACGAAAATGTTCTCAACTTGGCTTCCCTCTTGACTGCCCGGATATTGTACAAGGAAGCTGTCCAACTAAACCTGCTTGTGTTTGTGACGAGGGCTATAAGAGAAACGACGAAGGAATGTGTATACCCACTGAAAAATGCCGTAAGTTACAATATTTTATTAAAGTAGGTACAGTGGGAAGCGTAGCCAGATAGGCTCTATTTTCTACTTAAAAAATATACGCGTAAAGATTCTAGATATTGAATTTATTCAGTTAATTCCAGAAATACATTAATTTCGTGTAGTCTGAAAAAAGAACTATTCGCAATTCAAAAATTACAAATGTTTAGAACGAAATATGAAAACCGCCCAACAGCCAGTAACTACAAAGGAGGCTAATACTTACAATACTGTCGATGCCTAAATAGACGAAGATAAATAAGGTTGATTGATAAGCTGGACAAAAGGACACATGCTGTCCTTCCTTCATGGTGTGGGTTGTAAGGTTGAAAACCTACCTCACAGGCGCCCATACTACACACTACTACTACCTCACATTATTATTACTACATACAATTATTACTTATGTTGTTATAACCTGATCAATAAAAAATAACAATAAACCGATGGATGATACTCACTATTGAACCTATCCCCTTTATGTACAAAAGAAAACAAATTACAATAAAAATATAAACACTTTTCTACAGCATCCTGTGGAGGTGATGAGAATGCCGTAAGTGGTTGTGGGAGTTGTCAAAAAACATGCCGGAACTATAACAGCACCAAACCACAAATTTGTAATCGACTTTGCATCCACAACGGCTGCAAATGCAAGCCCGGCTTGGTATTTGACGAGAACAGAAATAAATGTGTCTGTCCTTCACAATGCAGTAAGTAACTTGAATAGAATAGAATATAGTTTAAAACACACAATGATGCAGATTAAGATAGAAGAAGAGATGAACAGATAGGCGGTCCTATTGCTAAGTTACAACGAATGTATTTCTTTAAAAGAATTAACATTTTTGGTCGAATATGTATGCATAATAATATGATAAAATTTTATTGTAATGACTTAATAATAATAAAAATATATATTTATTTAATTTTCTTTTTACAATAAATGAATTGTATATAGAATAGACGTACTAGGTAAAAGTTCTTACAGAGTTTGATCTCTGTCTCCCAAACTAGGGTAACCTGTGTCTTGGGAGACAGTGAGTCTGATTTACAAGATTTTATCATTAAGATAAAATATTTCACATATTTTCTGTTTAATTTGGTGACAACATTTAACAAGATAACATATACATACATACATATTACCTATTTAGATAATTAAATTGAAAATAATTATATATACATGTAAGTACATAGACGAAATTTAAGATAAAATAATATGAGATATTTAGAAGCCAGAACAATAGTTTTTGGAATTCTTGTCTGTCTGTATATTTGTTCGCGCATCACGCAATAACAAAATTGCGCTTTTCATTCTTATTGCTGGAGGTATAATTTAAAAACGGGTATTTTATCTTGATACGCCGCCTAAAAGCGTAATTATCTTCTTTTTTATTTTTGTGCTGAATATTTCAAATAACGGAATAAACTATCAAAATTACGGGCATAATATAAAAAACCGTCTTCTTTCCGGAGGGATTGAAATACCACAGTCAACAATGTGCCTAAACGTGGTCGTTCTGAAAGTGTTTTAACACTCAGGTGTACGTCCCCACCGAAGGGCTCGAGCCTGACCTGAATTAGGGCGATCAGGCTTTATTTGACTACACTGGCCCAATATAGATTGGTCGACTTCACGCACAACTTTTTAATATCTTCGCAGGAATACGCAAGCTTCCTAACGATGTTTTCTTCACCGTAAGAGCGATGAATGAACGTATATATAAGTCGAATTTTAAAACACATTGTTACGTGGTGGAGACCGGACCCGTACCTTCCAGATAAAAGACAGCGGCCTTAGCTACTACACTACCAACGCTCTTTTAATCCTCATATTCAGTATCAAGCTTTCAACGTGCGACTTTGTCCGTGTGGTATATTTTATATATTTGGACTGTTTTAAACTTTTAGCCCCAACATGTGGACCCGACGAATATTTCGACTCTTGCGCTAACGGAGGCTGTCACGATGCAAGAACATGCAAAGAACTGGACACCCTAAATGGTACATACGTCTGTGACGCTCCTGATGTATGCATACCAGGTTGTTTATGCAATGACGGACTCGTGAGAAACAAAGAAGGAATATGTATACCTGAAAATAAATGTCCAAATAGTAAGTTTCATTTTCATAATTCCAGCAAGAGAAATTAAGAATAAGAGAAATTAAGAATAAGAGAATAATTTATACAATAATCATCAAATATTATTATTACAGGTAAATGTAAAGGGGACCTTGAAACATATGTGAAATGTTATATAGGTTGTTTGCCGGTGAGATGTGATCAACTTGGTTACCCAATATTTTGTCCCTTCCCTCCACCTCCTGGAAGTTGTCCAGGGAAACCCGCTTGCCTTTGTAAAAATGGCTACGTAAAGGACAAGAAAGGAAAATGCATACCTAGAGAACAGTGTCGTAAGTAAACTGAAATATTACCTAATTAAAAAGCTAGTATTTACAACAGGGGTATTTGAAGAGCAAAGTTAAGTTAATGCCCTTCCACTTATCCCTGTAAAGTCAAAAATGTCATAAGTCAAAATTTTTATTTTTATTTTCGATAATGTGGCATCACACTCGCATAATGACAGACATCTAGTTTTTGAGTTCACTAATACAATGGCGGAATCTGTGGAGAAGAACTTACTCACTCACAAGATTTAGATATGTTTTCATTTGTAACAAAGTTTTTATCTATTTCACTACTACGTACGAGTAATTTCACACAAGAACAATAAAAAACAAAAACATAAAGAAAAATATAAAACTGGCAAAAATCTTTAACAGAGCCAACTATTAACATTGTAACAAAAGGTGATACAGTCATAATACAAAGCGATTTTTATCTTCAACGAAACAATTATAATAAAGTAGACTAAAGAAAAATCCGAGTATATAAAAAACACGTATTACAAGCAGGAAAATTGTGCCTAATCATTTTTATACTAAGCGTGCCAATTGCCACCTCGGGGTTTCCCATCACAATACAAACACACGGTAATATCATGTTGTTGTTTTTATCAGCTCACAAGTCCCTACGGTACTTCACCATTTTATTAAAATTGTACTAAATTCATCCATCTATTCAGTCAGTGTTCGTTTAGATTCCACTCAATGTACATCAAAATACAATAGAGACTCTTGTTTAAACTAAATAACTTAATAACATTCTTAAGAATAACTATGTCAAAGAACGTGCGTTTATCTTTTTTATGGGTTTTGTATATGTTTGTTATATGTTCGGTTATTCACCCAACAGCATCTTGTGGAGGAGATCCTAATGCTATATCTGGATGTGGAAACTGTGGAAGACACTGCTCCGATTATGGCAATGAACCAGTAGGATGTGCACTCTCCTGCAGTCTCAATGGATGCACCTGCAAAAAAGGTTATTACTACGACGACAACATCAAAAAATGCGTTCTCCTTAAAAATTGCTGTAAGTTTATGAACCGTTTTCGAACCAATTAGAATAAGCTATCATTTATATCCCAGAAAGTTTCGTATCTCACAAAGTTTTGTATATACAAATAAAACGTAATATTGTTTTGTGTCCGATAAACACAGAAAAGAGAAAATAAATAAAAAATTAATCATGATGAATTTACCTTGTGCTCAGTACATGCCTGTCAAGCCTTGCTATAAGTACTTACTTAAACAATTTATCAGACTATATGTTAATCCAGGTTACAAACTACATCCATTCCAAATTTCATCCAAATCCGTTGAGTACGGCGTGAAGGCGGAACAAATATCTAAACATCCAAATATATTTTTACATTTATAATATTATGGTGTGATAGTGTGATTGTAGATCGTTGCAGTAAGATATTCTTGAAAGGATAATTTAAAGAGCGTCGGTGGCTAGGGCTACTGTCTCCTGTCCGGGAGTCGTGGGTTCGATCCCCACATTGTTTTTGAATTTCGAATTCATGTGTGCGTTTATTCGATGCTCTTACGGTGAAGGAAAACACCATGAAGAAAATAAATTTAAAGATTGCGATGAAGTCGACGAACCTGCATTGGGCCAGCATGGTCGAGGATCACCCTAATCTAGGGTACCCTCCAGCCCCTCGGTGGGTAGGAATATGAGCTGCTTATGATGATGCATAAAATTTTAAGATTCTTACCTAAATTACTGTTACTAAATATTTCCAAATATTGATTCTTTTGAATTCGCAAGATGTATCCAATGAAATTGAGATAGCCAATAGAAAGATTGATATAACTATTTCTATCCACAGCACCAGTATGTGGACAAAACGAGATGTACACGACGTGTGTTGAAGGCGGTTGCGTTGGGGCTCGAAACTGTTCACAAATCACCTGTGGACAGACTGTACCTGTAATTTGTACAAAACTTAACCCACTATCATGCACTGCTGGCTGCATCTGCCAGGATGGTTTCTTAAGGAATGACAATGGAGTTTGCGTGCCAAAGGAAGAATGTTTGCTCAACGGTAAAGTTTTGTTTTTATTTTTTTATTCTGTAATTTATTAGGGACTTTTAATCACCTACAATGATCATGTCAGCCCCCATCTTACCCTTATCCTATAAAAGTAAATACAAGAAAAATAATAACTATTTCTTAATACTATCTTAAATGAAAAGGTACACCATCTTAGCCTCCGAAGATGATGGTGAAGTTATTTTCAATTTATTCAAATCAAGGTAAGCAACAGAATTCACCTGTGGACAGAGCTATGCTTGGAGTCTCACTACGTGATAAGCAAGTTAAAGAGGCAATAGGCAGGCCTTATAGCTCGATGAACCGATAACCGCTAGAGATGAAAAGTTTTCGAATTGAGACCACGGACCGGAAGGCGTAGTGGGGGGCCATCCACAAGGCCTACAGATGACTTGGTGAAAGTGGTTGGGTGCCGGTGGATGCAAGTAGCGCAGGCCCATTCACGTTCGAAACCTATAGGCGAAGTCTATGTTCAGCAGTGGACGTCTTTCGGCTAAGATGATGAATCGAATTCACCATACACTTTAATATAACTGAACAAATTTAACTAAATCTTCCAGATCACTGTTCTGGAAAACTAAATGAGTTGTATGACCCCTGTCCAGCAATGTGCTTCTCGGATAGTTGTGCCAGCATCGGAAAACCGATCGACTGTCCACCTCAAAATAAAATGTGTAAACCAAGATGCCGATGTGCTCAAGGATTTTACAGAAATTATAAAGGTGTCTGCGTGCCAAAAAAACAGTGCAGTAAGTCTCTAACAATCCTTTTTATACTATTTTATTTTAAGATGTGGTTCACCCTTTTTAATTGAATTGTGATTATTTTAAACATAGAAAAATAAATACCAGTGGCTCTGTGTGCATTACATTTCTTGTGAGTTGATGTGACCGTTTATTTTCTCCCCTCCCATATCCCCGATATAAAAATCTATAGGTCTAACCTGCTCATAAAATTTTACGAGAATCATCGGTTGAGAAACGCGACTTGTAGAGGAGAACAAACGAACAGATGGACAGACATACTAAAGCAATTTCCGCTTGCTCGTTCATTATTATTTTTCTATATTATTTTAATTTTAAGCATATGGAGACAATTTTTTTAAATAAGAAATTGTTTGTATTGCAGATCAATGTGGTAAAAACGAAGTCTTCGATAAATGCGTACCGTCATGCCCTCCAAGGGTTTGTGGAATAAATGATGCAGCAGTACTTTGTGCTCCAACAAATCCAGCTGATTGTAAGGCTGGCTGTAGGTGTGCAGATGGTTTCTATAGGAATGGCAAAGGAGAATGCGTTGCATGGGAGGATTGCCCAAGTAAGTAAATTTTGAATTAACACTGTGTATGGTGTAGGAGTAAGAAAATTACGATGTGAAATCCTTTCATAGAGCGTGCAGCTCGTTCAACCGGCTAACTGACATGATAATGGAAATTCTAATAAATTTTTGTAATATTTTTTTTTTATTTTTTTTTTGTATTTTCTTCTGTACCTTGGCAAGATCAATAAAATTAGCTTTCATTTAACATAACCTTTAAAAGAAGGCAAATTATTATTATTTACAACCTACATATTATTTCAGAATGCCCTAAGAACGAAGTATACGACGTTTGTCCAATTCCATGTCCGCCTCAGCTATGTTCGGTTAATGCAAGTACAATAAGATGTCCAGCTCCACCCAATCGTGGTGACCCAGAGTGTAAACCTGGCTGCCGGTGTGAATACGGCTTTAAGAGAAATAACAGAGGTGACTGCATTCCGGAAGACCAATGTCCTCGTAAGTTCTTTGTATATGATACTGAAATGGTCTATGCAAAAATTATGGATATCAAAGCTACTTAATTGTTATATTGGCATATTTTATTGTTATTTTATGTAGAGCACGCTAATCGGCCTTTTAATTTCCCTTCCCAACAGGAATATGTCCGGGCATCAACGAGATGTTTGTTCCCTGCCCAAGCGCTTGTGACTTTGCCTACTGTGATAACATCGGGAAAAAATTGTATTGCCCACCACAGAATACTGGCTGCGGCCAAGGTGCCTGTAGATGTAAGCCTGGTTTCTTAAAGAACAAAATAGGCGAATGCATTACTAAAGAAAATTGTTGTAAGTTACTTTAATTTTGTTACCCAAAAGACATTTTCTTATTTTTTGGATTGTTTCATAGATTTTTTTAATAGAAAAGCCATGATTTTGATTTCTTGCTTGATTTTTTGTATTGATCAAGAATTAAGTATTAATTTTTATCTTCATAGACTTAATGATTTACTTGCAATGTTCCAGTAAGATGCAACAAACCAAATGAATACTTTTCCTGCGGCGTCGCATGCGACAACGTCTGCGAAACTTTAAGCCACCAAAACCAGACCAATTGTCCAATCAAAAACATCAAATGCAATGAAAGGTGTTATTGTGAGGCAGGCTATGCCAGAAACAGCAAAGGCATCTGTATTCCTATCTCATCTTGCCCAAGTTAGTAACAATTTATATAACTGATCTACTAATTAACACAATATTTTAAATTGAGATCTTCCTCTTCTTCTCCTGTGTGTAGTAGCAGAGCTATTGAGACACTAAGTGCCTCTGAGATTGTCATGGCTTATTAACGACTACATTCGTAAATAGGTAATACCCGAAAGCAACGGTTTTACCTCGATAAAAGCACAGAATCAAATTACTCTTCGAACTACAGGTGATTCAGCCTGTAACCAAACTAACGACAGCCACACAGAGTGTCCAAATCCAGAACCTTCAGAGCGATTAGCGAACGCACTATGACTTGGTCACAAAGGTTATACGGGGTTATTTTTTATTCAGTGCACAAACTTTAATTTATGTTGTTCAGGCCATGAAACTGAACAACTTTCCCCAGGAAATACGGGTCCGGAAATGAAAGAAAATTTTGTACCTCCCACACTAATTGCCGATTTAGCTGCGTCAGTTTGTATGGGAGACCGAATTCTTTTTTTCAAATCCGGGCCTTTTTTTTGTTGTTAAAAAATAATTCTGTATAAATTGAGATACCAAAATATATTTTAGTCAAGTTGTAAATAGTTTACAATATGAATGAGTGTATAACTCCGAGGTCTGTCTGATAGTGTTAATTTAGGTATGGTTTGAGCCCGATACAGTAGCGATGGTCATTTCTATCAACATCATCATCATCAATTCATTTAGGTTGCTAGATCAACAAACAAAGCTATTGAGTGTGGTGATTTCGAAATTTATTAATTTTGTTTTTATTTTTTAGAGAATCCTTGTCCAAAGGGTCAAACGCTTGGCTGTGGACATAACTGCAATAGAAAATGTTACAACTTCAGAAATGGTGCAAATCCTCACGCATGTCCAAGAATTGCGTGTCCTATAAACAGTTTAACTTGCCAATGTGATCCTTTACAGGAATACTACTATCATGAATATAGGAAACAATGTGTTCATAAGTCAGAATGTCCATAATTTGAGTCATTAAGGACCATATAGTTCCCGTCAAATAAAAAGAACACTGCATTAATAAAATTTGGAAAAAACCTTATTTTTAGATCGCGAATCAAACCCGATCGTATTATTAAAAAAAAGTACTATTAGATGAGTCCAGAATTGATATCTTGTTGATAAAACAATAATAATTAATTTATTCTTTCACACAAACATCGAGGTTATCAGCTGTCATTTTTCTACTAAAAGAATGAATGAACAAATGAATGAGTGAGTGATAACTTCAATATGTCAACGTTCGGAAATAGATAAAACAGTTCCGCACGTCACCGCCATCTATCTTAGCGTCCGGGTTCTTCTATGTACAGCGACACTGACGCCATGCGGACAGCAGCAGTACCTATACTTTCTCCTAGTGACTATAAGATGGCGTTGATGTATCTATCCCTCTTACAGTACATTATATGTATTTTGATACCGATAGTGTAGGTCATAAGCAGTAAATATTACCAGAAAATATGATACCTTAAATTATTAAAAATGCTTTGAATTTCACATTTGTTTTTCCTTTTGATTATTAATTCAATACGACTAGGTTCGATTCCCGAACTGAGAATGAGATTTTATAAAATTTTAAATCCAGTTATCCTTTTCACTAAAATCGATGACATGGTCTCTTTGCTAATTCAAAATTTACTCAAATATTTCTATACCTTATTGTCTCAGAGTTACTCATATTGACCCATCTAAATGGGCCATCCTGTATAACATGTATGACACAATAGATAAAGTATATTTATATACCTACGTCACTGTCGGGCTACTGTGCGTATTTTAAACACATCCCCTTCACTTCATCAAACCTTCCGCAGTGCTATAGCGGAAATAATAGAATAGAATAGAATATACTTAATAAAAAAATATTATATATAACCCATACAAACTCCGATTTTTTTGATAAGCGTATAATAAAAGTTTCAATATCAACTTGCATTTTTAGTTCTTACCTCTTCAGTAGAGATATCAGAACCTAACCTATAAGCGTTAGCACATAAATGACTACACTTCCTGTCAAACCGGTAAGTATTAAACCGATTCTTGAATTAACATATCACGACAAAAACGTTAATTAAATTAGTAGGTCGCTGAAAACTCGAAATGAATTGTCTTCGGATGGAGACGTGTATGAGGGCGCTAATACACAGTGGCCCATGCACAGCCACTCTCAGACGAACAGGTGTTCATACAATGGACAATTGCTCAGTGCTGCCTGGCGAGACAATCGTGATGGTGGCGATGAAATAGCGTAAAATATGATATTGAATGTTTTTTTTTAAGTATTGCTAAACCAGGTTGATATAGCTCAATAAACTTGAAAGTCTCTTTATTGTTCCAATATAATAACATATTTTATCGATCAAAAATTAAATTATCCGCAAATAACACTCCGTCAGCGGTTGAGCAATGGGCCACTGTGTGAACACCACCAGCCATGCTAAGTCACGATTATATTGATGTGTGGCCGAAAAACCTACAACATTGCTATTGCACGCCACAATTCATTGCCCACTAGCCATTGCCCGCCATCATACGCCATTGGCCCCCGTATACAATGGTCTATAGTGATCCATGATAGGCCATTGTGTACAAGCGCCTTAACAACCGTTTCTGAGAATTCCGGTAAAAATACCAAATAAAGTCAAAGTCAAAAATTTTTATTCGAATTAAGTTTTTTACAAACCATTTTTCGACGTCAGAGCTATCATAAACGGAAGAGTTCGAAGTAAATCGTAGTATTTACCGCAGTTCAGGCTTTTACAGATACATAGAGCGTGTAGAGGTTGTGTGTGTAGTCCGGGGCTGTCTTCCGTGCGGCAGACGCGGGTTCAATCTCCGCCACATACTCGTACCAACGTATTTTCGAATTTTGGATTCATATTTGTACGTAAAATTAACGCAGAGTTTTTGATGTGTGTATGAGTGAGGCCATATCAAAGTGGAGTCATATCACGTGTTTTTATACCTTGAAATACCTTATCATTATTATGACCTTTATTTCATATTATTATTTATATTAATAAAGTCCCGTACACACGTGATATGACTTCACTTTTGAAGGTGACCGTACCTATGTACCTATAGGATGCTTAAAATTTTTACCTATTACTTTTCACTCTTGTGGTCCTGTAAATTTGGACGAAATTAGCTGTCAGACGAAAAATAATTATAAAGTAAACAATATTTTTTAACAACACGTTTTTACGCACTAAAAAGTATAAAATAATTTTTATTGATATTTTTATTGGTGTAGTACTCTTGTAGGACTTAAAACGAAAAACGTGGGGTGCATGGATGGAATAGATATTCTAAGAAGTAGAGAACGAGGTGATGGCTAAAAACAGCATAGCTGACGCTGTAACCTTTTCATTGTCTTACTTATTTTCATGTCTGTCTGTACTACTTATTGATACATAACATATTGTTAATGTAATGATAACGAATAAATGTCCTCTAATTCTTATTAGTGCCAGGGGTTGTTATGTGTTATGTCTTGAAAACTTACAAATAGTTATTATTAGTGTATTTTTTGCAGTGCAATTTAATTGTTGTGATTTTTTTTAAATTGGATAGACTTGCGTTTGACCATTATTATAGCTGATGGAAATTGATTATACCTGGGCTGATTGATAACTGGCCGAAACGACGAACTTAAAAAAATTATACGCAAAAAAAAAATATTACATTATATTTTGGCATCTTTTTGAAAATAGAACGCCAAATTTGAATTTAATTGAACTGGTGGAATTTGTTTGATAGGACGTAGAACTTTCTCTGTCGTAAATTTTCTTAACAATGGAAAGAAACGAAATTCGTGCGGTGATAAAGTTTTACGTTTTAAAACAGAAAACAGCAACCCAGATTAAAAACAAACTAGACAGTGTTTTAGGTAATTCTGCTCCTGCATTGAGTACAATTCACACCTGGGTAACTGATTTTAAACGTGGAAGACAGAGCTGCGAAGACGCCCACAGGTCTGGCCGTCCAAATGAAGTCACGAATCCGGACATGATCAAAAAAATTCACAAAATTGTATTGAATGATCGGCGCTTGAAGTTGCGAGAGATAGCAGAGATGGTGAGCATTTCATCTGAACGCGTTTTTAATATTTTGCACCAACATTTGGGAATGAAAAAGCTTTGCGCGCGATGGGTGCCGAGTTTGCTCACTGTTGACCAAAAGCAACGTCGAGTGGACGATTCATCGGAGTGTTTGGCGCTGTTTAACCGAGATCCTAACGAGTTTTCGCGGCGTTATGTAACAGTCGATGAAACCTGGATACATCATTATACTCCCGAGACAAAAGAACAATCTAAGCAGTGGACTGAGAGCGGAAGACCTGCGCCGAAGAAAGCAAAAACGGTTTTGTCGGCCGGCAAAGTGATGGCGACTGTTTTTTGGGATGCTCGAGGAATTATTTTAGTGGATTATCTGCAAAAAGGAAAAACAATAAATGGAGAGTACTACGCAAGCTTGCTGCAAAAATTAAGTGAAGAAATCCAGAAAAAACGACCACATTTGGCCAAGAAACAAGTTTTGTTCCACCATGACAACGCACCTGCACACACGTCAATGGTTGCAGTCGCCAAACTCCATGAATTGCGGTTCGAATTGTTACCGCATCCACCCTATTCCCCGGATCTGGCCCCGTGTGACTTCCACTTATTCCCAAACCTGAAGAAATGGTTAGGTGGCCCGAGATTTTCATCAAATGAAGAAGTCATTGTTGCCGTGGACGAGTATTTTGAGGGGTTCGAGAAAACATTTTATCAAACTGGTGTAACGGCATTGGAGAAGCGCTGGACTAAATGCATCGAGGTAGAAGGAAACTACGTTGAGAAATAAATTTATTTTAAATAGATTTTTAAAGTTTTTCTTTGTCGTTTCGGAAACTTATCAATCAGCCCTCGTGAAAGATGGACCACGCTCGCCTAGAAGATGTCTATGGTTTTTTTATAAAGGGGCTAAATTCTAATCTATAGTTTTGTGAGAAACACGGTTATGCTTCAAAATCTACTCCATGCACCCCACGTTTTTCGTTTTAAGTCCTACAAGAATACTACACCAATAAAAATCTCAATAAAAATTATTTTATACTTTTTAGTGCGTAAAAACGTGTTGTTAAAAAATATTTTTTACTTTATAATTATTTTGTGCTTTTTAGTCCAGGCGTATTTAAATTTTGCAAGATACCCTGAACATCACGTAGGACTAAATTGCTAAGACTAAAAATCCCAAGCAAGACGAGATTATGTTGTTACGTTGAGATTACCTTTCGGCTCCATCATGAGAGACCCTGGACTTCACGTATTATGACTAAAGATCTAGTCAAGACAAATCCAACGAGCCAAAACACGACTAGGTTATGTTGAGTATTTGAAGAAATACAGCGGCCATCTTCCGGCTCCATCATGAGATCCTGGACATCGCGTATGACTAAAAATCTTGTCAAGACAAATCTAACGAGCCTAAACACGACGAGATTATGTTGTGTATTTTAGGAGTTTCTATGGCCACCTTCCTGCTCCATCACGACACCCTGGATATAACGTGAGACTAAATATCTAGTCAAAACGAATCCAACGGGCCCAAACACAACTAGGTTATGTTGAGTGTTTGAGGAATTCCTGTGGCCACCTTCCGGCACTATCATGAGACCCTGGACATTACTTATGACTAAAGATCTTGTCAAGACAAATTCAACGAGCCTAAACACGACGAGCTTATGTTGTGTTTTTTAGGAGTTCCTATGGCCAACTTCCAGCTCCATCATAAGACCTTGAACATTACGGATATCTAAAGATCTTTTCAAGACAAATCCAACGAGCCCAAACACGACGAGGTTGTGTTGTGTATTTTAGGAGTTCCTATAGCCACCTTCCAGTTCCATCATCAGATCAGCTCGATAGTATCATAATATTGCATTGTCACCGAGGTTACATAAGTGTACCAAATTTCAGCACAATCGAATGACGGCACGTGCTCCAAAAATGAGTTGCAAGATTCGGACCGAACAAACCCACAAACAAACAAACAAACAAACAAACAAACAAACAGACAGACAAGAAAGCGAGTTAATAAAAACGAGTTAAAAAGACCCAAAAGTATTCCAATGTTCTATAATAACTGGTTTTGGGTGCAGTATTTTTGTTTTGTACAAGGTATACAGCATGCAATTTACATCGTTTTGTTCCCGCCGTGTGGCCCCGTCAAACTGAACAACTTTTCACAAAAAAAATCCTGCGACAAAAATATTTTTGTGCTCTCCATACAATGGATCGGTCGGGAGTCTCACTTTGTATGGAGTGACCAAAAATTTCTTTTCGCATGATTTTTCTTTGCGACATATGGTTCAGTTTTTATATTCCGTGGTTCAATTTGACGAGTACTACACGGCGGGAACAAAACGATGTAAATTTCACGGTGTATAACCCAAGCAGATAAAGAATAGATCTGAAAATGGCGTCCGCTCGCATGCTAACTCGCTCACAATCTATCGCTGTCTATACTCACACAGTGCGCTGCAAAAAATAATGATAATAATTTGGGTTGGATTTAGAAACAATTTGAATCGATCGGAGGAAACTGAGCATGTGGGCAGGTTCAGAGGGCTTAACTGAAACCCGCTACAACGATTTAACCTTCAGGAGACTTCGAAAATAAATTAATGAAAATATAATTTTTTTATCACACAAGCGGTTTATAAAACTATTTCTCGCCTCCTGGTGCAATTTAAACACAAATAAATAATAAAGACAAATCAAATAATCCAGTGTTATATTTACCCTTGCTCCTTATTTATTTTATTAATATATTTTGACATTATTATTAGTATCATTAATTAATTAATAATAATAACTTTAATAAAAATTAATAATAATAATAAACCCGTCCCGTCCCGTTTTATATCATAACTAGCGGCCCGCCCCGGCTTCGCACGGGTAGATTAATTCATACTCACATTTTTAACCAACTTCAAAATGGAGGTAGATATAATTCTTTAAATACCTTCTTTAAGGAGAGGGACCCTTTAAGTCGGGATTTCAAAAACATTTTGGAACTCGAACCGAATAATTCAGTCTTATTATATATTTTTTTAAGTTCCTAACTTTTAAAATGGCTGACATTCCATACAAATTTTAATCCCGACTTCCCTTTTCAAATAGGGATTTCGAAAAAATCCTAAAAGACGTGTCAAATCATTTACTAATCTTAGCTTACGTCCAAATTTTCAATTTTCTAACTTTAGAACTGGACTTTCCATAGAAACATTTAACCCTACTTTCCCCCTCAAAATAGGGAATTTGATAAAATGCTAAAACATGTATCAAATTAATTATTAATCTCAGTCTAACACCAATGTTTTAAGTTTTTACCTTTTAGAAATTACAGACTTTCCATACAAACATTTAATCCCTGCTTCCTCCTCAAAATAGGAATTTCGTAAAAAGCTTTATTATTTATCCTTAGCCTAAATCCAAATTTTCAAGTTCCTACCTTTAGTAATGACAGACTTTTCATACAAACATTTTAATCCCAACTTTCCTCCTCAAAATAGGGAACTTGATAACATGATAATATCAAATAATTTATTAATCTCAGCCTAAATCAAAATTTTCAAGTTCCTACCTTTAGAAATGACAGACTTTCCATACAAACATTTAATCCCTGCTTTTTCCCTCAAAAATAGGGATTTTGAAAAAATGATAAAACACGTATCAAATGATTTATTAATTGCCGTCTAAATCCAAATTTTCATGATCCCAACTTTTGAAATGACGGACTTTCATACAAACTTGAATCCCCCTTTTTCCTCCCTTAGAGAAAGAGTTTTCCAAAATCCCTTCTTATTGCATCTCTACGCCATAAATGTAACCTACTGTGTAAATTTGGTATTTCTACCTTCAGTAGTTTCGTCTGTGCGTTGAGGAGTCAGTCAGTCAGTCAGTACGGACTTCTCTCTTTATAATAATAGTATAGATAATAGATAATAAAAAAGAATAATTAATAACAAAAAAAAGGCAATAGGAAAAATAAAAATTTATTATTGAGAACTTGTTTTGCCAACTGTACTCGAGTACCCGCCACCATTTTCAGATCTATTCTTTATCTGCTCGGCTTATGCAGTGTTTTAGTGTTCCGGTTTTTCATCGGATGTACGGAGCCATAAGAAAACACTAATTTATAAAATGTTCGTGCCGGTTGTTGAAACAAGTGTACGTTCTTGTTTACCTCTATTAGATCCTTATTATGACTAATCGGTTCGAGCTACTACTGAGTAATATAATTTCTGTTAGGGTTACCAGATAGTCGGAATTTCCCGGACATTTCCGGAATTTCGCTCTTTTTTTCGGAATGTTTCATATAGGTAGAAATAAAAATGGATAATTAAAACATCTTTAGACTGTCAAGATTTTACTAAAAAAAGTCACAGTTCTGTAATATTTTTGCGTATCTCTTTTGAGTTTTCGCTGCTTTCGAGAAGTCCGAAATAATTAAGGATTATGTCCGGAAATATAAGATTTTGATCTGGTAACCCTATTTTCTGTAGAGTATATAAAGGCATTATGGGTTGTCGTGTCGTTAGTATATTCTATTCTATTCTATTATATTCTAAAGAATAGACGTAGTTGGAAAACATGTTAATGTGGCTTTTATTCACAGCCTTTTTGGCTAATATCGTATTAGGCGCAAGTAACACTCCAGGTATAAATCTTTAATACTAGTATTTTTTTAATTAGTCGTAGTTAAATAATGTCTAAATTGACTTAAAAAATGTGGCATAGAAAAATATTTAATTGGGTGATAATGAAAATTCGAGGTACTAGTGAATTTGAATGGTTTGTCTGGGGGTTTATATATACTCACCGGTACAACTAACCGCCCACCCTTGTATTTCGAGTTAATTTTAAATTACGCTTATTGTTATACATAACGATTGATTTATTGATAATTTTACGATAAATTAAACAAGGGTGGGCGGTTAGACGTGCCGGTGAGTGTATTTTAGCTTTCCGCACGCAGCTTCGCTCGCGTTGTGTAAGATTTTCCCAGGTTTTTACTTTTTCCCGTAAAAAGCATCCTAGTGTTAATCCAGGGTACAAACTATCTCCTTTCCAAACACCCAAATCCGTTAAGTAGTTAAGACGTGAAAGCGAAACAAACATCCAAACATCTAAACATCCAAATATATTTTCACATTTATATTATTAGTGTAAGCTACAGGATAAAATCCGAAACAAAATCATCTGGCAGAGGACCAAGGTAGTTGATATCGTCCAGAAATGTAGCAAGCTGAAGTGGCAGTGGGCTGGCCACGTCTGTCGCAGAACCAACGAGCGTTGGAGCAGACGGGTTCTCGAATGGAGCCCACGTCTCGGGAAACGTAGTGTGGGACGCCCTGCCAGGTGGACTAATGACCTGAGGAAGGTCGCTGGTGGTGGCTAGATGAAGAAAGCGGGTGATCGTACGCTTTGACATGCTCTTGGGGAGGCCTACGTCCAGCAGTGGACTGCAATAGGCTGATTGATTGATTTGATTGTGCTGGTTGACGGCGACAGCACACAGAATTATGTAGAGTTAAAACAAACTCCTAAATTTGCTTGGTTGTAGAGGATACAGTTCTATATTGATACTTTTTTATTATATTTTCTTATTTAGGATGTCGAGATTAAGACAGAAAGAAAATACTAAAAAGTAAAAATTTTCTGAATTCTACTTTAAAATTTATAATTCTAGAAAACAAACATGTTTCCGACTAGGCCCACTAATATTTGTATTGGTTTTAACAGTTTGATATTAAAATGGTTCAATGGTTTATACTTTTCTTTTGCCTTTTTTGGGCTTCCGTATCTCAAAAGGATAAAGGGAAACCCTTATAGGATCATGTTGTCTGTCAGTCTGCCTGGGTGTCTGCCTGTCTCTCAAGACCTTTTTTTAAGAACGCGTGGTGGTATCAAGTTGAAATTAATACTAAATACTAAAATCTATAGCTCTATTAGAGCTCTGTAAATTTCAAGCTTACAAGTCAACGCAATCAAAAGATAAAATCATTTAAAATCACGTTTACATAAAAAAAAAATACTAACAAAACCTATAGACCTACCTACCTACCTACCTTTGATCTAGAATCAGGTTTGGCAAGAAGCAAGTAAAGGAATAAATCTGAAAGTTGGGAATTTGTGCTTAGTTGCAATAAAAATAGGTATTGTTTTTTCCAATTTTTACTCTAGCACAATATATTGCTAGAGATGGCGCCACGTGTCAAATAAAATGTGAAATCAGCAAAATTAATCTTTTTACAATCAAACTGTCTTAGGCGCGAGTCTGACTCGCACTTGGCCGGTTTTTTTTTACAAATCGTCACGATAATGTCGAGGTAGTTTTAAAACTAGCAGAGAGTGGTGCCCTGATGCCCCGCAGTAGGACCTAGGAACATTGTTCCTAGAGTAGGACACACAGGCAACCTATATAAGATTAGTGTCAAAATTGCAAACGTCATAAAAGAAAGCGACGCGTCAAGTTTCTTTTTCAGCAAAAACTAAAGAAATTAAATTTATAATCACGGGAGTCACACATGGTCTTACATAAAGTACAGTAATAAATGCTAATCTAATAGGTAATTGGTACACAAAACTAGTAGTTAAAAGATGTAATTTTTAATCAAACAACCACTAGAAAACATTTTCTTATATTCATGCAAGATTTGAAATATTTTAATCAGGCTACGATCACAGAATAATTAGGAGGATTTTAAGTTTGAGTTTGAGCGTCGGTAGTCGGTGGTTTATTGGCTAGCGCCGCTGCCTCCATTAAAAAGTCGTATGAGAAGTCGACTAACCCGCACTGGGCCAGCTTGGTTGACCCGCCTGATCGCCCTAATTCAAGGTTGGCACGAGCTCGGTGGAGAAGTATAATGAGATGTTGATGATGATGATGATGATGATAAAAATTATGTTCCAGTGAATTGCACCGAACCAAATGAACACTATGAATGCGGCAGCGCGTGCGACACTACCTGCGATACCTTGGGCCAACCTTGTCCGATTGTAAACATCAGATGTAATGATATGTGTTACTGTGATGAAGGCTACGCCAGAAACAGCCAAGGCAAGTGTGTCCTTATCTCGTGTTGCACAAGTACATAAAACCTTGAAGACTCTGCGCCCATGATGCTCCAAGCTATGAAGGTTGATACCAACAAGCGCATTGTCATCAATTTTATATACAAGTAAATAAATAAATATTTATATTACCTTGTGTTTTTATTAAAACCACAGTCTCTTTTAACACAAACTTATTTTTGTTCATGTTTTTTTTGTCGGCAGTGGCCCTAACCACTAGACGCCACTGCCTCCCGTCCGGGAGACGCGGGTTCGATCCCTACCACGTAGCAATGTGTTTTCGAATTTCAAATTCATATGTACGTTTATTCGACGCTCTTACGGTGAAGGAAAACATCGTGATGAAACCTGCACACTTCTGCAAAGTTTGTGTGTGAAGTCGACCAATCCGCACTGGGCCAACGTGGTCGACTAAGGCCTAATCACACTAAATCAGGGTAGGCTCGAGCCCTTCAGTGGGGACGTATATGGCGTATTGATGATGATTGATTTTTGTTCGATCACAGTATCTCCACCGTGATATGAATCTGAACCCTTTGAGATTTACGCATTGCCACTAAGTAATTACTTTGCTTGGCTGCTTTCTGTATAGATATTGTAGTAATACTTATTATGTGCCGCCGTGTGGTGACGGCAGAGTAGAATACATTAGTCACCAACCCCTACTCTTCCCGTGGGTGTCGTAAGAGGCGACTTAGGGACTACACATTGAATAGGGAACGGGCAGCAGCGCTCTTTGATACAGTAACCTTTTAATCTGCGATCTCCAACCCGCCTGCCAAGCGTGGAGATTATGGAAAAACCCTCCACTTAAGTGGAGGAGGCTCATAGTCCAGCAGTGGACTGTAACGGGCCGTTGATTTGATTTGAATACTTATTATAGTGTTGTCTATGACGGAGCGTGTACTAATGATGGTACAAGGTGACGGATGACACGTGGTAAATGAACAAATACCGCACCAAAAGTTTAGACTTTGCAAGGTAAACAATTCATTCATGGGGAACTGTATTCGCTTCTATAATAAAATACCAGATGATATTGTAAATCTGTCCGATAGCCAATTTAAAACTAAAATTACAACTAAATGATTACTTAGATGATAAAAACGTCTGGTCAACTGTTGTTCCAAATCAGCGGAGTACATTGTAATTATGACTCATGTATGATTCTTTATATATTTAAAAGAAAAGTACAAAAAATACAATTCCTGTGGAGTTTCTTCTGGCCGTTCTTCTCCACAGAGGGCGTACACTGGTAGTGAACGTGCCATCTATGATAGCTTTGACTTCGAAAAATTATTTGTAAAAATCTTAATTTGAATAAAAAAAATTGACTTTTGACTTTTTGAATACCACGATTACACTCATCGAGTCTCCAAGAATTATTTTATATTATCTTATTATTATCTTATTTATTTATTTATTGATACATCACTTACAGCTACAGCCAAACATGATGATACTTAGATATTTAAACTTATAAGTAATAGATAGATATTAAAATGTAAATTGAAATCAAAATTTAAATATTTTGTGATTTCAACCTATGGGACTGCTTTTAGTCCAGGTGTGGGGCTGCTGTCTCAGCAACTGTGGTCCTGGGTGTGTGGGCTTGGTTCAGAGGTGAAGAATATGTCGATAGAGGGATCGTTTTTTAAAATGTCATTAATTAATGTTAAACCTTTGTGGAGTGGTGAGTGTGATAACGTTTTTGTGCGAGAGATAGGTATGGCTAGAAGTCGATGTTTTCAGGTTCGTAGGTTATATGAGGATACGGGAGGAATGTAGAATGGAATTTGAGATAAGAATGTAGGGTTTGTCTTTATTTCTTTACAAAAATTAAATTAACAGTAAACCGTTTCTCGCAGTGTCAGTGATAAGTTTCAAATCATATTATTCTACTTTCTTCAAAGTTCCATATAAAAATAATGGGGTACATAATTACAATATAAAGGTACAGCCCCATTTGTATAGAACTACGGAATTGGGGAACAAAATGGGATGCACCCGTTCCACCGGAGAGGTTTTGCGTTATTTCACTAATGCGTTGTGGAGCCATGGAAAGATCTATGCTTGGTACTCGTATTTCGCTACGGGACAAAATCCGAAACGAAATCATCCGGCAGAGGACCAAGGTAGTTGATATCGTCCAGAAGTGTAGCAAGCTGAAATAGCAGTGGGCTGGCCACGTCTGTCGTAGAACCGATGAGCGTTGGAGCAAACGGGTTCTCGAATGGAGACCTTGTCTCGGGAAACGTAGTGTGGGACGCCCCCTGCCAGGTGGACTGATGACCTGAGGAAGGTCGCTGGTGGTGGCTGGATGAGGAAAGCGGGTGATCGTGTGCTTTGGCGTACCTTTGGGGAGGTCTACTTCCAGCAGTGGACTGCAATAGGCTGATTGATTGATTGATTGTAGAACTTGGTATTGTTGGTATCCATGTAGTTATCAAGACCTAGGCAATCATTCACGTGAATGTTTTTGGTAGTTTACATCACATTTTAGGAAAGCACAAAACATTATACTTTTAATTCATAAGGTTACTACAATCATACATAAGACGTCACAAAAGTCAACGAAAAATACTTACAAAAAGGAATACCTCAGCAAAGGTGCTGATTTTCAGGCACTCCCTAGCCTAGGCCCGTCAGGAAGAAGAACCATCTCTTTTCTTTTGCAACTGACCACCGTGCTCCAATTACAGGACGTTTTCTGTAAGTTGAGCAGCCATTCTTTACAGCCTCTCTTGAAGCTGCACAGTGACTGCAACATCCTCAGTGGAGGAGGTAAGTCGTTCCAAGCCAGCACTTTTTTTTTATTATAAATGGCCACGATTAGGCATGACTGGCAGACGAGAGGAGACCAAGGGTGGAACGAGCTCGCCCAGAAAGTGCCTTTCACTCTTGCCTTAAAAAAATCCGGGTTTATAAGCAATTGGGAATACAGGCGCCAGTAGAGAATTCCACATCCTGGCCGTGCGAATATTAAACGATGAAAATGCTTTGTGCGACCAGGTGCGGATGATACCGCGATGCGTCTGGATATCCGGTGGAAGAAAGGAGATGGCGATAAGATTATGCAACTCCTGCGCACACCCTAAAGGTCAGAGGGTCAAAGTGGCCAGCTGGATGTGCTAGCTAATATACATGCACAAATTTTCTACCTACTAAGTAAAAAAATACAGAATCTCTCTTTCTTCTCTTCTCTACATAGGTCACTTTCCGCGTCTGTCTGTCTATGGACACCACATGTCAGGGCGCTACTTTCCGAAACGCATAGGTGCATTTGCACATATAAATATCTTTGGGCGGCCAATACCTCGCGGCTCACTTCAGTTTCGACCAATTATGAGACCTGTCAATACGTTGCGTAAGCGAGATGAACCAATCACGACGTGTTCCCCGCGCCCCCGCACCGCAACTTTCTCGTAATTAGTTTGTTAGTAAATTATATAGAATACGGTGTCCAGAGGTCTGTAACTCCTTTTAACAGATTTTAAAGTGGTTTTCACTAATGGACGACTTGATTTATGAGTAAAGTTTAAACATTCTAAATAAATTTAATATAAGAAGAGTAGGTTCAAGCTCCTCATGTTTATGAGCTGTTGTTGATGATGACGATGATGATCATGTCGTCAAGTCATCAAAGAAAATTTTAAGATAAATTAGTCTGAAGCAGTAAATATATTGCAAACAGCTGATGATTGCTTTTCAAAATGAAACAGGTTGATCAAATACCACTTGGCACATTGTTTTGATATAAGTACAAAAGATTATAACTACAAAAGAATTTACTAACAAAAGAATGATGGAAATGCAATGGTAATAAAAATCAATAAAGTGTTTCAAAGACAAATAAATAATAAAATATATTTTTCATTATGAAAACATAATAAAGGTAATATATTAAAAAAGTTAAATGAAAACAACATCTTATATACCGACTCAAATAAACAAATAACATCGGTTGTTGAAACAAGTGCACAATGCATTTGCTAAAGAGTATATAAAAAGGATTACAAGTACATAGTCGATAAAAAGCAGACGGCGTTCGGTGTTATGTTGATGTGGGTTTTTTTCGTGGCCTGTTTGGCTAATATCGTACATAACGTTTCTTCTACAAATACTTGTACCCCTCCAGGTATGTAACTCTAATATTTCTTCTTCTTATAACCGACCCCTCAAACCCTAGTGTCAAGATTATGAAGCTGCCAAACGCCTATGTCACTGCTCATGTAAGCGACACGATTGCCCAAAAAAAGGAGCATAATGTGTTCAAGGTTCATGTACTAGTATGTATGTGAGTTCCTTCCACTATAACTTCTAAACGCTTGAACAGATCTGGATGTGTATCGAGTATCGTTAGAATCCTTACATCACCCCGAGTTACACTGACTACATTTTTTTTTGGCAGGGCAGTAGTGTTTTGTTTTTTATTTTAGAATGTTGTTACGCTTCCGAAGTACAATATTATTTTTCTTCCAGCTATGCGATAATGTCGTTACTTTGCGCCTGAAATGTGCGCACAAAACGGAACATTACTGCTCCAGTATGTTATGAAATCCATAATAGACTACTTTTGTCAAAAACAATGCAATAAGTGACGACGTCGGTGGTCTAGTGGCTAGGGCCGCTGCCTCCCGTCCGGGACACACGGGCTCGATCCCCACCACGTACCTATGTGTTTTCGAATTTCGAATTCAGATTATTATGTACGTTATTATTCAACGCTCTTACGGTGAAGGAAAACATCGTGATGAAACCTGCACACTCCTGCGAAGAAATTCAAAGGTTGTGTGTGAAGTGAAGTCGACCAATCCGCACTGGGCCAGCGTGGTCGACTAAGGCGTAATCGCCCTAATTCAGGGTAGGCGAGCCTTTCGGTGGGGACGTATATGAGCTGTCGACGAAGTGATGCGCGGGCCAAAGATCAAAAACCGTCGTGAAGTCAAAGACAAAAACAAAACCGATGATCTTCGGTCCCTTTTCAATTAAAAATGATAAAAATTGACAGGACTAATTTTCAGTTTAGTTTAGTTGGGCGTATGCCGAATTGACACCACTGACAGTCAAAACAGAATCGAAATTGATCGATAAACAAACTAGATACATTATTATTAAACAAATATATCTGTAAAAAAAGTGTGTTTTATGCTCAGAGGAAATAAAAGACGATCGCTTCCGCGAGGCGACGCGCGTCAGAAATCTTTAGTTTTATGTGTTTATCTGGAATTTAAAATATGTCGATTAATGAATTAAAAAATAAAATGTGCATATTACCTATTCTGACTACAAAAATGGAGACAGTTTTTAAAGTGATTTGAATAAGGGCGTTTGATTCTTATCCGATTCTTATCCGTTTCTGATCCGGTTTGGCCGTCCTAGTAATTGTATGAACGCTTACGCACCCTTAGGGCGTTTGCGCACTACACGTATTCGGCTCTTATTCAATTCTTATCCGTTTCTGATCCGGTTTGGCCGTCCTAGTAATTGTATGGACGCTTACGCACCCATACGTATCCGGTTCGTGTTCAATCCGTAAATTCTCACTCCGGATCGTTTTTTTTACCGCCACCATACAAATTGTATGTACGCTTGCGCACTACACGATTTTTTTCGAATGAAGAGTGAGATGCGGGGAGGGGAAAGCTCGCGCTGCTAGTGGTGTACCAAATTGACTATTTTTTTATAAACAAGTATTTTAGTACTCGTTACAAAAATAATCGAATGCACACTCAAGACAGAAGACTCCAGGATTCTATTAACGTGAAACGAACTATACAAGTAACGTGAGCGACTTTATTGCGGGATCTATGTAACATAAGTAGATATAATTAAAAAAGATCAACCTAGTATTCGAATTCTATAAGTACCCGAAATCTATACTCGAGTCAGTTGACTGCTCATCAGTCAGTGGTAAAGTGTTAACACTTTGAACTTGAACGCTTCTTACTTCTATAGCATTATGGTATTCGTAACTGACGTTTCCACTGACTTGCAGTTGACGGTGCCTGGGTATTCAACTGCTATATTCTGAATTCTCGAATATGTGAGTACTTACAAGATACTCGAGTCAGCTCAACTCGTCGAAAAATGATTGTAAAAATCTTAATTCGAATAAAAAAATTTGACTTTGACTTTTATCGTCTCGAATACGAATGAAAACCGGATCGAATACGGATGAGTGCGCAAACGCTAGACGTGAATTTACCATCCATTTCTTTTACGGATCAAAAACGGACCGGATAAGAATCGGATACAGATGAGTGCGCAAACGTCCTTAGGGTAAGGTCAAGCTCCTCATTGGGGACGTCTAAGAACTGATTACATATTAGTTGAGGAGGTTCTTTTCAAATGTTGACTATTAAGACTTTACCCGGTAAATCCTGTGTGTTCATTCAGGATACAAACCACCTCTATTCCAATTTTTATCCAAATCCATCCAGTAGTTAGGGCGTAAAGGCGGAACAAACATCCAAACGTCTAAACATCGAAACATCTATTAGGCAAACATCCAAATATATTTTTGTATTTATAACATTAGATGTGATGTGATGTGATGATTACAGATAAATGCGGCGACAACGAACATTGGGTGAATTGCCCACTTGACTGTTTACCAAAGAACTGTTCTCAGCTGGGCTTGCCAGTTCCTTGTCGTACATACGGACCAGATAACAAATGCCCGGTTGCACCTGGCTGCATTTGCGATGAAGGCTACTTGAGAAATTACAAAGGAGATTGCGTACCGAAAATACAGTGTCGTGAGTACCTATTAAATTTCTTATGCGTTTTTTTTTATAGCATTTATTTGATCAATCAGCTATCTGATACACATAGTAAAGGCTGTATCTAACTTGGGATTAGATAGCCTTTTGTGGGATTTATCTCATTGCAAGCAAACTAACTGCTTGTTCTTAAAAGTCTTTTGGTTAAAGATTATACAGGATGTTACAATAGTACCCATATATAACGAGTTACAAAAATACAAAAAAAGTTAGTGTTTGTGTGCAATAAATTATAATTTATTCATTCATTCATACATCAAAGGCATTAAATCAAATATTCCCATCTCTAGTGTCAATCAACCTGATATTGACACCTAAAATTAGACTATCGATTCTCAGAACGGTATAGTACTTGTGTACCATTTGTGCCTTCATTTTAAGAAGAGATATTTATGTAAGAAAACATTTTTTTTTGCCTTTATTATCTTGTTTACGTAGATATTTACAAACATGAATATTATTTTGAAATACTTTGTTCATTATTTCATTTATTTATTATTACAAAACAAATTATTTAACAAATCTTTTTTTATTTATTTGTAGTTTTTTTTTTTCGTTTTGAATTTGAATTTATTTATTTTTCTCCGATACGCTCGAAAATGTGATCATTGCTGCCAAAAAACAGTACACGAAGTAACTCAATTTTGGACGAAACATTTCCCCATACAAAACAGCGGCTAGCAATGTGCCCTCCAATGGCTTAGGCCAGCAAAGTAACTTTCGTCTAGAAATTTCAATGTATTTGAGTCTTTTTACAGCATGTCATACTCTTATGGTCTAAATTCGAATTTTATATGAATCGTACATTAATCCTAGGGATTGGAGTTGGCTGTATGCTCACTCTGTATGACACTGGCATAGAACAAAAAAAAAGAAAAGCATGCAATATGGCGGTTTGTAATTTTCGTCTCTTTTATTTTTATCGTACTATTTTCTTACTTACTTATCATGATGAAGTTAACTAATCATTGAATTAGGGAAATATGATAACAATAATTGGTTCAAGAAGTTAAAGTAAAGCTTAAAGTGATAACATTCAATCCAAGGTCCTACGTCCCTCGCATATTTCAGAGAAAAGAACTATACAAGCCTCGGCCGCAATAACTCTTGCTGGTCCTCGTCCAGCAATAACTAATTTTGCGGCCGCGGCAGTAATTTACTATTAATGTGAATGTTATATCAAGTAGTACGTAAACATTATTAACCGTAGCGGTGAAATTAGTAGCATTGGCCTTAAATCACATATCTGGTCCGTATATTCTTTGACACAGCTGATCATTAGAGATGGGAATATTTTAATGAAATACCTTTTGTAAAAAAATAATTTTTTTTTGTTATTTTTTGTAACACGTTGTATATAACATGTATTTCATTCGCCCTAAAGAAAGAACTGACACACGAAAACAAAATTGGCGCTTTGATGTAAAACCACGCGGTCAGCTCATTGATATACTATAGGTATAGATGTATAATTGTTTTATTCATCTGACAACTATGTTATACAGTTATCTTCTATATTTTATAGTGTTATTATGGCCTTAAAAATAAGACAATATTATCTAAACTACCTATCTAAAAGTGGATCCTAAAATATGAACAACCCATTCGCAAGAAATTGCAAGTTACCTCTCCCATTCATTCTCATATTAACTCACTATACTTAAATACTCTGGTAATGCGACAATGATATAGTTTTATTTCTTTTTTTTTCTTTGCATCGATGCAAAATAAAATGTAATAATTATGTGATCTTCGTTATTGGCTATTTATAATTTTAATGTCACTTATTTAAGATAATATGTTTATGTGCTGTGAAGTGTCACTAATATAAAATAAATCAATCAATCAAAAGATCACCGAAAGAAAACAAATCTGCGTTTCCACAACGTCATTCTTTACATTTCAGAAACAGTGCTCCCTGAATAGACCATTATTTTGTAATATTATCGATATAGTTTCGAAAGTACCGACACTTTTCAATAGTTTTAACATTTTTTAGAATCGATACCTGTGATCAATACTATTGAAGATTAATAACACACATATCTATCGGGTTATTGCCGCGATTTTGGTTTAACAACCGCGACAACCTAAAAGTGTACATTGAAGATTGCCGATATTTTCGATACTTTTTTTCAAGTTCACTTTCGATAGCCATAAACTGAACAAATACTGTCTTTTCTTCAGCGAAATGTGGAGATGACGAAAACGCTGAAAGTGGCTGTGGAAACTGCCCAACAACCTGCAGAAACTATAATAACACCAAACCAAAAATCTGCATCGAATCTTGCGACCTTAATGGTTGTAACTGCAAAAAGGGTTTCATACTAGATGAAAATAGGAATAAATGTGTATGCCCTAAAGATTGCAGTAAGTATACAAAAATACTACTATAAAATATAATCTTTTGATAAGGAAAACACGTGAAGTAAAACATATTTTAGTTGGTTTGGACTGTATTTTTATTTAAACAAGTCAAGGTCGTACACGAGAGAACCTTATATTTGAAAATCATCATCAAAATTATGTTTTAAGATAAACAACAGACAACATCAAGCAATGTCTCCATTTTGAAATTTATTTTAAATAAATTTATTTGCCAACTTTCAAGATAAAACTAGAGCCAAAATCCTAAATTTAAATATCGTTAACTTGTAATTTTCAGCACCAATATGTGGTCTCGACGAATATTACGATCCTTGCAGCAATGGAGGATGCCATAATGGCAGAGATTGTGATGATTTGAAGTGGTGTGGAAACGGTACTACCATCTGCGTGGATCCTATCCGGTGCAAACCAGGTTGCTTGTGCAAAAAAGGACTCTTGAGAAATCGTGATGGAAAGTGTGTACCTAAAGAGAAGTGTCCAGAATGTAAGTAATACTGTAGAAATTGCAAAAAAAACTATAATGGCATAGTCAGAATCCTAACAGCCCGAGTGTCACAGGCTATATATTTTTTAGGCAAGGCTGTCCTATTTTTTAATTATAGATTATTAACACGTTTTTATTAACTCGCTTTATTGTCAGTCTGTTTGTTTAAGAATAGAATAGAATAGAATAGAATTATTTTATTCTTTTCTATTCTATTCTATTCTGTTTGTTTGTTTGTTTGTTCGGTCCGAATCTTGCAACTCATTTTTGGAGCACGTACTGTCATTCGATTGTGCTGAAGTTTGGTACACTTATGTAATCTCGGTGACAATGCAATATTATGATACCATAAAGCTGATCTGATGATAGAGCCGGAAGGTGGCCATCATCATCATCATCGGCCCGTTAGCCATAGGAACTCCTAAAATACTCTTAAAATAACTTCGTTGTGTTTGGGCTCGTTGAATTTGTCAGATATACGTGATGTTCAGGGTCTCATGATGGAGCCGGAAGTTGGCCATAGGAACTCCTAAAAACACGACATAACTTCGACATGTTTGGGTTCGTTGGATTTGTTTTGACAAGATCTTTAATTATACGTGATGTCCAGGGTCTCATAATGGAGCCGAAAGGTGGCCATGGAAACTCCTTAAATACACTACGTAACCTCGTCGTGTTTCGGCTCGTTGAATTTATCTTGACAAGATCTTTAGTCATAAGTAAGGACCAAGGTCTCATGATGGAGCCGGAAGGTGGCCACAGGAATTCCTCGAATACTCAACAATGACGTGAATTTACCATCCATTTTTTTTACGGATAAAAAACGGACCGGATAAGAATCGGATACGGATGAGTGCGCAAACGCCCTCAGAGTAAGGTCAAGCTCCTCATTGGGGACGTCTAAGAACTGATAACATATTAGTTGAGGAGGTTCTTTTCAAATGTTGACTATTCAGACTTTACCCGGTAAATCCTGTGTGTTAATTCAGGATACAAACTATCTCTATTCCAAATTTTATCCAAGTCCATCCAGTAGTTAGGGCGTGAAAGCGGAACAAACATCCAAACGTCTAAACATCGAAACATCTATTAGGTAAACATCAAAATATATTTTCGCATTTATAACATTAGATGTGATGTGATGTGATGATTACAGATAAATGCGGCGACAACGAACATTGGGTAAATTGCCCACTTGACTGTTTACCAAAGAACTGTTCTCAGCTGGGCTTGCCAGTTCCTTGTCGTACATACGGACCAGATAACAAATGCCCGGTTGCACCTGGCTGCATTTGCGATGAAGGCTACTTGAGAAATTACAAAGGAGATTGCGTACCGAAAATACAGTGTCGTAAGTATTAAATTTCATATGCGTTTTTTTATAGCATTTATTTGATCAATCAGCTATATGATACTCATAGTAAAGGCTCTACCTAGCTTGGAATTAGATAGCCTTTTGTGGGATTTATTGCATTGCAAGCAAACTAACTGCTTGTTCTAAAAATATTATGGTCAAAAATTATACAATAATTATTAGGCAGGGTGTTACAAAAATACCTGTAAAGCAGAAACGAGGGAGTTCAGGAGGAGTTCAGTGAATGAAACTGAATAACTTTTTTCAAGGAACAAAGGCTGGCCGAAGACAACACAGTTGTATCTTTTATACAAGTCACCGGTCAGATCGATTCAATTCTTCCCTACTATTCAAACAATTGCTAAACTGCCTACTATGAGAGATTTTATTTATTTTTCATTCTGCAAAAAACTTAGGTTATAAAATTTAACTACTTACTCCCGCATTTAGTATTTGGTTGCAAGTCTTTAAGTCAGTGTTATTGGCGTGCGATCAAAATAAAGTTAATGCAGTAGCGATAGATTTTTGGTGGTATCATGATTTTATTTATTTAAATAATATTATTTGATTTTATTTATTCAATCATAGCATTGTTATTCTAATGAAAGTCATATAAAAAAATATCGATATTATATTGGAAGTATCGGCACAATTCAATAGCATTTTTTCTGTAGATCTTATAGGCTACAGATATTTTTCAAAGGTCTGTCTATCGACAGTGTCCCAAAGTCCCGTTAAACCATAGTATTTCGTCGACTGTTTTTCAAAGTCAATTTTCTATAGCAATTCTAGTCGATATGAACAGCTCTGAAAGAACTTATTGCCTTTTCTACAGCAAAATGTGGAGATGACGAAAACGCTGAAAGTGGCTGCGGAAATTGCCACACAACCTGCAGAAACTATAACAACACCACACCACAAATCTGCACAAAACAATGCAACCTAAATGGTTGTAACTGCAAAAAAGGTTTCGTACTAGACGAAAACACGAAAAAATGTGTACGCTCTAAAGATTGCAGTAAGTATAAAAATACTATAAAATATAATCTTTTGATAAAGAAAACACGTGAAATAAAACATATTTTAGTTGGTTTGGACTGTATTTTTATTTAAACAAGTCAAGGTCGTACACGAGAGAACCTTATATTTGAAAATCATCATCAAAATTAAGTTTTAAGATAAGCAACAGACAACATCAAGCAATGTCTCCATTTTGAAATTTATTATAAATAAATTTATTTGACAACTTTCAAGATAAAACTAGAGCTAAAATCCTAAATTTAAATATCGTTAACTTGTAATTTTCAGCACCAATATGTGGTCTCGACGAATATTACGATCCTTGCAGCAATGGAGGATGCCATAATGGCAGAGTTTGTGATGATTTGAAGTGGTGTGGAAACGGTACTACCATCTGCGTGGATCCTATCCGGTGCAAACCAGGTTGCTTGTGCAAAAAAGGACTCTTGAGAAATCGTGATGGAAAGTGTGTACCTAAAGAGAAGTGTCCAGAATGTAAGTAATACTGTAGAAATTGCAAAAAAAACTATAATGGCATAGTCAGAATCCTAACAGCCCGAGTGTCACAGGCTATATATTTTTTAGGCAAGGCTGTCCTATTTTTTAATTATAGATTATTAACACGTTTTTATTAACTCGCTTTATTGTCAGTCTGTTTGTTTAAGAATAGAATAGAATAGAATAGAATTATTTTATTCTTTTCTATTCTATTCTATTCTATTCTGTTTGTTTGTTTGTTTGTTCGGTCCGAATCTTGCAACTCATTTTTGGAGCACGTACTGTCATTCGATTGTGCTGAAGTTTGGTACACTTATGTAATCTCGGTGACAATGCAATATTATGATACCATAAAGCTGATCTGATGATAGAGCCGGAAGGTGGCCATCATCATCATCATCGGCCCGTTAGCCATAGGAACTCCTAAAATACTCTTAAAATAACTTCGTTGTGTTTGGGCTCGTTGAATTTGTCAGATATACGTGATGTTCAGGGTCTCATGATGGAGCCGGAAGTTGGCCATAGGAACTCCTAAAAACACGACATAACTTCGACATGTTTGGGTTCGTTGGATTTGTTTTGACAAGATCTTTAATTATACGTGATGTCCAGGGTCTCATAATGGAGCCGAAAGGTGGCCATGGAAACTCCTTAAATACACGACGTTACCTCGTCGTGTTTCGGCTCGTTGAATTTATCTTGACAAGATCTTTAGTCATAAGTAAGGACCAAGGTCTCATGATGGAGCCGGAAGGTGGCCACAGGAATTCCTCGAATACTCAACAATGACGTGAATTTACCATCCATTTTTTTACGGATCGAAAACGGACCGGATAAGAATCGGATACGGATGAGTGCGCAAACGCCCTCAGAGTAAGGTCAAGCTCCTCATTGGGGACGTCTAAGAACTGATAACATATTATTCATCATGATTTTATTTATTTAAATAATATTATTTGATTTTATTTATTCAATCATAGCATTGTTATTCTAATGAAAGTCATATAAAAAAATATCGATATTATATTGGAAGTATCGGCACAATTCAATAGCATTTTTTCTGTAGATCATAAGATCTACACTGTCGATAGACAGACCTTTGAAAAATATCTGTAGCCTATAAAGGCTACAGATATTTCACAGAGGTCTGTCTATCGACAGTGTCCCAAAGTCCCGTTAAACCATAGTATTTCATCGACTGTTTTTCAAAGTCAATTTTCTATAGCAATTCTAGTCGATATGAACAGCTCTGAAAGAACTTATTGCCTTTTCTACAGCAAAATGTGGAGATGACGAAAACGCTGAAAGTGGCTGCGGAAATTGCCACACAACCTGCAGAAACTATAACAACACCACACCACAAATCTGCACATTACAATGCAACCTAAATGGTTGTAACTGCAAAAAAGGTTTTGTACTAGACGAAAACACGAAAAAATGTGTACGCTCTAAAGATTGCAGTAAGTTTACAAAAATACTATAAAATATAATCTTTTGATAAGGAAAACACGTGAAATAAAACATATTTTAGTTAGTTTGGACTGTATTTTTATTTAAACAAGTCAAGGTCGTACACGAGAGAACCTTATATTTGAAAAAGATAATCAAAATTAAGTTGTAAGATAAACAACAGACAATATTAAGCAATGTCTCAGTTTTGAAATGTATTTTAAATAAATTTATTTGTTAACTTTCAAGATAAAACTAGAGCTAAAATCCTAAATTTAAATAACGTTAATTTATAATTTTCAGCACCAATATGTGGCCTCGACGAATATTACGATCCTTGCAGCAATGGGGGATGCCATAATGGCAGAGTTTGTGATGATTTGAAGTGGTGTGGAAACGGTACTACCATCTGCGTGGATCCTATCCGGTGCAAACCAGGTTGCTTGTGCAAAAAAGGACTCTTGAGAAATCGTGATGGAAAATGTGTACCTAAAGACAAGTGTCCAGAATGTAAGTAATACTGTAGAAATTGCGAAAAAAAACTATAATGGCATCGTCAGAATCCTGACAAAATCCTGAGTGTCACAGGCTATATTTATAAATAATCGGCAAACTAGGGCAGCGCCTGAGAAAGGCAACAAGGGACCCCCGCGCCGAATCGTACCTAAGGCAGCACATTTTGCTGGCCATTCAGCGAGGAAACGCTGCCAGTGTAATGGGAACATTCCCACCGGGTGCGATTCGGGGCGGCCTTTTTGACAATCTTTAATTTATTATTTTATCTTTGACATGTTATTATTTTTAGGTTTTTATTTGTATATTGACTCTATATATCAACATTTTAAATATATTTATTTGCCAACTTTCAAGATGAAATTAGACCTAAAATTAAAATAACTTTTATCTGTATTTTTCAGCACCAACTTGTGGTCCCGACGAATATTTCGATTCTTGCAGCAACGGAGGATGCCATAATGGCAGAGTTTGTGATGATTTGGAGTGGAGTGGAAACGGTACTACCATCTGCCTGAAGCCTATCCAGTGCAAACCAGGTTGTTTGTGCAGAAAAGGACTCTTGAGAAATCGTGATGGAAAATGTGTACCTAAAGACAAGTGTCCAAAATGTAAGTTACACTGTAGAAGTTTAGAAAAAAAACTATAATGACATCGTCAGAATCCTGAAAAACCCCCAGTGTCACAGGCTATATTTTTTGTGGCAATTTTTTTATTTTCTTTCCGTAAATTACGACCGGGATCGACCACGGCTGAACGCTTTCCAAAGCACAAAAATATTTTGTTTCTCTAACAATCAGCTTGCAACAAACAAACTTGGGACAAAATTATTTTTTATTGCTGTCGAGTACTTATTTGGGAACGTACATGAACCGAAAACAATTCAATGAAATGTGTACAGTCAGCTGCAAAAAAACATACCTTTCACCGTGGCCAACGATTAAAGAATCTTGAACTTTTATTACATTTTTTATATAGTAGTTTCAAAATTTTGAAGAACAATAAAATAAAAGAACTATATTTTATTTTATTTAATTTAAATTCTTAAATAAATATTTCAATAGAATTAAACACTTCACAGAAAAATTCATTCGTTTACCGTGACAAATATGTATGCTGTTATCTTAAAAATTACTTTTAAATATATACGTGTATATTTTTTACCTGGTCTCACACGTACGCCACAAGCACGATGACGACATAACCACGATGGCAGTGTGTAATTCGCATTATATATTTTTTTACGAGTCTCCTCCACTTAGTGCAGGGTTTTGCCATAATCTCCACGCTTGGCAGGCGGGTTAGCACAAACACGTGTAATTAAACACATTTTAGTTGGTTTGGACTGTATTTTTATTTAAACAAGTCATGGTCGTCCACGAGAGAACCTTATATTAGAAGAAAATTCGTTATAATTAAGTGGTAAGATAAACGACAGAGAACTTGAAGCAATGTCTCCGTTTTGAAATGTATTTTAAATATATTTATTTTCCAACTTTCAAGATAAAACTAGAGCTAAAATCCTAAATTTAAATTACTTTTATTTGTAATTTTCAGCACCAATATGTGGTCCCGATGAATATTTCGATTCGTGCAGCAATGGAGGATGCCATAATGGCAGAATTTGTGATGATTTGAAAAGGTGTGAAAACGGTACTACCATCTGCGTGCATCCTATCCGGTGCAAACCAGGTTGCTTGTGCAGAAAAGGACTCTTGAGAAATCGTGATGGAAAATGTGTACCTAAAAACAAGTGTCCAAAATGTAAGTAACACTGTAGAAATTGCGAAAAAAAACTATAATGGCATCGTCAGAATCCTGACAAAAGCCCGAGTGTCACAGGCTATATTTTTAAATAATCGGCGAACTAGGGCAGCGCCTGAGAAAAGCAACAAGGGACCCCCACGCCGAATCATAAGGCAGCACATTTTGCTGGCCATTCAGCGAGGAAATGCTGCCAGTGTAATGGGAACATTCCCACAGGGCACGATTCGGGGCGGCCTTTTTAACAATCTATAATTAGATATTTTTTTTGTTATTTTTTTTTTTGACATGTATTTATTTGTTTTTATTTGTATATTGACTATAAATATAAATTTTTAAATATATTTATTTGCTAACTTTCAAGATGAAATTAGACCTAAAATTAAAATTACTTTTATTTGTGATTTTCAGCACCAATTTGTGGTCCCGACGAATATTTCGATTCTTGCAGCAATGGAGGATGCCATAATGGCAGAGTTTGTGATGATTTGGAGTGGAGTGGAAACGGTACTACCATCTGCTTGAGGCCTATCCAGTGCAAACCAGGTTGTTTGTGCAGAAAAGGACTCTTGAGGAATCGTGATGGAAAATGTGTACCTAAAGACAAGTGTCCAAAATGTAAGTTACACTGTAGAAGTTTAGAAAAAAAAACTATAATTACATCGTCAAAATCCTGACAAAAACCTCAGTGTCACAGGCTATTTTTTTTATTAACCGACTTCAAAAAAGGAGGTTCTCAAGTCGGTTGTATTTTTTTTTATTAATTTTTTATTAATTTTTTATGTATGTTATTAGATATCTCCGTCAATTGTAAACCGATATTGATTATTCTTTTTTCATTCGATAGGATTTATTTTCATGTTGGTCCCATATAAATTTCGTCAAGATCTGATGGTGGAACATGAGGTAATAATAAAAATTGGAAATTCCTCAACGGAATGTAACATTCACTTCGTTATTCGTCTATTCTTTTAGTCATATCACAGTCAGTTTTTACTGATTTTAATGATTCTTTTTTCATTCGATAAAATGTGCTTTAGGGATAAATCCGTATAAATTTTGTCAAAATCTGATGATGAATTAAGAGATAAAAGTGGAAACTCTTCAACCAGTGATAGCAACATGCATCGCGCGCGATTCCGTTTGTGGTGGAATGTTGCTAGGCAACGAACAAATTAGTTTTGTCAGTTTGCTGAAAATCTACGTTTCCCTTGTTCCAAAATTATATTATTCGATTTTATAAAATTTTTGGCGACCGTGACAGGACAAGAACCTGCAATCTTCGGATATTGTATTGGAAATAACAAATAATTTAGCTTCTATGGCCGAGTGGTCGAGTGCTTTACTCTCTTTACGGAGGTTTCGGGTTCGAATCTCGATGAAGACACTCTTAAACGAAAATGTCCTTGTGAGACTTTCTCCAGTTTAGTTGGGACATTGCTGCCTGAATCCCCTGATTGTCTGAAAAGAAAGATTATTCCGTGCTTCGGAAGGCACGTTAAGCCGTGTGTCTTGGCTCTAATATATACAGAAGGCGTCGTTACTCGAGCTAAGTCAGTGGGTTTTGTCAAGGGCCCAGTACTATATTAATTGTGTGACCAGGGTATGTGAAGTTGGTTGTCAACCTAACAATCCACAATATGAAGAAAAAGAAGAAGCCAGCCTACGTTCACTATCTGTAATCGGCTAACGATAGACTTTCAAAATACCATCTCAAACCTGAAACTCCTTACGAATAGCCCAAGTATCGAGGTAAACTGTAAGCTTATTAAGAGGGAAGAATAGTACGTGCTCGTCCATACAAAATGAGAAAACGTTTTTCCTCTTCTAAATATTTTCCAATCTCCATGATTTTTTAGTATGTTATTGACACAATTAATGACTAGGTTAAAAGTTTTTTTTTTTTTAATTCGCTATAGATTCAAAAACTCGGCTAGCACCGACTCCAAAAGGAAGTACAAAATTCTAAATATTTACTTAATACACTACCTATCTACTTAATTGAGAATATTGGCAA
This sequence comes from Carpatolechia fugitivella, assembly GCA_951230895.1. Lineage (NCBI taxonomy): Eukaryota > Metazoa > Arthropoda > Insecta > Lepidoptera > Gelechiidae > Carpatolechia > Carpatolechia fugitivella. The sequence continues at coordinate 2,397,009 of OX579651.1, forward strand.
TATTTTTTTTCATGCTTTATCTGAAATATTATTTTATTTGTTACTTTTTAGTGGAGATAACCATATAAGGTAATTTGAAGGAGGTTTCAATTTTTTTGTTAAAATTATTTTTCTTTACAATTACTTTTAATTATATACCTGTATATATTTCACCTGGTCTCACACGTACGCCACAAGCACGATGACGACATAACCATGATAGCGGTGTGTAATTTTCATTATATATATTTTTAATGAGCCTCCTGCTTTTAGTGCAGGGTTTTGCCATAATCTCCACGCTTGGCAGGCGGGTTGTAAAACTCGTGTAATAAAACACATTTTAGTTAGTTTGGGCTGTATTTTTATTTAAACAAGTCATGGTCGTCCACGAGAGAACCTTATATTTGAAGAGAGAACATTATAATTAGGTTGTAAGATAAACGACAGAGAACTTCATGCTATGTCTCCGTTTTGAAATGTATTTCAAATATATTTATTTGCCAACTTTCAAGATAAAACAAGAGCTAAAATCCTAAATTTAAATTACTTTTATTTGTAATTTTTAGCACCAATTTGTGGTCCCGACGAATATTTCGATTCTTGTAGTAATGGAGGATGCCATAATGGCAGAGTTTGTGATGATTTGGAGTGGAGTGGAAACGGTACTACCATCTGCCTGAGGCCTATCCAGTGCAAACCAGGTTGTTTGTGCAGAAAAGGACTCTTGAGAAATCGTGATGGAAAATGTGTACCTAAAGACAAGTGTCCAAAATGTAAGTAACAATGTAGAAGTTTAGAAAAAAAAAAACTATAATGACATCGTCAGAATCCTGACAAAAACCTAAGTGTCACAGGCTATATTTATTATCTTTAAAATTACTTTTAATTAAATACGTGTATATTTTTCACCTGGTCTCACACGTACGCCACAAGCACGATGACGACATAACCACGATTGCGGTGTGTAATTTTCATTATATATATTTTTGATGAGCCTCCTCCACTTAGTGCAGGGTTTTGCCATAATCTCCACGCTTGGCAGGCGGGTTGGGACAAACATGTGTAATAAAACATATTTTAGTTGGTTTGGGTTGTATTTTTATTTAAACAAATCATGATCGTCCTTGAGAGAACCTTATATTTGAATAAAAATCATTATAATTAAGTTGTAACATAAACGACAGAGAACTTCAAGCAATTTTGATTATTCAATTTCTGATTCTGATTCAATGTCTCCGTTTTGAAATGTATTTTAAATATATTTATTTGCCAACTTTCAAGATAAAACTACAGCTAAAATCCTAAATTTAAATCACTTTTATTTGTAATTTTCAGCACCAATATGTGGTCCCAACGAATATTTCGATTCTTGCAGCAATGGAGGATGCCATAATGGTAGAGTTTGTGATGATTTGAAGTGGTGTGGAAACGGTACTACCATCTGCGTGGATCCTATCCGGTGCAAACCAGGTTGCTTGTGCAGAAAAGGACTCTTGAGAAATCATGATGGAAAATGTATACCCAAAGACAAGTGTCCAAAATGTAAGTAATACTGTAGAAATTGCGAAAAAACTATAATGGCATCGTCAGAATCCTTCGCCTACAATATTTTTGCTGGCACCAACTCCAAAAGGAAGTATAAAATTGAAAATATTTACGTGACACACTACTCTATGAGGATATTAATTTTTTTATATTTCATGTAAAATGTTTTTTATTTGTTTAAGCAATGTCTCCGTTTTGAAATATATTTTATATATATTTATTTGCCAACTTTAAAGATAAAACTAGAGCTAAAATCTTAAATTTAAATTACTTTTATTTGTAATTTTCAGCACCAATATGTGGTCCCGACGAATATTTCGATTTTTGCAGCAATGGAGGTTGCCATAATGGTAGAGTTTGTGATGATTTGAAGTGGTGCGGAAACGGTACTACCATCTGCGTGGATCCTATCGAGTGCAAACCAGGTTGCTTGTGCAGAAAAGGACTCTTGAGAAATCGTGATGGAAAATGTGTACCTAAAGACAAGTGTCCAAAATGTAAGTAATACTGTAGAAATTGCGAAAAAACTATAATAGCATCGTCAGAATCCTAACATGAGCCCGAGTGTTGTACACTATATTTTTTTTGCAAGGCAGTCGTATTTTTTAATTTTAGATGTGTATTTCCGTAAATTACAACCGGGATCGACCACGGCTTAACGCCTTCCAAAGCACAAAATTATTTTATTTTTCTGATATTCAGCATGCAACTAATAATATTGGGACAAAATTATTTTTTTACTGTGTTCGAGCGCTTCTTTGGTAACGTTTATGAACCGAAAACAATGAAATGAAATGTGTACATTCAGCTGCAAAAAAACATACCTATCTCCGTGGCCAACGATTAAAGAATCTTGAACGTATATTATATTTTTTATATAATAGTTTCAAAATTTTGTAGAACTACAAAAGACCTATATTTAATTTAATTTAAATTCTTAAAGTACAGGGGATACAAATAGCCCACAACCAATAAACTAGGTGTTTCAGGAAGCGTCTCTGACTTCCTGAAACTACAATTTAACTTTTCAAAATTTTAATAGAATTAAGTACTTCAAAGAATACTTCAATCGTTTGCCATGACAATTAGGTATGCTGTTTTCATCTTCAAAATTACTTTTAATTATTTATACGTGTATATTTTTTATTTGGTCTCACACGTACGCCACAAGCACGATGACGACATAATCACGATGGCGGTGTGTAATTCTCATTATATATTTTTTTATGAGCCTCCTCCACTTAGTGCAGGGTTTTGCCATAATCTCCACGCTTGGCAGGCGGGTTGGGACAAAACGTGTAATAAAACACATTTTAGTTGGTTTGGACTGTATTGAAACAAGTCATGGTCGTCCACGAGAGAACCTTATATTTGAAGAAAGATCATTATAATTAAGTTGTAAGATAAAAGACAGAGAACTTCAAGCAATGTCTCCGTTTTGAAATGTATTTTATATATATTTATTTGCCAACTTTCAAGATAAAACTAGAGCTAAAATCCTAAATTTAAATTACTTTTATTTGTAATTTTCAGCACCAATATGTGGTCCCGACGAATATTTCGATTTTTGCAGCAATGGTGGTTGCCATAATGGTAGAGTTTGTGATGATTTGAAGTGGTGTGGAAATGGTACTACCATTTGCGTGGATCCTATCGAGTGCAAACCAGGTTGCTTGTGCAGAAAAGGACTCTTGAGAAATCGTGATGGAAAATGTGTACCTAAAGACAAGTGTCCAGAATGTAAGTAATACTGTAGAAATTGCGAAAAAACTATAATGACATCGTCAGAATCCTAACAACAGCCCGAGTGTTGCAGGCTTTATTTTTTTTGCAAGGCTGTCGTATTTTTGTACTCGCTTTCTTGTCTGTTTGTTTGTTTGTTTGTTTTTGAGTTTGTTTGTTCAGTCCGATTCTTGCAACTCATTTTTGGAGCACGTGCTATCATTCGATTGTGCTGAAGTTTGGTACTGTTATATAACCTTGGTGACAATGCAATATTATGATACCATGGAGCTGGTCGTCGAACAAGTCAGAGGTGTAAAGGGAGATAGAGAGGTTCTATGGACAGTTATATACCTCGGTGTCTTCTGAGCCTGCTGGCTCAGCGACGGACCCCAGAGCCAAGCTAACCCGACACTATACCGAGGATATCCCGGACATCAGCTTGTACGAGATTAGGATGGCTCTCAAACAGCTTAAGAACAACAAGGCCTTGGGCGAGGATGGAATTACCACAGAGCTTCTGAAAGCGGGCGGGACGCCGGTACTGAAAGTCCTTCAGAAGCTATTTAATTCCACCTTGCTCGAGGGCAAAACGCCTGAGGCGTGGAACAGGGGTGTTGTGGTACTGTTCTTCAAAAAAGGTGACAAAACCTTACTGAAGAACTACAGGCCCATAACACTGCTGAGCCACGTCTATAAGCTGTTCTCGAGAGTTATCACGAACCGTCTCGAACGCAGGCTCGATGACTTCCAGCCTACCGAACAAGCCTGTTTTCGAAAGGGCTATAGCACCATAGACCACATACATACGCTGCGGCAGATTATACAGAAGACTGAAGAGTATAATCGCCCATTATGCTTGGCGTTTGTGGACTATGAGAAAGCCTTCGATTCCGTCGAAACATGGGCTGTTCTAAGAGCTCTCAAGCGATGCCGTATTGACCATCGGTACGTTGAAGTGCTGAAGTGCTTGTACAACAACGCCACCATGTCAGTTCGAGTACAGGAACATTCCACGAAGGAAATCCCCCTAAAGAGAGGAGTAAGACAGGGAGATGTAATCTCTCCGAAACTGTTCACTGTTGCTCTGGAGGATTCCTTCAAGCTCCTGGAATGGCAAGGACTAGGCTTCAATATCAACGGCGAATACATCACTCACTTTCGATTTGCCGACGATATGTCATGGCTGAGTCGCTTGAAGATCTTGGGAAAATGCTCAGTGACCTCAATAGATTTTCTCAACAAGTGGGTCTTAAAATGAATATGGACAAAACGAAGGTCATGTTTAACGTCCATGTTGCACCCACCGCACTAAATGTTGGAAACTCTACTCTCGAAGTTGTTTACGAATATATATACCTGGGACAGGCAGTCCGATTAGGCAAGTCCAATTTTGAGAGAGAGGTCAGTAGACGGATCCAACTAGGTTGGGCAGCGTTCGGTAAGTTACACAACGTCTTCTCGTCCAAAATCCCTCAGTGCCTGAAGACTAAGGTGTACAACCAGTGTGTGTTACCAGTGATGACTTACAGCTCTGAGACGTGGTGCTTCACAAAAGGACTTTTACAGAGGCTCAGTGTCGCGCAGCGAGCTATGGAGAGAGCTATGCTTGGTATTTCTCTACGAGATCGAGTCAGAAATGAGGAGATCCGTAGAAGAACCAAAGTTGCTGACATAGCCCGTAGGATAAGCAAGCTGAAGTGGCAATGGGCAGGCCACATAGCGCGAAGATCGGATGGCCGATGGGGCAAGAAAGTCCTTGAATGGAGACCACGTACTGGAAAGCGCAGTGTAGGACGGCCACCTACGAGATGGACCGACGACCTGGTGAGGATCGCTGGGTCTCGTTGGGTGCAGGTGGTTACGGACCGGTCACGCTGGAGTGCGATTGGAGAGGCCTATGTTCAGCAGTGGACTTTAACAGGCTGAAATGATGATGATGATGATGGAGCTGGTCTGATGATGGAGCCGGAAGGTGGCCATAGGAACTCCTAAAATACACATTACAACCTCGTCGTGTTTGAGCTCGTTGGATTTGTCTTGACAAGATCTTTAGATATACGTGAAGTTCAGGGTCTCATGATAGAGCCGGAAGGTGGCTGCTGTATTTCCTCAAATACTCAACATAACCTACTCGTGTTTGGGTTCGTTGAATTTGTTTTGACAAGTTCTTTAATTATACGTGATGTCCAGGGTCTCATGATGGAGCCGAAAAGTGGCCATAGAAACTCCGAAAATACACAACACAACCTCGTCGTGTTTGTGCTCGTTGAATTTGTCTTGACAAGATCTTTAGACAAAAGTAATGTCCAGGGTCTCATGATGGAGCCGGAAGGTGGCTGCTGTATTTCCTCAAATACTCAAAATAACCTAGTCGTGTTTGGGCCCGTTGGATTTGTCTTGACTAGATCTTTAGTCATATGTGATGTCCAGGATCTCATAATGGGACCAGAAGTATGGCCAACTTTTGAACTTCGGAATTCTCTCAACGTCGCACCTTGTCGTATTAGGGCTCGTTGAATTTGTCTTGACAAGATTTTTAGTCATACGAGATGTTCAGGGTCTCATGATAGAGCCGAAAGGTAATTTCAACGTAACAACATGATCTCGTCTTGCTTGGGATTTTTAGTCTTAGCAATTTAGTCCTTCTTTATGTTCAGGGTATCTTGCAAAATTTAAATACGTTAGACTAAAAAGCACAAAATAATTTTCAAGTAAAAAATATTTTTTAACAATACGTTTTAACGCACTAAAAAATATAAAATATTTTTATTGAGATTTTTATTGGTGTAGTACTCTTGTAGTACTTAAAACGAAAAACGTGGGGTTCATGGAGTAGATTTTGAAGCATAACCGTGTTTCTCAAAAAACTATAGATTAGAATTAAGCCCCTTCATAAAAAAATCATAGACATCTTCTAGGCGAGTGTGGTGGTCCATCTTTCACCTTATAATCAATTTTCATCAGCTAGTATAATGGTCAAACGCAAGTATTTCCAATAATAAAAAAACAACAATTTTAATTGCACTGCAAAAAATATATTAATTATTACCTATTTGTAAGTTTTCAAGACATAACACATAACAACTCCTGGCACTAATAAGAATTATAAGACATATTCATTGTCATTACATTAACAATATGTTATGTATCAATAAGTAGTACAGACAGACATGAAAATAAGTAAGGCAATGAAAAGGTTACAGCGTCAGCTATGCTGTTTTTCAGCCATCACCTCGTTCTCTTCTTCTTAGAATATATATTCCATGCACCCCACGTTTTTCGTTTTAAGTACTACAAAAGTACTACACAAATAAAAATCTCAATAAAAAATATTTTATACTTTTTAGTGCGTTAAAACGTATTATTAAAAAATATTTTTTACTTGATAATTATTTTAATTTTGGATGTGTATTTCCGTAAATTACAACCGGGATCGACCACGGCTTAACGCCTTCCAAAGCACAAAATTATTTTGTTTTTCTGACATTCAGCTTGCAACTAATAATATTGGGACAAAATTATTTTTTTATTGTGTTCGAGCGCTTCTTTGGGAACGTTTATGAACCGAAAACAATTAAATGAAATGTGTACAGTCAGCTGCAAAAAAACATACCTATCTCTGTGGCCAACGATTAAAGAATCTTGAACGTATATTATATTTTTTATACAATAGTTTAAAAATTTTGTAGAACTATAAAAGAGCTATATTCAATTTAATTTAATTTAAATTATTAAATAACTATTAAAATTTCAATAGAATTAAGCACTTCAAAGAAAACTTCAATCGTTTGCCGTGACAATTAGGTATGCTGTTTTTATCTTTAAAATTACTTTTAATTAAATACGTGTATATTTTTCACCTGGTCTTACACGTACGCCACAAGCACGATGACGACATAACCACGATGGCGGTGTGTAATTCTCATTAAATAAATTTTTGATGAGCCTCCTCCACTTAGTGCAGGATTTTGCCATAATCTCCACGCTTGGCAGGCGGGTTGGGACAAACATGTGTAATAAAACACATTTTAGTTGGTTTGAACTGTATTTTTATTTAAACAAGTCATGCTCGTCCACGAGAAAACCTTATATTTGAAGAAAGATCATTATAATTAAAATGTAAGATAAACGACAGAGAACTTCAAGCAATGTCTCCGTTTTGAAATGTATTTTATATATATTTATTTGCCAACTTTCAAGATAAAACTAGAGCTAAAATCCTAAATTTAAATTACTTTTATTTGTAATTTTCAGCACAAATATGTGGTCCCGACGAATATTTCGATTTTTGCAGCAATGGAGGTTGCCATAATGGTAGAATTTGTGATGATTTGAAGTGGTGTGGAAACGGTACTACCATCTGCGTGGATCCTATCCGGTGCAAACCAGGTTGCTTGTGCAGAAAAGGACTCTTGAGAAATCGGGATGGAAAATGTGTACCTAAAGACAAGTGTCCAAAATGTAAGTAACACTGTAGAAATAACGAAAAAACTATAATGGCATCGTCAGAATCCTTACATGAGCCCGAGTGTTGCAGGCTATATTTTTTTTGCAAGGCAGTCGTATTTTTTAATTTTAAATGTGTATTTCCGTAAATTACAACCGGGATCGACCACGGCTTAACGCCTTCCAAGGCACAAAATTATTTTGTTTTTCTGACAATCAGCTTTTAACTAGTAATATTGGGACAAATTTGTTTTTTATTGTTGTCGAGCGATTTTTTGGGAACTTTTATGAACCGAAAACAATTAAATGAAATGTGTACAGTCAACTGAAAAAAAAACATACCTATCACCGTGTGGTCAACGATTAAAGAATCTTGAACGTATATTATATTTTTTATTTATTAGTTTCAAAATTTTGTAGAACTACAAAAGAGCTATATTTAATTTAATTTAAATTCCTAAATAACTATTAAAATTTCAATAGAATTAAGCAGTTCAAAGAAAATTTCAATCGTTTGCCGTGACAATTACATATGCTGTTTTTATCTTTAAAATTACTTTTAATTATATACGTGTATATTTTTCACCTGGTCTCACACGTACGCCACAAGCACGATGACGACATAACCACGATGGCGGTGTGTAATTCTCATTATGTATATTTTTAAAACAAAAATCTGCTTCTTACAGACAGGTGCGGTAGAGACAACGAACATTATGTGGACTGCCCAATTGACTGTTTACCAAAGAACTGTTCTCAATTAGGATTTCCAATTCCTTGTCCGTTATACAAACCAGGCCAAAAATGCCCAGTTGCACCTGGCTGCATTTGCAACGACGGCTACTTGAGAAATGACTTAGGAAACTGTGTACCCAAAAATCAGTGTCGTAAGTATTAAAACTTTTAAATTTATTTTTAAAATAGGATTTAATTTTGATAGATAAGCTTTCTGGTTTTCATAGTAAAGACTTTACACAATTTGGGATCAGATAGCCATTTGTAAAGTTCCGCATTAAAAATTAAATATATTTTTTTTTTCGAAAAGTTAGTAGTGTGTTCACCGCTAAGAAAACCCCATTTGTCTCAGCGCCGCAGTTCCAGGGCACTCCTCTTACCATCTCCACGAGTATTGGGATTCTTGGTGTCGACATTACGAGCGAGGTCTAATTTCGGGGTCATCTGGAGGATAAAGCCAAGTTGGCTTCAAAAAAGCTTGGGGTGCTCAATAGAGCGAAGCGGTACTTCACACCGGGGCACAGACTTTTGCTTTACAAAGCTCAAGTTCGGCCCCATATGGAGTACAGGCTCTCATATCTGGGCTGGAGTGCCCCAATACCAACTCCTTCCACTCGACTCCATCCAACGCCGGGCAGTTCGTATTGTCGACGATCCAAAACTCACAGACGGCTTGGACACCCTCGGTCTCCGGAGAGACGTTGGCTCTCTATGTGTGTTCTACCGTCTGTACAATGGGGAGTGTTCTGATGAGCTGTTTGACTTAGTGCCACCGTCACGCTTTTATCACTGCTAATCCCGCCACAGGGCTCATCCTCACGTCCTGGATGCTTGGCATCCCAAAAATGTACGGGCGTCGCGATCTTTCTTCTCGCGTACCTGCAGGATGTGGAATAAGCTATCCCCTGAGGTGTTTCCTTTGCGCTTTGACATGGGGTTCTTCAAGGGGCGAGTATACAGGGCTCTCAAAGGCTGACAACGCGTTGGCAACTCCCCTGGTGTTGCGAATGTCCATTGGCGACGATGACCACTTACCACCACTGCAGCTCGTCCGCTCGTTTGCCTGCTTAATTAATATATAAAAAAAGGAGTTCGATGAAAGAAACTCAACAACTTTCTTCAAGAAACAAAGGCTGGCCGACGACAAAACAGTTGTATCTTTCATACAAATCGCCCGGCCCAATCGATTCGATTCTTCCCTACTGTTCAAACAAGTGCTAAACTGCTTACTATGGGAGATATGATTTATTTTTCATTCTGCATAAAACTTAGGTTATATTAATTAACTGCTTACTACCGCATTCAGTATTCAGTAGTTTGTTGCAAGTCTTTAAGTCAGTGTTGTTGCCGTGCGATCAAAATAAAGTTAAGCGATAGATTTTTGGTAGTATCATGATTTTACTATTTATTTAATATTTATTGATTTTATTTATTTAATCATAGCCTTGTTGTTTTGCCGAAAGTCATATGAAAACTATAGATATTTACATAGATATTATATTGAAAGTATCCACACACTTCAATAGCATTTTTTCTGTAGATCCTATTGACAGCTACCTACTGATATTTTTGATAGGTATGTCTATCGACAGTGTCCCATTATACCATAGTGTCTTATCGACTGTTTTTCAAGGTCAACTTTCAATAGCGATTTTAGTCGATATGAACAGCTCTGAAAGAACTTATTTTCTTTTCTACAGCGAAATGTGGAAATGACGAAAACGCTGAAAGTGGCTGCGGAAACTGCCAAACAACCTGCAGAAACTATAACAGCACCACACCACAAGTCTGCACAAAACAATGCAACCCAAATGGTTGTAACTGCAAAAAAGGTTTAGTACTAGACGAAAACACGAAAAAATGTGTATGCCCTAAAGATTGCAGTAAGTATACAAAAATACTATAAAATATAATCTTTTGATAGGGCAAACATGTGTAATAAAATAGATTTTAGTTGTTTTGGACTGTATCTTTATTTAAACAAGTCAAAGTCTTCCACGAGAGGAGCAAATATTCAAGCATCATCATCATAAGTTGTATGATAAATGACTGAATACATCAAGCAATGTCCCCGTTTTGAAATGTATGAATCTTAAAAATATTCATTTACTTATTTTTAAGAGTAAATTAGAGCTTACATCCTCAAATTAAAATACTTCTATTTGTAATTTTCAGCACCAATATGTGGTCTCGACGAATATTACGATCCTTGCAGCAATGGAGGATGCCATAATGGCAGAGTTTGTGATGATTTGAAGTGGTGTGGAAACGGTACTACCATCTGCGTGGATCCTGTCCAGTGCATACCAGGTTGCTTGTGCAGAAAAGGACTCTTGAGAAATCGTGATGGAAAATGTGTACCCAAAGACAAGTGTCCAAAATGTAAGTAATGCTGTAGAAATAGTAAAAAAAAACTCAAGTGGTTAAAGCATAATATCAATCTTAGACTTTTTGTTTCATACCTATTGCGATTTAATGACCTTCATTATACACATATAAAAATATTGCAAGTAATGCTAAAATTGAAGTCAGTTCTAAAATCCCATACAATCATCATTCAGAATTTATACAAGGCAAACATAATTCATTAAAAAAAACATTCAAATTAAGTGCTAAATGTTATATTAATACTCAGAATTTTTAAGACTGGAATACAAGCTCCAGCAAAGCTAGACTTGTAAGAAACTTAATAATTATTACTGTCAGTTTATATCGGCCACGCCCTGAAGAGGGGTAGGAAACCTAATACCAACTATATTTTAATTTACAGCTCCATTATGTGGCCCGTTCGAACAATTCACTCTTTGCGTCAATAGTGGTTGCTTTGGCATTCAAAACTGCTCACAAATAACATGTGAATCAGCAGACCCTGGTGAATGTATTGACCCAGTAAAATGCATTCCTGGCTGCATATGCAAGGACGGTTTCCTATGGAACGACAACGGAGTCTGTGTGGACCAAAACCAGTGTTCGCAGAATGGTTAGTTAATAGCTATTGTTTTATATAAGGTCAAACTTACTGGCAGCTTGATTATAACATTTTCATAACTTACTGAAACATTGTACCTACAAACAAAAACACTTGAGAGACGCTTAGTTTTATTATAATATCTTTCGCTGATTCCTACAATGTTCACTTATATCTTCTATTCAATACTCAGCAGTTCTGATAACATCTTCCATCTTTGATTTGATTACCTGAATAACAGGTACTCTTATTTAAAATTTATACACATTTCAGTTAAATGTTCGGGTAAGCCTAATGAATATTGGGTCGACTGTCTACCAATGTGCTTATCGGAAACCTGTGCTGATATCGGAAAACCTGTCAAAATATGTCCACCTAAAGCTGCAGTTTGCAGGTCAGGATGCCTATGTGCTCCAGGATTTTACAGAGATTACAAAGGAGTCTGCGTTGAACGAAAACAGTGCCGTAAGTATTATTTTATTAAACACGGTGATCAACTCATGAATGGTGCAGGTTGTAAGGTCGACAACCGATCCCACATACTCTGGTGTCAGAATTATCAAGTCGCCAATAGCTAAAAAAACAGAGAATAGTAAAATCAAAAGAAAAAAATCATAGAAAACAATGAATAATAGAGCCATCCATTTCAAAATTAAGATGGCTTATTGATGGACATGATTGATTGGTTAGACTTTGGCAATGCTCCAAGATTTAGACAGATTCATAGCTGAAATACGTATCCTAAAAAGGATAAGTTACAAATTCTAACAATAATGGTAAAATTGTAGCAAAGAACCCATGTAAAAACAATGAAGTGTATGACAAGTGTCCAGGCAAATGTCCACCAAGAGTTTGTGGCATCGATGACCGTTTGATAGATTGCGCCCCACAACCTTTACCAGGGGACCCTAACTGTCCACCACCAGCATGCCGATGTGCCGACGGCTTTTATAGAAATGACAAAGGAGAGTGTGTCAAGTGGGAAAAATGTCGTATGTATTTTTAGCATAAATTATGCCCATGAAAGACTGTACAGGCTCATTTTATTATTTTAAGCAGACCCAATGAGACGCGTCACATGTTTAACTTCTGCATACAATAAATTTAACCTTTGTATGTACGTATGTATGTAAACACTTTATTGCACAATGAAAGTAAATATTACAATAAGAAGTCACAAGGAAAGTTTACAGTTCAAAGGCGGACTTATTCCCTTTACCTTTATTATCTAGTAAATAGAGGTCACCCGATAAATTACGATAACCACAGCTCTGGCGCAGCGTTTAACTTAAATTCAACTTTGCTCTCCCCTTCAATTACTTACATAATACAGCTAAAAAAAAACATTTTTTATTTTTTGCAACAATGCTTTGCTTACTTTATCACACACAGTTATCTAATCAGTTAACGTTTTTCAGCAAAATGCCCAATTCACGAAATATTTGACCCTTGCCCAAGCACATGCCCTGGTCAACAATGTTCAGTAGATGAAAGAGTAATAAGATGTGCTGCTCCTCCTAAAGTTGGTGACCCTAACTGCAAACCAGGTTGCCGATGTGAAGACGGCTTTAAGAGGAATGCCACAGGAGACTGTATTCCTAAAGAACAGTGTCCGCGTAAGTGTGATCTGAATACCATTCAGAAAACTTATCTGTACATCATTTTTTATTTATTTGTAAATTGTAATAAATATGTATCTTAGTGTCTTTCACATTTTTAATATATTCTATTTTAGTAAAGTAAAATTTCAGTCAGTCTACACAACTTATTCCTTTGTTTAGTTTATAAGTGATGTAACTAAACTTTATAACTACCCCATCAGCAATATGTCGTGGTGAGAACGAGATTTATGATTCCTGTCCTAGACCTTGTGATCCAAATACCTGCGAGAGTATTGGGAAAAAATTTAGCTGCCCGTTGAAACCTACTGACGGAAAAAGTTGCAAAGGTGCTTGTAGATGCAAACCCGGATTCTATAGAGATAGACGTGGTAATTGCATATCGAAAGAAAATTGCCGTAAGTACTTTATTATTTCTATATCTAATGGCAAGAGGCATCTAAAAGACAATTTTGTGTTCTCTAAACACATCACTATCGTGAGTCTTAGATTTTTTTAAGTTATACGTCTATTTACAGACGATTTAAGTAGTACGTGGAGTGAAGCAACTTTTTTCATTTCTTTTAAAACCGATACGGGAGCAGCAGGCATTCTGCCGATATGATCGTTACCCACAGACTCAAGATATCGAACCAGACGTCGCCATGAGTCTTGTCGTTTGTCTTTGCCTACGGTATCTTCTCCCAGCTTAAATTTTCTCTATAGTGATAAATCAATAAATATTCCTGCCAAATCAAATTAATTATGTAAAAGAATATTAATAATATTATATGTTCTAGTAAAATGCAATAAACCAAACGAACACTATGCTTGCGGCGGCGCGTGCGACAATGTCTGCGCTACATTGAGCCAACAGAACCAAACCAGTTGCCCAATTATAAACATCAAGTGCAACGAGATGTGTTATTGCGATGAGGGCTATGCTAGAAACCGACAAGGCGACTGCGTCCCGACATCAACCTGCCGATGTAAGTAAAGCGAGGGCTGCCATAAGATATCTACTTGCCGCAAGATTTTGTCTGGCAGTTCATACCCTTATTTGGACAAAAGATTTTGGAAGGATATCCCCCCGAAGGGAGACTCCTCCACACCTCTTTCATAGCAGATAATACAGAATTTTATAATACGGTCTTACATTATAATTTATATTTTTTTCCAGGTTGTAAAGGACAACGCGAATGGTCTGATACGTCTTGTCAACCAACTTGTCCCCCCAACGATAGTTGCGATACATATAATAAAGTGTATGACTGCCCCCTTCAAATCACCGACGACACATCATACTGCAAACCTATTTGCCGTTGCGAAAAGAACTTCCTCAGAGACGAAAATGGAATTTGCATACCAGAAGAGCAATGTCGTAAGTTAATTATCATCATCATCATCGTTTTTAGCGTATCAAAATTAAAGCATCAGCACATTCGGTTCTCATAATGGAGGTTTAGAATTCAAATCCCAGTAGGGACACTGAGGTCAAACAAAGATGACTTTGTGAGACCGTCTCCAATTTGCTTAGGACATCGCAAGCTGGATCACCTAGTACTAGTGGTCCAAATAAGATTATTTCGTGCTTCAAAAGATACTTTAAGTTATTAGTCCGGTAATAGTCATTACAATATGAGGCCTTTGACGGCTCAATAATTCTGATACCAATGTCTGTATTGTGAGGTTTGTAGTCAACTTTAAAATTCTTGCGTCAGATGTAACAACTAGAGTTACTGCTTTGCCTTATGAAGTTCTGAAGTCGCGATTTAACCTTCCCGTCAATCTAAAATGTTATCAGATCAATGTCAGCTAGGTTAGTAGTTGACGGCCCATCAACTTAGTAAACTTCAACTCAAAGTTTGATTTTACTGTTTATTATTATAGCTTGCAACGGTGATCCATACGCAAAACCAGGTTGCGGCTGCAGTCAGACATGCTCCGACTATTGTGCTAATAGACCACCTCGCTGTACTAAAATATGCAAAATAAATGCATGTGATTGCAAAGCCGGCTACGTACTCGAAGAAAAATCAGGAAGATGTATTCTCCCCGTCAACTGCCCCGGTAAGTGCGTCCTAGAATAAGATAAATTAGCGTAGAGCGTTATTGGTGCACAGGATTAATATAATACTAATGTGACAGGTTGGAGGGCGAGTTAGGAGTATCGAACTATCGAATCAAGATAGCCGCGCCGCCGCCAGCGCCACCGCCGCCGCCGCCGCGCGACGATAACCCTAGGGCACTATTTTGTATTGCCATATTATATTTTTTGTGGATATGTATTTATTTACATGTAGGATATGTAGTTACTTGGATGTATTAAATATCTATATATTACTCCATATTTTATTCATTTGTGTTTGCATTGTCCAATTTTCTAGTAATGACTTTCCTATAATCTAAGGGCACCGAAGTAGTTGCTACCCTAGAATAAGGCCCATCTGTACACTCTACCTTTTGTCAGTTTTTCTGTAGTGTATTTTTTGCAAAAATCAGATTTTTGCAGAATACAGACAAAATAGTCTGGCTGTTCTATTGTATTCTACAAAAATGTGTATAGGTATATTATACAATATCACACAGTAGGTAAAGCGGCGCGGGTGATAATATCCAAAGAGGTTTTTAAAGGCTCGTTTTCCTCTTACGCAGCTTGGTCCTTATCATTCAAAGCCTCTTCAAAGCAAAGAGCTTGTATAATTCAAAGATATTGGAAACAGATTCTTTCCAGTCCAGAAAGTAGGAATACCAAAGAGTTTTAACCTAAGATTGATAAAGTCAAATCTATCACTTTGAAATAACAGTTATTTCTCCATTATTGTAACTTTTAAGTATTAATCATAGTTAAAAAATTATACTGAAATTAATCTTTTCCGTCGTGAATCCCAATCGAAAGAGCTACCGCAAGAAACATTGCTCATTACGAAATAAGCTCGAGACAAAGGGTACCTATCTATGTTTACTATAGAAGTTATTTCGGAGATACAAGTGTGATAATAAGACACAGAAATCAACTTTAATTTCATAAATATCCCAGCATACGCAAATTTTGAAGCTATCTAGAAGAAAATTCAATCATCCAGAATGTCTATAAAAGACCCATATGATGAACCGAAAACATTATCCTTGGACTATACTTTAGTGCCATTTTGTTTATTTGTTTATTTTATATTAGTAGTTATCTTCATATTAATCGTAAAAGTGGGTGATCGTTGAGTCAGCCGTTTCTCATTCTTATCATCTAGTAACAAAATCTTCTAACTTCAGACGTCAACCGAGAACTAAATAACATAACTGGGGTCTAGCAACACCTCAGGTGGCACCAAAGATCCTTCGATAAAAGGAAGGGTTGGAAGAACGTGAAGAATGTGCTTAGGAGAGTCAGTCAAGTAGCTAATTTTTACACACAACCCCCTTAGGAATACAGCCTACATGGTTTGAGGCCCAATTCCAGTCGAATTTAATGACAAGTGCAGGCAATACAGATCTACTTCACCAGCTCTAAAGGCAGTCACCAGCTGATGCATTAAAAGTTTTACATCATTGCCATGCTAGACTGATGAGGCAAAGAACGCCAGTAGACTAGCAGGAAAAACCAAAAGAAACACGAAACTCCAACCGCTGATAACCATTAACTTATCATACAAATTAACAAACCATCTAAATATCTGCAAAAGAATACTCAGGCTAATGCAAGTATCATGGATTGAACAGTCTAGAGTATTACGAACGGGCAAAGTGCTAAGACCTCTTAAATATATAGGTAGAGTAAGAATGAAGGATTCAGAGACAGAAACGGGTCAGAGTTGAACTCAGGGCGAGAAAAGAATGGATTTAATTTAAAAAACTGGCCAAGCACGTGTCGGACCACGCAAAGTGTAGGGTTCCGTAGTTGCCTAATATGCAGAAGTTAGCACACGGAGCTAATAAGTAATGATAAAAAAAATCCTTATTTATTTCCTTTTTGTTCTTTTTGCCTTTTTTATTTTTGTAAGTAGGGATGTATGAAAGGGAAGTGGTTAAAGATGACTGAAGAAGTGCAACTATCTAACAGTGAAGAAGAACTTTTTCTTAGAGATGTCTCATAAGCAATTTGTTTATAGCTAGAAAGTATAAGGCTGGTTTTTCTTTGTTTTGTGTAAAATAAAGAATTGAATAATTGTATTTCAACTCCATCTAGTTATTTCCACGACACTCTTTCGTATTTTTCCGAGGGAATAAGACTTTTTCCCGTAAAAAGTGTTCTATATGTCCAGGTTACGACTATCTCCATTCCTTTTATCAAAATTAGATTTCTTTAAGCGTGAAGGCGGAACAAACATCTAAACATAGAAATATATTTTCACATTTATAATAATATTAGTGTGATTAGATTATTAAAACTGTTGTGTCATAATCGTGAGTAGACCAAGTTAATTAATTACAATCAACATCATCAACGGCCCGTTATAGTCCACTGCTTTTGCCATAATCTCCAAGCTTGGCAGGCTTGGCTATAATTACAATATATCATATTAATTTCTATATTTTTTTTTCTATTTATTCAGCAGATCGTCAAACTGAAAAACGTTTCGTTTTCCCTTGAACTATCTATAGAACACTTAAATATCTATAAAACTTGAATTTAAATGTTTAGGACCGTAATGTATCTATGACAAAACAAGCCTGTTGATCGCATCTCATCGAATCTCATACTGCCTACGCCCTCAAGGGTATTGGTATTGGTATTGTTGGTATGTCAATTGCAAAAAATCTCTTTTACTGTAAATCCTATGTGTTCGATGCTGGATTAAAAAACAAACGACACTTTTGTATTATTTAGACAAACCAGGAACCGGACTACCCGTTGAAAAACCCCATCAGTCGTTAGGGTTTTAAGTATTTAGAGAATGATAATTAAAACAAATATACGTTTATCAGATTCCTTGATATACCCTGTTGGATTTGCAAACGTTATAATATAATTATATCACAATAAGAGTACGAGATATCATTGATCAAAATCGTAAGGGTTCTAGTCCCTAAGACAAACCAACAAAAATGCTTACTAGGAATGAGTTTCAGGTTATCAAAATCCAGTCACCACCCCAAAGCCTACGAATGGGACTACAATCGAGGAAGCAGTACAGGCACTGTCGCGAGGAGTCAACATCTTCGCATTTAATTTTCTTAAAGTAAGGATGAAAACTACTTCGATAAAAATTATGTTGTAATGAGAGCGGCTGCTGCCTCCCGTCCGGGAGACGCGGGTTCAATCCCCACCACGTACCAATGTGTTTTCGAATTTCGAATTCATAATATACGTTTATTCGACGCTCTGAATCGAAATTCGGTGAAAGAATACATCGTGATGAAACCTGCACACTCCTGCGAAGAAATTCAAAGGTTGTGTGTGAAGTTGACCAACCCGCAATGGGCCAGCGTGGTCGACTAAGGCCTAATCGCCTTAATTTAGGGTAGGCTTGAGCCCTTTGGTGGGGACGTATATGATGATGATGGTGATGACAAATAATGTTTAATAAATTGCAATGTGAAAACCCCTAAAGATGATTTGAAGACCAAAAGAACTAAATACCTAATCACGTTAATTATGCGAGGTTTATTTCACAATTTAAAATGTTAAAGCACCAAGCAATATAATAGCTTATTAGTTACTTTGTGTAAGTTTCAAGTTAGTAATACAGAGTATTAGGGTCACTCCCTTCTGTACGCTGCTGTTCAAAACCCAGCGTGTCCAATGTGTTTTAAAATTAAATTAAATACCCCTCGAACTCCACAATCGGGACTTAATACGAGCTTTAAAGAATAAATAAAGTAAAGGCAAGTCTTTCATAATAGGTACTTTTTATTTTTCAGCAACTGTTCAAAATCCTAGCAGGACAAAACTTCATTGTGTCACCATTTTCGTGCCAGGTTGCTTTAGCTCAACTAGCTTTGAATGGACAAGATAATACGCTGAAGCAACTGCTTGCTGTGCTCAGTCTTTCAAGCAACGATCAGGTAAGGAGACACTCACACAGGCCCTACAAGGTGAAGCGAAGCGAAATTCAACAGACTTCTCGTATTGTCAAGTTACTTGCTTTGTAAGAACTGCCTAGTTTTAAAAAGTAAGGAAATAAGACGTATAAAATATCTAGAAAGTTAGCGACTTCTTTCGACAGTCAAGCAATCTGGGTAGCAGCATAATTGGCGGATATAATGTAGCAAATTGACAAGCCTCCGACAACAGAAGTAAAAACGAAGATTAAAGGAGGGTATGGGTTGACAACATAGTGGTTGGTGGTGGTAGAGTATCTATACTCCAAGAAAGTTAATAATAATAATTAATTTCAAAATTGTTTTCCAGATTCGTCAAGGATACAAAACATTCCTTGAATCAACCAAGAGTGGGGACGGAGCAACGTTTACAAAAGTTGACAAAGTTTTGGTGAACGAAGATTTTCCCTTAAATGAATCTTTCAAAAATGACACTCGGGATATTTTCAATGGTACAGCAGAAAACATGAATTGCAATGATCCTATTGGCACAACTAATAATATCAATAAATGGGTATGTCTTAATAAATGTTACTGACTTTTTAGGATTTAAAAGACGCGTTATGTACATTCTTTCTAGGATTTCCTGTTGATGATTTCTTGGGAAACAGGCGTACTGGCAAAATTCATTCATTCATTTTCATTTTTGACATTATTAAAGCATTTGGACATAATTAAATTAGGGCAAGTTCATTGGTAATTTTCCAGCTCGGACATTAGTATTGCAAATCCTAGTAGAGTAGTCCTGGGTGGCTTTGCTTAGTGCTGGGTCTGCTGTTCATACCCACAAATATATGTAGGTATAACAGTCTCCGCGATTAGATGAGCGTTTTCGACTCTAATCACGGAGATTCCGGGTTTGATTACCGGTGGGGACACTGTCCAACAAAAATTCTCTTTGTGATACTTTTCCCAGTTAGATTAGGACAAGCTAAATCACCTGATCCTTCGAAAAAAAATAACATTCCGTGCTTCGGAAGGCACGTTAACCCGTGGGTCCCAGCTGCTATCTACGGAAGTAGTCGTGTGGCCTAGCAGCTGACACGTTAAGTCCGCTGGCCGCACGATGAGGGTAGTAAAATGGTAGGTGGTTAGATAGCGTGGCAGAAAACAAGGTCCAGTCCTGGGTAGACGCGTAGGAAAGAGGTAAGAGTAACTCTAAATCGTTGCACAAAACCGTTTTTATTGGTAGGTAGTTTTAAAGGAACAATTTCAAAAGATTCTATCGATAGGATAGCAAAAATACATTGTGGTCCGGATGGTAAATAGATGGTATTAGTCTGGTGACTTGAGGTGGAATGAGGAAATTTTGATGAAAATTACAAAGCCGAAACGGATGGATTCGAAATTTGAAAATAAATTTGAAAATAGATGATGAAACTGCCAGTACTAAAAAGTACTGGGTTGCCAGTAACAAAATAGCAGGAGAAGGTACGATAACAGCTCTGCTACAGTCATTACACGAGCTATCTCAGTGGCCTTTGGTAGCGGGTCACCAGGGTTTGTGAGGTCCGTTGTAGCGAATGCTTACATTTACTTCAACATTAAATACTTTGTACTACATTTTGCGCCGTGTGGTGACGGCAGAGTAGAATACATTTGTCACCAACCCCTACTCTTCCCGTGGGTGTCGTAAGAGGCGACTTAGGGACTACACATTGAACAGGGAATGGGCAGCAGCGCTCTCTGATACAGTAACCTTTTAATCTGCGATCTCCAACCCCCTGCCAAGCGTAGAGATTATGGCAAAACCAGCAGTGGAAGTCCAGCAGTGGACTGTAACGGGCCGTTGATGTTGATGACTACATTTTTAATATAGATTATGTTATTCTCATTAATAAAGGTTATTCTAATTAGGTAATAATAACAAGCTTTGATTGCAGGTTGCAAGCCAAACTGACGGCCTGATTCAAAATCTTTTATCGCCTGATTCTATAAATTCCCTTACAAGAGCCGTTTTGATAAATGCGCTATATTTCAAAGTAAGTATGGTCCTATTCGTTTTTGTTCCAAATGATTAAAATAAACTGGTTAGATTGCATGAGACTATTTAATTACTATTAATATACAAAGTATTTTTGCATTGTTAGATTTTCCGAGGGTTATGCTATTCTATAATAATTTGTTGATCATGACAAACATAATTAAAGTTTTTTCATTAACAGGCTAACTGGAAAGAAGAATTCAATAAAAACAATACAAAACCGTGTGACTTCTACACAAGCGACAATAAGATCGTGCAAGTACCTATGATGCACATTGAAACTAAGCTGGAACACTTTTACAGCGAAGTCCTTAAAGCACAAGTAAGTACCTTCTTTAAAAAACTGTTATCATCTACACCAACCACATTCAAGTGAGTTTAACACAAGTTGTTTATTGATTGACTTATAAATATTTGAATAGTGGGTAACATACAAATTTCGGACAAAAATATTTTCATTTCTCATGCTCTGAAAGTACTCCAATGATGACCCCAAAGAAGAGACGTAAGTCCAACTTACTTAGCTTTGAAATTCGTACCTTTCTTTTTACTATTTGCATAGAAAATAGCACACAGTAAATAGCAAAGAAAGAGACGTGTACGTACAGCCTAGATAATTCTACAATTATTATTTTTTTCTATAAGAAAAAAAAAATGCTTGAAAATACTTTAATTAATACGAAAAACGCGTTTTATTTCAATAAAAACCAACTGAAAATTTACCAGTTTGTGTGTCAAATAGGGTGCGACGCACTAATATGGCGCGTAGTGGTATGTAGTCCATACATATTTTTCAAACTGTTTTTTTTCTTTCCTGGCAATCTAGATGAAAAGCAAAGTGTTTACCACGTGGGAAAGATCAATTCCACCCTCACACTATAAGCGCCCTCGCTCACTCCATCTACTCTGCATGTCTCGCTCGCTCCTCATCGTTACACTTATTTTTTATTTATCGCAGTGTACTTGATTGGGTGTCAACCTAACTTTGAACAAAATTCCACTAAAAGGTTTGGTTTGGAAGGTTATCCGTAAAAACCGAGCATAGACAGACAGAGTTTAGCATTTATAATAATATAAAAATGCACATTTCATAATTCATGTGTGTTGTTTTCAGGTACTTCGGATCCCATACATAAATTCTAACTATTCATGCGTGGTCGTTCTGCCTGCAAACAAAACTGGTCTTCCGGAAACTGTGGCCAATCTCAATGCTGACACCATGAAGACTGCTCTGGACAATTTATATTTAACCAAAGTGAACTTATCTCTACCGTCAATGGAACTCAATACCAGCCTTGATCTTGTGGAAATATTGAAAGCGGTAAGCTTGTTGGATTTACCTGTAGTACATTATCCTCTAAATAGCCTTCAGTATTCACAAATCAGCCAATGTGGTAGGGTAAATATTATATTTGCAAGGAAGCTGTCAGTAACTGAATAAGAAGAGCTGAAGATCTGAACGAAAGAAGTCAACTTCAGCAGCGACCATTAGTGGACTGACGTAGGATTATGAAATATTCTGCCCGCAACATCATCTACGTAGTTTTCGTTTAACCCAATAGAGTTCTATACAAACTTTCTCTTCCCTTATTGGATAGGATATTGCAGGCTAACCGAAAAGTAAGATAGTTCCATGGTTTCCTATGATAGATAAGAAGACTACACATAAACGTACTTTATAATCGACATCAAGTAAAACTGTTAGTTATAGCAATCATGAAATAATATTTTCAGTTGGGCGTCACCGACATATTTAAGCCTGGCACGGCAAAGTTTTATGGAATTCTCAAAGATGAAGCAGAACTTTATGTTACCACATTTATTCAAAAAGCGTATACCAAAATATACGAACCAGGCTCTAAGGCGGCAGCTGCTACTGGTATGTATTTATTTAATTTAAATTATTTGCGGGATAATAATAGTAATAATATGATTTGGTGTTGACCAAATCTGACGAATCTGACGTTGGTCAGTATGCGGCTCGCAAACTTGCTCGCTTGCCGTACAGAAAAAGTCCAATCTCATGATTTGTCTCATGGTTTGTCTCATATGGGGCGTATTGATTTGAGTATCAAACTGATAGACTGAGTGGGAAAACTGCTCTACGATCATGAGCTAGCTATGCCAGCGGCTTTTGGCGGAGCCACTTTATAACTACTGCGCGGTGAGTGAGGTATGGAGGCCTTGCCATATCTTAGCAAATATTTGACATTCAGACAAGAAAAAGTGACAATCGTGATACATGTGGACTTCAAAATTTCCTATGTAATCTTTCTTAAAAATCGTACTCTACATAGGACTATTATTATTGTGAATATATTTTTTACAGGAGTGGTCATTAGTACCAGATCAATATCCAATATAGTCAATTTTGTAGCAAACCACCCGTTTTTATTTTTCATTTCACACAATGAAAATATATTATTCTGCGGAGCGTATTTGAATTAAGGTGATTTTATGAAAAGTTATAGTTAAGTGACTAACCATAACTAAAAACGGAATAAAATGGCTGGGCTTGTTATAATCGTCAGATCAGATGGGTCTATACGATACTGGAGTAGAGACCACAAATCAACCAATGTGGTAGGGTGACCTAGATAGAGCAAATATTATATTTTCAAGGAAGTTATCAGTAACTGAATTACTGAAGATCTTGATGGAAGTCTAAGTTCAGCAGCGACCAGCGAATGACGTAGGATTATCTTTACTAATATTATAAACGCGAAAGTTTGTATGTATGGATATGTTACTCTTTCATGCAAAAACTGCTGAACGAATTGGGATGAAATTTGGAATAGAGATAGTTTATACCTTGGATTAAGGATACTTTTTACGAGGAAAAGTTTTATTCACACGGGAAAATCTTACACAACGCGAACGTAGCCACGGGCGGACCGCTAGTGAGATATAAAATAACTTAAATTCTGCCCGCAACATCATCTACGTAGTTTTTGTTTAATTAACCCAATAGAGTTCCATACAATTTTCTTCTTCCCAAATTCTCAAAAAAATCTCTTCAATTAATGCTTTCCTACGTCCAACAAATAACTTACAGCCCTTTAAAGTTTCTTTTTTCTAGTTCCAGCTCTCTGCATTGACTTTTCATACAGTCAGTTTCCATTTATAATATGTACAGACAAGTGCACTATTCTGTCTAATTTGGTTTTCATTAGCTAAGGTCAGATCATTATTGAAATCTCATTTTACTTTCACAGGAGTTGTAGTGACAAAATTTAGCTTATCGACTTCTCCACTTCCTGTAGTACAAGTCAGAGCTGACCATCCATTTTTGTTCTCAATTTTGGGAAATGACAACATTTTGTTTTTGGGAGTCTTCAATGGAAAAGTTTAAGGTGATCTGTTTACAATTTTGAGATTCACCGTTTTGAAAACTAATAACCTCTGAATAATAAAATATTATTAATAAAAACTCGTACATTTATTCCTTGTCTTGTTTTAAGTTTCTTCCATTAACCTTTATATATTCATAATTTCATCCGAAAGACGTCCAGTGCTGTCCAGCACGTCACCCACTTTGTATTTTTTTCCATTACAATATTTTTCTGACAATCATGTCGATTATCTTACAGTAATAAACTCAAAATCAAATGGTCTACATATTGGAACTGAGTTTTCTTAGACACTTTATTCATAGATTTATTCTTCTCTATACGTTTATATTTTTCTTTACAGTTATCACTGGTTTAATTTACCCTCCACCAGAGATCCATTAGTGATTTGCGACTACGTATATTTTCTCTCTATTTTTATATTACATCCTTATGTGGCATTGTTTGTTTGTACTGTTTTATTTATCTAGTAGCCATTCATTTATTTTTGTTTGTTTATCTTTTATTTTATACTAGATTTATATTTACAGCTGCAGTAATCGGTGTAACATCTGCTGGATTTCCTGCAACAGCTGTACCAAAAGTCATTTGCGACCATCCATTCTTATTCTTTATCTTTGCTAAAGAAAACCCTTTCTTTGTTGGGGCTTATCAAAAGAATGAGTAAACTTTAGGTGATTTTAACGTATTTTGTTATAGTACCCGTGTTTTCAAATTGCACATTACAACTGGATATTTTGGAAATTAAAATATTTACGAATATACGTAACATTTAGGTACTTGCTGAGTCAGCGACGTTAGTCAAAACTAAATATATTTAAATATATTTTACTTGGGTTTTAAACATTAACGGTTGATAAATTATATTTACTTGTTAGACTCGTTTAGTATTATGAGGTCTCTGTGCTTATTCATCTGTAAGTCGCCTGTTATCTCTAGAAAAAAATCAATGTCTAGGACATGCTATGCAACTCCTGTTTCATTCAAAATTATCTTCAGAGTCTCATGTATCAATGTCATTATTTCCAGCTGTAGTTGGCGGTGCAACCTCATCTTACCCTGCACTGCAGACGCCTGTAGTTATTTGCGACCATCCATTTATATTCTTCATTCTTGCCAATGAAAACCCTTTCTTTATTGGGGTGTATCAAAAGAATCAATAATTACTTAGGTAAATGGTTGTATTAAAAACTGATAAAGGTTTAGTTTATGATGCTAGATATTTTGGAATAATAGTTTTTAGGGTTATTAAATAAAAAGCACAAGCAATAAGCAAGTTCCAAAGTTAATACTTATTGAGGTTTCATTACAAACGTTAGATAAAAAAAAAACTAATTGTTATATTTTCGTATGAAGCAACTCGTTACAGGGTTTGCGAGATTGGTGGTCGACCTTACAACCCACACGAAAAGATTACAATCAAACTAAAAGTTATACCTTATTGAAAAATTCTCTCAAAAATATATACCTACTTTATATGTAGTCTCTATCTGTTCCACTGCTTGGCAAATGCCTTCTCTTTCTCCTAACACTTCTATTCACATTTTTACACGAAAATTGCCCAAAAAATATTAATGAATGAATGAAACAAAAAAATACAGTGTTGTGTTTAGAGGTTCATGAATGTATGTGAGTTTATCTATTTTACCATAACTTCTAATGCCTGAACAATTTGGGTTGTATGGGGTATCCTTACATCAGTTACATCAGCCCGAGTGACACTACTGGCTGTTTTTTTTTTTTTGGCGGTGCAGTCGTGTTTTGTATTTTTAGATGATTCGTTATTATTATTTCCAGCTGTAGCCATGGGGGGCTCTGTTACCTCTGTCGGAGACCCTCCTGACCTCCCTGTCTACGTCACCGCAGACCATCCCTTCACTTTCGCTATCTTCTGCGGAGATTCCCCTTCGTTTATTGGAATCTATCAAACTGACAAATAAAACGTAAATACTATAATTATGTAGAAGATAAAAACTTAATCATAAAAATAAATACTACAATAGCTTCATTGCAAGTATTAAAAATAAAGGTTTCACTTGAATACTATAACAAATATATAAATATATATAACAAAATGGACTTTAATGCTCGTTTGTGATACTATTATTAAATAAACCACTGTTGGACAAAAGCCTCCTCAGCTGCCTTCACTTTTTCCAAATTCCTCAACCCACACGATAAAAAAGAAAGAAAAAGCATCTTTGTATCTAGCTCGAAAAAAGACAAGATTACTATTTGTTATTAATTTTCAAAATAGTAATAGGAAATTCCAAAATATCCAGTAGTAAAAAAATCGGTTCGGGTTAACTGCTCAATCGCCATTTAATAATATTAAGCTTAATCAAATCTTTAGTCATATTATTATCTGTTCCACTTCACTAGCTTATAATAATATAGCTGTTCAATGGATGGCCATTTTGAACACTTTGTTTCCCAAATTATGTAACAAAAGAGTAGCGGCACAAAATGGCTTCCGAACGTTCAGTTCTTTCGAATTCATACTATGCGTATACTCCGACGGCTCCGTAGCCCAGGTGGTAAAACATCTGCCTCCGACGCACAGGGTCGCGGGTTCGAATTCCACCCAGGGCAAACATTCGTGTGATGAGCGCTTGTGTTTGCCTTGTGTCTGGTTGTTGTTTATCTATATAAGTATGTATTTATCTATTTATGTAAAGTATATCAGCTGTCTGGTACCCATAGTACAAGCTCTGCTTAGTTTGGGATCAGATGGCCGTGTGTGAAGATGTCCCCACATATTATTATTATATTATTGTACTCAAAGCTAGAATAGTAGAATAGTATAGAATAGTATAGAAGCTAGAATAGTATAGAAAAATATTCGAAGAATCTGTACACGCCTGCTAATTAATTCAAGAGTTGTCTGTGAAGTCGACCAACGGTTGACTAAGACCTGATTGCCTTTTATTTTTTTATTATGATACAAGAAGTATATACAATTTAAATAATAATAAAAGCATCATTAAACCATTGTAGGTTTGCCTTAATTTAAGGTAAATTCAAGTTGACTCTACAAGTATTACCCGAATCGAATTACTTTGTATCCCATTCTACAACTTTAACCCAACTTTGACTAACATTACTTACGAAGAATGGTTTAATAAATCATTCTTAGTTATTTATGTGGAATAATAATGGAAATAAACTTGTTTTTAATCGTTTTAACTTGGTAAAGGTGATATTAATTAACATTAATAACATTTGTATGGTTATGCTATTAATTTTGGTAATACAGAAACTATTTTATATGTTCTTTCTTTTTCAGTTTTAATTCTTCGGCTGGATTTTTAATATATGTTTTTATTTTTTTTACAGATTCATACGTGAATATTCGGTGCAATATTCACTATTTTATATTTTGTTCATATTTCTTTGGGTTATCTTTCGACATGTTTTTTTTGTAATAATTATAATTTGGAATTCAATTATTGTTGTTTTATTTTAATATAGTAATATCTACAATATACTAATCTGTATTTATTAGCAGATTGACTTATAAACGTAGAAATGAAACTTATGAAACTAAAAACATTTGGACAATAGGTTGTACTTATGATTTAGGTAGACAAATACAACAAGGGTTTTTGTACGACAAAAATAGGGGAATAGGGGAGGGGAATTTTAGTTAACCATTTCTCTCGCCAAATCCGTACTCTGTCGAAATCGGTTTTACAAATAGATTTAGACCGTTTCCAATGGTTGCCCACCGACAGACAAACTGCACAAAATGCTAGTAAAGAAAAACGAATAAAATGTCGTGATGTTTTTCTTTTAACATGTGCAAACCCGTGTCGGACAGGAGAAAACTAATAGTAGATTGTTAACCAAGAGATGAAAACGATCTTTGACGAGCAAGAGGACACCTTAATAGTTTAAATACTAGGGTCTCTCCAACATAATTAATAGCATTTTTTACTATAAAGAGACTTACTTCTGTGTAAAATAAACGAATACAAACACAAGAAATTTTCAAGAAAAAGGAATTTTCAAACTCGTTATCTTTTAAGTCTACAAAATGTGTTTTGTACGTACTGTATTCTTAATTTAGCAAAAGAAACTTGGAACCATGAAAATTAAACAATTTTTAAACTTACATTACGTTGTTACGAGAACATGCTAGTAGACTTTTTGTATTTTTAGGGTTCCGTAAAATCACCTCATGTCACCTCATGTCCAGAATCTGTCTTTTACAGAAACGCAGTTAGGACACTGTTTTATCTCACAATGAGAGAAACTAACTTTTATACTCTAAATTTCAGCTCATATTTAATATTTTTAAGAAGGTTTCAGAACTCTACACCAAAAAATATATCGTTTTTTAAAACTCCAGAAATCCTTTTGTAACACATTTCACGGAACAACACATTAACGGCACTAATTTAAAAATGCCGTTACCAACTAAGTCCGTCTAAAAAAACAAGCATTTTATTTTCAAACTTCTCACTAAGCTTGCATTACCCGAGGAAGGCTAGCAGCGAGCGCTAGTTCTAATTAGATACAATTAGGAGAAAGCTCCGATGTTCGAGTAAAAACCGACATCTGCATGGAACGGACCGTAGATGTCCGTAGATAGCAGAAAAGGTTAGATAGGAGATAGCTGCAGAAACCTGCGAACATAAATATATTTGTACTAAAGAAGAGCTATGAAAACGTCTTTTAGTGTAGACACTCGGAATAAACATGTCTTTACAAAAAAAATTGGCAGTTGAGAGAAGTCGGACGTCGCACGGAAAGTAAATTACTTTCCTCTGTCCACGTCAATCAATCAGCCTATTGCAGTCCACTGCTGGACATAGGCCTCCCCAAGGGCACACTTTGGCGCTTTGGCGCACGATCAACCGCTATCCTCATCCAGCCACCAACGATCTTCCTCAGGTCATCAGTCCACCTGGCAGGGTGGCGTCCCACACTACGTTTCCCGAGACGTGGTCTCCATTCGAGAACCCGTCTGCTCCAACGTCGGTTCTGCGACAGACGTGGCCAGCCCATTGCCATTTCAGCTTGCTACACTTCTGGACGATATCAACTACCTTGGTCCTCTGCCGGATTTTATCCCGTAGTGAAATACCAAGCATAGATCTTTCCATGGCTCGCTGAGTGACATGGTAGCCGATAGGCCAGCTTCATCGTCATGTTCCACGTCTCGGCTCCGTATGTCAATACGGGTACGACACACTGATTACACACTCTGCTCTTCAGGCATTGCGGTAGTGGTGACGAGAAGATATGACGCAGTTTCCCAAACGCTGTCCACGTCAATGGGGACAAAATAACGCGGAAATGACTGTAAATGTGTTAGGTATGAGTGCATACCTACGCCTCTTTGCCTCCTTGGCTGTTACTGGCCGTTTATATTTAAATTATTTTCAAATAGAAAAAGTAAGCTTTGACATGAGTAAAAGAGCAGATTCTGTTTGGACTTTCATTGTGTAACATCGTCTAAAGAAAAATATATATATTAATATCATCGAAGATCCCGTCGTTTAAGTTAAAGACGCCCACTCCACCTCCGCAAAATGCAACGTCATCAGATCGTCACGTCTTAGTACGCTCTGAAGTTACAGTGATATGTTAACTTCTCAACCGTCAAACAAAATCATACTACTTACTAAATACTTGATAAACTTTACTTACCTAGTTTTACCGTCACGTGGATTTTGAAAAAAATCATTGTGCGGCCACAGCTGCAACAAAAAATGTTGGAGAAATTTATTTTTGTCTCCATGGGCATTTCCTATATTTTTTCTCCATCATCGTCCTGCTGCTATGTAATAACGCACAATGCGTACAAAGAGGGGGAGAGGGGGCATATTACTTAAACTCCTTTATAAAAGGAACGCAGATAGAAATCACAATGCGAGAAAAGCTTGAAATAAATTAGTTTTAAAAACCACGTATTCAAAGTTCTTCTTTAGTTTCCCTACTCTATGGCACTTACTAAGCGCTAACTGTGGCGAACAAAAACTTAACCGTAATTAGGCAATAATTAGAGCAAGTAGAACACTTAGCACTAGCATCCAACTAGCTTAGATCCAAGTGGATGGCTTGATAGCTCTTCATTTTAAGTTTACTAAGATCGATCAGGCAACCAATTACATTACTTTGTGCAGGGTCGTTAAAGAAGAACAAGAATTTCTTATTTTCATAGGATAAGTTTAAAAATGCGAGCCGAATACATAACTTATCCAACCGGTTATGAAAACACGGCATATAAAAACTCCATAAAGTTTCCATGGTTCCCTAGATTCATCATCTAGCTCCGAGTCATCTGACGATTCGTGGATCCGAAGAAATCTGGCGAGTCACCCAGGGCCATAAAAGGATTTAAAAAAAGAATCCACGAATTGTCTTAATAAGAACTATTATTTTTTAAAGAGCGGTCAGAAAATCCGACATTGTTCTGAGGGATAAGGCCATTTCGGCACTTGAGTAATTTATTTACTCATGATGTGATTTCGGGCTAAGTCATCAACTTGTCAGAAAATTGAGTTTATTCCGTACTTTGTAAGGTACTTGGAATATAGGTTTGAAATTATAATGCTCTTCAGTTCATAATGCGAAAGCTTGTAAGGTCGGTCATACCTTTTAACCCGCAACAAATGATGTTAATTTAAATTAAAAGACGTAATACTTATTCAGCTACTTATTTTTCTTTTTACCGAGGCAAAAACGTTCAAGGCATAAATCTGTTAAGTACCTAATCTGGAACGCCGATACGGCCGTTCGCCCCATTATTCTAAAACTTGCGTCTGAGGAATCGTTCGATTTGTTCATCCTTATCTCTATTTGAAAGTCGTACCTAGTTCGTAATAAGAAAATTTCCAGGGTACCTATCTACGAATAGACTTACCTACCTACCCCTACCTACCTACCCCTACAGGGACAGACATGTCTACCTATGTATACAGGGTGTGAGTGACGCGTTACCAGAAAATGATAGGGTTCAATCAGTCTATGATTTCAAATAATTTTACTTCTGGATTTTGTTTTTGGAAATCTTTTTGAATGACTTGCAAATATAACACAAGCCCAATTACTGAAGTTACCTTATTATTATTTCTGAAATTTGTTTGTGTTTCGATTTCCTTAGTAAGAGATATTTTATGCTGTGTTTCATTTTGTGGAAACCTATCATCTAAAAACGCAATTTCATGTTGAAATTATGTTTTAAAACCGGAAAAAACATCTATTATCCGGAAAGCGATAGAATCTATATATTTTTAATAAATAATAATATTTTTGATTAAAAACGTAAATCTTCCCACTTGGACTTGAGCCCACGACCCTTGCCTATACGCAACCATTGTGTGCTTACCAACTACACCACGTAGAGCATAGTGGGTGACAGCGAAGATGTACTAGAATTAGAATCTGCTCAAACACGCTTCACTATAATGATATAAATGTGAAAGTATGTTTGGATATTTGTTCCCAATTCACGCTTAAAGTACTCAACGGATTTGGTTGAAATTTGGAATGGAGATAGTGTCCCTGGATTAACACAAAGAATCCTTTTTACTTTTGAAAATCTTCCTCAACACAAGCGTAGTCACGGACAGACAGCTAGTCTATATATGAAAAAATCAATTGCTGTTCGTTTGTCTCGCTGAAACTCGAGAATTGCTGGACCGATTTGGCTAATTTTGATCTTGAAATATTTGTGGAAGTTCAGGGAGGGTTTAACCGGTGAGAAACATAAATAATGATGATGGCTAAAATCACGTTGTACAATTTACAAAATCTATGATTATTGTTCTGCTACTGGTTACTCAGGGGTAGTCTGTTATTTTCTCCACAATTTTTGTCCGTTGTACTGTATCTAATTTTTAAGAAATGAGCTGTTGATTACCTTAATAAAGAAAAACAAAATTAAAAAAAAAATACATAGCAGAAAAAACGACAATTTAGTTTTCCAATACAAAATGGTCAAGGGTAGATGTTGGAAAAAATGGCAGGACAACGTCTGCCGGGTCAGCTAGTTTAGAATAAAAGGCTAAATGCACCCAATAATTTATGGTGAATTACACCCTGTATACTGACGGCCATCGAGCTGGCTACACTTGCATGGCTTATAGATTTTTCCTCCAGGATTAAGCCCGGCCCGTGCCTGATGGGATTTCCTGTCCAACTTCCATTCAAACTTTCATCCCTTTTAGTGGTGTTCTACGTTTTTAATCAGTGTACCTACTTTAAATAATGGCATTAAGACCATCATTAAAACTGCTTTTCCTAGCAAACGTGAAAAAGACGACTTTTTTAAATGGTTTCTTTGTGACATTTATCATGACGTCATTAAATAAATTGAATCAAGGTCACGCACCAACTGATCGCGGCTAAATATCCTATCATAAAGTAGCGTAAATTAGCGATCCGTGCATTCGTTGTTCAATATTCGATGCCACAAGCTTTCGTTGTAGAAATATTCGTTATAGCAAGAGTTTGTAGCCAAGATTTGTATTCAGATTTTCGTAGGAGTGAACATTCGGTGACGCATGAATCGAATTTTTACACTTCGAAATCACATCATCAACGGCCCCTTACAGTCCACTGCTGGACTATGGGCCTCGTCCACTTAAGTGGAGGTTTTTGCCATAATCTCTACGCTTGGCAGGCGGGTTGGAGATCGCAGATTAAAAGGTTACTGTATCAGAGAGCGCTGCTGCCCGTTCCCTGTTCAATGTGTAGTCCCTAAGTCGCCTCTTACGAAACCCACGGGAAGAGTAGGGGTTGGTGACAAATGTATTCTACTCTGCCGTCACCACACGGCGTTCGAAATCACATAGCGGATTAAATTTGTTTAACACGCACGTTGTATGAAGAACTTCATCTGTGCACCACTTTATTGACTGCTTTTTGGTACAGTTTTTGGACGTTCGGTTTTTTCAACCTAATTTAAACATTGTTGTAAAGATAATAATAAAAACATCTCTCCAGATAAATACGACACATAATGGGCATTAAAATGTATGAAATGAATAGATTTCTTGGAATGAAAATAGCAATGAGAAGGATTTTCCATTGTAGTATTGGTATTGTTGGAATTTCTGTCTTCGACTTGACATTTATTAGAAAAACTAATATTCAGAGAATAATATCACAATACCTAAAGTAAGGCATAAACTCAGCTTTTTTGAAAATATGATAAATAATATAAGTTGATATTTACTTTTATCGTCCATTGGGTTTAAATGCTGATTCAGTAAATTGAACGTAATAAGAAACTATCGTTTTTCGATACCGATTTTGCAGACAGGGCCTTATTTTTTACGTATACATACGCATACTAATGTTAAGTAGAGCAGAGCTAGCAAAGCTAAGTTATTAACTCTGACACCATAGTAAGTGAGGTCGGTCGTCGGCATTACAACAACAACAGCTCATAATATACGTCCCCACCGAGGAGTTCGAGCCTACCCTGAATTAGCGCGATTAGGCCTTAGTCGACCACGCTGGCCCAGTGCGGGTTGGTCGACTTCACACACAACCTTTGATATCCTTCGCAGAAGTGTGCAGGTTTCATCACGATGTTTTCCTTCACCGTAGAGCGTCGGTGGTCTGGTGGTTAGGGCCGCTGCCTTCCGTCTGAGAGACGCGGATTCGATCCCCACCACGTACCAATGTGTTTTCGAATTTCGAATTCATATGTACGTTTATTCGACGCTCTTACGTCGGCATTATAGGTACAACTCACACGAATATAATGATGATATTGGTTTAAGATTCGATAAAAAATTAAATGTAAATCTGATTTTTAATACCCTACTATGGATATAGGTCATAAGAAGTACTATCACGGTAAAAACAAATTTATCGTTTTACAATTTGACTAAAACAATAATAGGATTGAAGTCAATTTGTCAGATTTATACAAAGGATATGGTGCGTACCTTGCGAAACCCTGTTTTAATTGCATTTTAAGTAATCAGAAAAACTAAGTAAATGGCCAGATGAAACAGGAGGTAGCTGAAAATCTTTGTTTGCCCTGCATTGGTCTGCACATTTGCATTTTTTTCTCATTGTATACCCTCGCTGGTGGCGGCTGAATGAGGAAAGCGGGCGATCGTGCGCTTTGACGTGCCCTTGGGGAGGCCTACGTCCAGCAGTGGACTGCAATAGACTGATTGATTGATTATATGTTTTAAGATTTTCGTGGTTGTTCACTACACTAACATTCTCACAATTCGCGGGTTTGTTACCACGGTAATATTTAATAATGTTACCTCGATATTTCGGAACGGTTACACGCTCCATGGTCACGAGTAGACTGGTGGTGAGTGGAGTCTACGAATTGTGAGAATGTTAGTGATTGATTGATTGATTGTGTACCCTCCCAAATATCATGACACCTACTATTTTTTTTATTTTTAAGATATTAATTTGTGTGTAGGTGTGCATTTTAAAAATAAAAAGATGTATCTATCTATCTATCTATCAGTCAACCTTTAGGCGGACAAGTGGTATTTAATAAAAATAAACATCGTGCGCACGCAAATCGATAAAAGATTTAACTACTGAAACGGACAAGGTGCTTCCATTGTGTTTTAATACTGTTGACCTGAAAAAATGGTTTATTCCACTAGTGAAAAAAACGTATTTATTTCTTTGCTTGTTTTAAAAAGTGCTTGGCAAACATCTTTTGAGCAATAGGTGGGATCGATTTCGCATACAAAAATACTTCTTACAAACTTTTCCGACCTTGGTGCATTTACTCTGAAAGATATGAAATATTTTTTTACCTAAATTAGTGCTTCATCGCTAACTCATACACATCCCCACCGAGAGGCTCGAGCCTACCTAAATTAGGGCGGTCAGGCTTTAGGTATGGATTCATTTATTCATTAATTCACACTGTTTAGGTGACTAACTCGCACTGGGCCAGCGTGGACGACTAAGGCCAGGCGTGGTTGATTTGATGATGTCTAGTCATACACACACAACCTTTAAATAAGGTCATTGATGGGGACGACGAAGTATGAACTGTTAATGACTCCATGTAAAAGTTTTTTTTTAAGACAAATGACTTTAGAGAGCGTCGTTGGTGGTCTAGTGGTTAGGGCCGCTGCCTCCCATCCGGGAGACGCGAGTTCGATGCCCACTACGTACCAATATGTTTTCGAATTTCGAATTCATTTGTACGTTTATTCGACGCTCTTACGGTGAAGGAAAACATCGTGATGAAATCTGCACACTCCTGCGAAGAAAATTAAAGGTTGTGTGTGAAGTAGACCAACCCGCACTGGGCCAGCGTGGTCGACTAAGGCCTAATCGCTCTTATTCAAGGTAGGCTCGAGCCCCTCTGTGAGGAGGTATACGAGCTGTTGATGAAATTACTTTACCCGTTACACCACCAATGTTTGTGGTACTATGCAGAATTAATCCCCAATTCGAAGTGCACGTGTGTGATATAATTTATTCATCGGCCGGTATCTACTGGTAAACCGTCGTGGAGCGGCGTCTGATCGCGAATTTACTGCAAGGACCGCTTTTAAATTTTCAAACACCACAGACCAAATAACAGGAGAAGATTCTGTTTAAGTTAATATGATACTGGAAAACTAAACTAAATATTATTGACTGACCATGGCACGAAGGCTCATGCTTAGCCTCAAAGATGAACGATGAATTATAGTGAATACTATTTCCCCTGATGTGTTCTTTTTCGCGTTATTCTGTAGCTTTCCTTTGACATTTTGTCTTTAAGCTCGATCACTGAAAACTCTCTTCAAAATGATTTTGTGTAGTGGCTGTTTTCAATTTCATAAGATTTTGTAATTTTTGTTAAAGAAATTAAAAGATAAGTTAAAAAAAGTAATTAATTGAAGACTTTAATAAATTTTGTTCTGGTCTATTTTTTTTTTGTTTAACTTTACATGGCTAATCAAGCAAATCTCATTATAACCTTACTAACTCGACTTGTATTGTTATGTAGTCTTCTCCTCTACACGGTCTGTGTCAAAAGCTCGAGAACAAAGGAGTGTCCGAGTTTATCAGACGTAAAGAGAGTAAAATGTGTCTATTGCACCGGTGGTGCATACAAGAAGCTGCAACATATGGAGGGTGCAGTGTATTTTACGACTGCACACGAACATTTTGTTGCACAAAATATTAGCAAGCTTCTGAAAAGTCCACGAAATCAGTATTATACATTGTGCATTTTCGCAACATTTTTCAAAAAGTGAACGTAAGATGTGATCTTATTTTATATGACAACGAGGCCGAAGAATAGAATAGAGTTTTTTATCATAACAAATGCGAAAATTTATATGTATGGATGTGTGGACGTTTGTTACTCTTTCACGCAAAAACTACTGAACGAATTGGCATGAAATTTGGAATAGAGATAGTTTGTACCCTGGATTAACACATAGGATACTTTTTTTACGGGAAAAAGTTTTATTCCCACGGGAATATCTTATACAACGCCGCCTATTAGAAACCGACCGCTGCTAGTAGAAAAAATATGGTAAGTCACGCGTACCTAGCAGCCCAGAAGATGTATTTTTGCTTGTTCATAATATACGAAGGTTGTACGATTCCGGGAATAGGTACTGACGAAGGAGATTTCTAATAGGCAGTGCGTATATCAATAAGACATATTAAACAGTGGTAGAGTTTTATTGCCTCGGTCAAACTCACTAGTCAAATGAATTCTTTTTATCAATCGCAAAACTATTTTTCTTTTGGAAAATTAATAATGTCAGTGTTCGCTGTGATAGTTTTTTATTATAATATAACTTTTTTCGTTCTTCTCCACAAAGGGCGTACACTGGTAACGTGCTATTCATGATAGCTTTGACGTCGAAAAATGATTTGTAAAAATTTTAATTCGAATAAAATATTTTTGATATTATAATAATTATTTTGTTTACATCAGTGAATCATGAACTGATTTTACAAATAATTTGGGACGTTTATTTGCTAGATTAGTGTAATTTTCTTTATTTCTTTTACAGTCTAATATCCAAATAGTGTATATTGTGTACAGAATGTGCAGGATGGTAAATGCTCTCTACTGCTGAGATCGCACAGTTTTTTACCTAAATAATCCAGCTAAATACACTTTGGTTTAACCTGATACTGCACTATCTATTTCTTAGTGTATCTTCTTGTATGCTTAGAACAAGGTTTATACTGGCAGTGGTTCTCAAAGTAGGGAATATGAAATAAATAACTCTATTTGTAGGGATAACTTTATCTCGTAACTATACCTAATAGTGATAGTAATACTTTTACCCTTATGTATTCTATTAACTACCTAGCGGCCCGCCCGTGGCTGCGCTCGCGTTGTGTAAGATTTTCCCGTGGGAATAAGAGTTTTTCCCGTAAAAATACCCTATGTGTTAGTCCAGGGTACAAACTATCTCTATTCCTAATTTCATCCCAATTCGCTCAGTAGTTTTTGCGAGAAAGAATAACAAACCTCCATCCATACATACAAACTTTCGCGTTTATAATGATGTCGTGTTTGCTTTTAATTGGGTGTACCGAGTATGTTATTAGTATGTTATTTTAACTTCATGTAGGTACTTATATTATATAAGCATGAGGTGTATAACCTGTTAGCGAATCCAAATAAATAAATTCTTCAAAATCAAAAGTGATTTAGTATTTGAAGATTATGTAGTTAATTGCTTTGGCGTCCCTTGGCCTACGTTCAGCAGTGGACGGACTGCAATAGGCTGATTGATTGATTGATTGTAGTTAATTGCTTACCAATCCAATCAACCAAACCAAACAAGCCGGTTAAGGTCTAAACTATTTAACTACTTACTTCATGTCTGATTAGTTTCGTTGTGGTACAACACATTCTCAAATTTTGTTCTACGCTTTCTGGAACTTTCCAACCTACCAATAATTTTATTGTTTTCCCTACACTTTGGCAAGCACTGTCTAGACGTGCACCTTCCTCGTAAAATACTAATGCAACATTAAATATTTATACGTGTTTAGTTAAGCTGGGGTACGTGAGTATATATTAACCAAATATATTACCTTTTAATTAAGTGAGGATTCAAAGCGCAGGTAACGGTTGAAATAGTTTTTACGTTTTGAAATAAATTTACTGTATATAGATTTTTCTCATTTTTATACGACGACAGGACTGTCCAAAAAAAAGTGTATCGTTTTTACTTTTATATCTTAGTTTTTTTTTATATAATAGGGTATTCGACTACTTTTTTTATTTATTATAAATCCAAATTTGTTAATTTAGTGCTATCGAATACTAAAATATTTTTGCTCTATCTTTAAAATTGAACGAGCTATAAAGGTTTAAAAAATCACTGTAAATTCGTTTTCCATTCCAATGAATTAATTGTGTTGAATTGGCCGTGTGGTGACGGCAGAGTAGAATACATTTGTCACCAACCCCTACTCTTCCCGTGGGTGTCGTAAGAGGCGACTTAGGGACTACACATTGAACAGGGAACGGGCAGCAGCGCTCTCTGATACAGTAACCTTTTAAACTGCGATCTCCAACCCGCCTGCCAAGCGTGGAGATTATGGCAAAACCCTCCACTTAAGTGGAGGAGGCTCATAGTCCAGCAGTGGACTGTAACGGGCCGTTGATTTGATTTGATTTCTAATTAATGTTCGCCCTTTTTTGCAAACTTGGCTGTCACACTGCCTTAGGATCACTTCGTTGTCCGTCTGTCTGTCTGTCTGTCTGTATGTCAAGACTCTTTTTCCCAGGAACGCGTGAAGGTATTACTTCGAAATTATTAAAAAACAAAAAAATATAATTTAAAGTCGTGTTTGTATAGAATTTTAATATTCACTTACCTCAGTGCGCGAGTCAGACTCACACGTCGTTTTTTTTTTAATATATGTGAAAAATTGCTTAAGAGGCTTCCTGGCTGCACACTAGCGCCGGTTCAATAAAAAATCATAACTTTGAGAAAACAAAATATATCAAAAATCCGGTCGGTTATATTGTTCTAAAGGTCGTTTAGTATTTTTAGAACTGATTAATTTATGAAAATGTTGTTAATTGTAGTTACAGATAGCGAAAGTGCTAAAAACGGCCGTTATTTGCACTCTTATGCTTATGTTACTACAACTTAACACATTTTATTCAATTTGTCATTTTTTTTAATACAGCACCACCTTTAAAATAATATAACCGACCGGATTTTTGATATATTTTTTTTTCTGAGTTATGAGTTTTTATTGAAGTGGCGCCCCAAAGTAAGTGATAATAATATCTAAGAGCACATTATTCCACAAATCATTAAGCAGACGTCATATTTGCGTCCGTATCTGCCCCTCTTTGCGGTCTCATTCCCGGATTCATTCCCATTTTCCCGTTATTTCCCGGTCGGTATAGTGCTCGGTACACAGCCGGGATTATCTTAATTTAATGCACTTTAAATTAAAAGGGGCTCAAAGCGAATAGAGACGACCGGTGTTTCGCGTTCGTTCCAAAAGAATTATTTAGATTGTTCCGTAGAGCTACAATGTTTTCCATCGGTAAATAATGAGCCAAGTGAATAAAATAAATACGAGTATTTTAGTTTTAGAAAACAGTAAGCTCAAAATTCTAAGATTGTATGTGAAGTCGACCAAGCCGCACTGGGCCTGCGTGATCTACTAAGGCCTAATCGTGCAGGGTAGGCTTCAGCCGGTGGAGACAAATATGAGCTGTTCATGATGAAGCTTAAAATAACTAGAAATGTCTAGAATAATTAAAAATCAATAAAATATTGTTTAAATAAAAAGTAATTCTCTGACGTCATGTCTTTGTGCGAAATAGGAATAACCCGAGCCAGTGAATAAACTATTCAGAAGGATGATGAAAATTAAATGTCATCTCTGAAGGTTGTGGGGAAAGGTGAGGTACAGTCGACCGCAGGCGTTAAGCATAACCTTTATTACGCTTGATGCGCGACTGTACGTATACATATGGCTATAGATGGGAAGCCGGTTATTAACGTTTTTAAACAGTTGGTTATTAACGGAATTTTTGGTTAAAAACGGTTAATAACCAGTCCGACCGGGTTACAACGGTTATTTTCATATTTTTTTTGTTTGTATGGATTTTTTAGTTAATGCTTTTAAAATCAGGTGGATAATGATGGTAAAATCAGTAAAACAAAATTATAAAATAACAGTATACATCAATATATTATTATCATTAAGTATCTACATGATTTGTATATACAGTTAAGTGATTTTTTTATCTAGTAGCTAGATAGGTATGCAATGCGTATGCATCATGCGACATCACCAGCTTGCCTACTGAAGAAATGCGTGCGGCCGCGCGTCTATCTCACTCAAAGTCAAAGTCAAAATTTTTTATTCGAATTAAGATTTTTATAAATCATTTTTCGACGTCAAAGCTATCATGGATGGCACGTTCACTACCAGTGTACGCCCTCTGTGGAGAAGAACGGCCAGAAGAAACTCCACAGGAATTGTATCTTTTGTACTTTTCTTTTAAATATATAAAGAATCATACATGAGTCATAATTACAATCTACTCCGCTGATTTGGAACAACAGTTGACCAGACGTTTTTATCATCTAAGTAATCTTTTATCGTATAATAGGCCTTAGAACATAAAATAGTTTTAAATTTAGCTTTAAATTGGCTATCGGACAGATTTACAATATCATCTGGTATTTTATTATAGAAGCGAATACAGTTCCCCATGAATGAATTATTAACTGTACACAGTCTAAACTTTGGGTGCGCTATTTTATTTTTATTTCTAGTATTTATATTATGTATATCAGAATTCTTAGGAAATAGCATTGTGTTCTTCCGGACATACAAGATGTTTTCAAATATGTACTGTGAGGATACTGTGAGGATATCAATTTCTTTAAACAATTCCCTTAGGGAATCGCGACCACGCAATTCATATATGGAACGTATCGCCCTCTTCTGTAACACAAAGATGTTATTTATGTTAGAAGCTTGACCCCACAATAAAATTCCGTATGACATAATGCTGTGAAAATAGCTGAAATATACAAGTCTGGCAGTAGCAACGTCAGTCAGTTGACGAATCTTTCTGACTGCGTATGCCGCCGAGCTGAGCCTTGCGGATAACGCATTTAAATGAGGGTCCCATTGTAACCTTGCGTCGATAGTGATCCCCAAGAAAACTGTTTCATTTACATATTGCAAATTTTCGTTATTTAAGACAATAGCTAAGTTGTTGTTCCTTACATTAGGCAATGAAAATTTTATACATTTTGTTTTCTTGGGATTCAACATTAAATTATTTGTCGTAAACCAATCATGGATCTGGGAAAGAGCGTCATTTACTTCGTCAATATCTTGATTATGTCTGTTAGCTTTGAAAATTAGAGAAGTATCATCAGCAAATAACACTATCCTAGATCGGTTTTGTACCATAAAAGGCAGGTCATTTATATATACTAAGAATAGGAACGGTCCAAGAATTGAGCCCTGTGGCACGCCGATTTTGACTTTAGATCCCAGTGACTTCGTGCTGTTTATTTGAACTCTTTGAATTCTATTTTCTAGATAGTAACAGATCAAATTTAGGGCTCCGTCTCTAACTCCATAATGTTCCAGCTTTATTAGCAGCGCCTCGTGATCGACGCAGTCGAAAGCTTTAGATAGGTCACAGAACACCCCAATAGCATCCTGCGACTCCTCCCAAGCCCCGTACACGTGATGTAAGAGAGCAACTGCAGCGTCGGTGGTCGAACAAAAACAAACGCTGTATTTACATGAAAAGACACACTAACCTACACATAACATTAATACCACTTATTTCTCTTGTTCTCTCCCATACTCACACACTTAGCACAAAAATATTCACAATACAAACATACACATTTATCATAAAATCACTAACCACAGATAAAAGGGGCGTCTGAAAAACAGGGCCGCCCCGGGACTTGTTCCGGTGGCAGCATATACTGAGACGTTCCCTATTATCCGCCTTTAGTTTTAATAATTTTAATTTTAAGTATAAAATAATTTAAATTGGTGGATAATAAATAATATTTTCTTTCTTTCTTTCTTTCTTTCTTTCAAATCTGGAAATACACCCTGATCAACACAAAAATTGAATAAAAATGCTAGGTAAGGTGCCAGAGTTTCGATTATAGAACTACACAACTTAACCCTAAACTCAAACGCAGTTGGGCACCTTTGAACATTAGCATTCAGCAGATCGCGAGCAGAAGAATTAAGGTGAGGAATTAAGCGGCTCTGTAGTTTTTAATGGAATGTTTGTGAAAAATGTTTCAAATTCTTGAGCAATATCTTCATCTGCAGTAATGATACCACTAACAGTATTTAATGAATGTCTGTTGTCGTATAGTTTGGCTTTTCCCGTTTCGCAGTTTATCACCTTCCAAATCGTCTTTACAACATTATCAGCCGAAACTATTTTGTTTTTAATATAGTTGGCCTTCGCTAATGCACAAACCTTTTTAAAAGTTTTTGAAAATGTTCTAACATATTCAATGAAGATTTCACTATGGT
The DNA here is from genome assembly GCA_951230895.1 of Carpatolechia fugitivella. Classification (NCBI taxonomy): domain Eukaryota; kingdom Metazoa; phylum Arthropoda; class Insecta; order Lepidoptera; family Gelechiidae; genus Carpatolechia; species Carpatolechia fugitivella. The sequence continues at coordinate 2,439,864 of OX579651.1, forward strand.
TATACGCCTTTTCAGCATATAATTCGAATAACCTATCTCTACTAATGCGAATGCCCCTAGTAACCCAGTCACTAAATCTGAATCTAGGCTTAATGTTAATTGTCTTAACTTTAAATATATCCTCAAACTCACAATGTAATAAAGAAAAGAACTCTTTATAAAAACAATTTGGATTATTCAAATCATAATTTGGAACAGGCAGTTTATCGCATAATGCTTTATTGTATTTTTCAATTTTACTCGCGGTTACAGATCTTTTCTTTATTGAAATACTCTCTTTTTTTGGACTAATAGGAAAAGTCACTGCTTGTCCATTGTGATCTGATTGAAGAGAGTTTATTATTTGTTTGCTGGAATAATTACAATCACAGTAAAAATTATCGAGACAAGTAGCCGAAGTCGCTGTGATTCTTGTTGGCTCTAGGAAAATGTTAACTGTTGTGTTAAATTAAATGATTTAAATAAACCAAGTAGCCTGCTTTTATAGGTTGAATTTACTAACAAATCTACATTAAAATCTCCGCAGACTATGTGAGATTTATTATTAGACTTTACTATTAATTTTAATACATCTTCCATAATTAACTCAAAATTTTGAAATTTCTGGTCATAAGGGGGTCTGTAAACGCAAACTATAATATGTTTTTCCAACTCAACAGAGGACAGTTCAATACAACCTGCCTTCGAAAGTCCAACAATATCTTTGCGCTCTTTAGATTTTATGTTTTTCCGAAATAATATAAATGAGCCTCCACCGTCGGACTTTCTATTGAAGGTACTGGCAATATAATAATTATCATAGTTAATAATCATTTGATAGTCTTTCAGCCAGTGCTCTGTTAAACATAAAACGTCAGTTTTCCTAGTTTCCAGGAACAACTCAATCTCAAGTTCCTTGCATGAAAAGCTTTGAATATTCTGATGAATAATCTCAAATTGCTTTCCCTTTGTCCTCACTCACGCACGCGGCGTGTTGCCGGTAGCGGCATGCATGAGCATAAGTGTTTGCTTGCACTCGATCAGTCAGTTGTTGCGCGCGTGTTTCATTGACGTGACGTAGCGAAGAAAGTGACGACGAAAGAAAAAGACACCACCGTGACAAAAACTGTGCAAAAACTGTGTATTGCATTTACAAATAAACGATTTATCTATCTATCTACATCAAAGGTTGCCGCGAGTGGTTCGATATAAAAAATACCTAAAATAATATCAAATGTCTTTTTAATGTACTGCATACACTTGGTATTAAAAGGAATGTATAATCAAAAGTTTTTACTAAATATTGTTACTTACAAACAATTTTAGTATCATATGTGACCTAAAATAAATATCGAGCCACAAAAAAAAAACTATATTTTTTGCCGCCCCGTTTCAATGTCGCACTCGGTTAAATAACCATAATTAACCGGTTAAGTATTGGTAGCTAACGACGAATTTGGTTAAATAGCCGTAGTTAACCGTTAATTTACATCTATACATATGGCACTGATTAAAACCTCTGATTGAAGCTTTTGTCAACAAGCCAATCTGGAATTAGGGTTTTTTAATGACGTCATTTTATTTTATTTTTTAACGTCAAAATAAAAGTCATAATAACGATTGTGCGTACGTTAACAAAATGTGCGTTATTTAGTAAAGATCTATTATTGAGCTAAATATTCTTGACATCAAGTTCAAGGTGTCTTGATAGTTCTCTTTGCTGTCCAGTACTTAACATTATTGCTCGAAAATGGTAAAATCACATTAATATTATAAATGTAAAAATATATTTAGATGTTTAGATGTTTGGATGTTTGTTCCGCTTTCGCGCTTAAACTACTGGACGGATTTGGACGAAATTTGGAATGAAGATAGTTTGTAACCTGGTTTAACGCATAGGATACTTTTTACCAGGAAGTCTTATTCCCACAGGAAAATCTTATAGAGCGCTAGCGTAGCCGCGGGCGGACCTCTAGTATTTCATATTTCCTAAGCAATGCTAATCTAAACGTGTCTTACATAGATTTTTATATATATATATTTTTATAATATATATTTTTTTAGTCCAGCAGTGGACTGTAACGGGCCGTTGATGTTGATGTTGATATTTTTTTATAAAGTATATTCAGTTATATTCTATTCTATTTTAGTGAGGTCAGTTCGTTAGTTACTAGTTAGTAGCCGTTTTCTCCACAGAAGTACGTACATTTATATAATTTAGGTTTTTCAATTCCTTTATGAATAAATGATTTCCGAATTCTAACCCTACTGAATGGTCGACAAAATGACTCAACCCGCAGATTTCAGGCGTATAAAACTGCAACGGATTCAGTGGATTTTCCGCCGGATCTCGCGTCAGCGCGCGCGCCGGCGCCGCCGTCGCCCGCCGCGCCGTCTCTTGATTTATGCTCACTGAGTCCAGCTCTGCAGACCGATAAATAAATGACTTAAAAGATGCCTTATTTTTGGTCCATTAGAATTATTGACTGAGCGAGCGTGAAGCGTCTCCATCTGTCCATCTGTTGATCTGTTTGTTCTCATCTACAGGTCGCGTTTCTCAACCGATTCTCTGAAATTTTGTGAGCAGGTCGATAAATCAATAGATTTTTTCGAGTATGTTTTTGGAAATTTACAAAAAATACAGAGTTATGAGGTTGGAACGTAAACAAATCATAAATCAGCCATTTTTTTTAATATATAATACTCGCGAGGTCTACAGCTCACAGAGCCACTAGTTATTATTAAAGTTATTATAACTTTTAATCTCATCATCATAAGGCGCTTATTTCGATTGTGATTGTAGTGAATTGCTGATTCCGATAACTGCAAGTATGTTCAGGTCAGCGTTTTCTGTGCTTCGTAAGACACGTTAAGTCGTTAATCGTAGGTTCTATTAGACAGTGGATCATTAAGTCAAGTCAAAGGCCATTTTGGCAGCTTAAAAACACATCAGGGCATTGAGCAGAAAAATAAAAGGAGTATAATTTCTATTGTGTGTATGGTATCATCATCATCATCATTTTCAACCCACTACTGTGTATAGGCCTCTTCTCGACTGCGCCACTCCTCACGGTCCTGGACCATCCGCATCCAGCCAGATCCTGCCAGTTTGGCAATGTCGTCGGACCATCGGGCTGGTGGTCTGCCCACTGGCCTTGTTGACAATAAACTGACCGAATTTCCAATAATTTTATAAAACCCAACTTCTAACAGCAAGTATTTTTATATCTAAAAATTAAAAAAAAAAACTTCGGTAGAAATTAAAAAACAACGTAGAATGTCATTCTATCAAAGCTGTAATTGCCACAGAATTAAAATATGTATTACTACCCCAATCGTCCTAACTTTCATGCTTTACGTTACATATCTCTACTTTTTATATTTTATGTTGTACTTTTTGTTTATTTTTTCGTCTAGTACAGTTTAGCTGGAAGAGATCGCACTATATTTTGCTAAGCTGTCGTCTATGGGGCGTAGGCTGGTGCAATGCAGAAGCCCTGATTCTGACAGGCGTTATAATAAAGTTAAAAAATGGTCCAGCTAAAGAATTAAATGTTATCATTGTTTTGACTGACAAATATTGGATATTTTATTTTCTTTCTTTCTTTCTTTCAAACAGGGAAAAACTCTTGGTTGTCGCTAGGTGTTTGTTATCTAAGCATAAATAAATAACAATTTAGTCAAGATAACAATAATATGACTTGCAGGCAGATTTTGTTCAAAACCAGAGAACTTAAATAGTTTGAGGCCTATTTTTTTTACTTTTACTTTCCGTTTTAACTCAAAGGTTTAATAATGATTAAATTATTTAAAATGATCAATTTCAGCCACATTAACTGCATTAACTTTGATTTTAATAATCACACTAATATTGTAAATGTGAAAATATATTTGAATGTTTAGATATTTGTGCCGCATTCACGCTTAAAGTACTCAACGTTTTTGGACGAAATTTGGAATGGAGATAGTTTGTAATCTGGATTAGCACATAGGATACTTTTTTCGGGAAAAACTCTCATTCCTACGTGAAAACCTTACACAACGCGAGCGTAGCTGCGGGCGGGCCGCTCAATACAATCATATGTAATAAAAGAAGCTAAAATTGGAACAACTAAACAAAAACAAGTTGCAAACGAAACCTGTGCAGTTTTTTCGGCAAATTATTCTCCACTGAATTCAACACATTGTTCAACATACCATTAGGTATCAGGACAGGACTTGTGGCTTACCAGCCGCCACAAGCTGCTGCACCACACGAAGAGTGTTGTAGAGGATTAATATGTGGCAATATCCAGGGCACAGTCCGAAGAAAAAGGTATTTATAAATTATATATTAATTAACTGACATGAAACAATTATAGAAAATAGTAGTTAAGCTTTTATAGGATAGGGGTTTACTATCGGATTTACTATTCGGACATGAAGTGAAGAATTCAGCAGGAAAAAGACAAAATCGAAACGTAAGAAATCTAAATTTGAAAATGAATTTAAAATGAAAGATAAAACTGCCTGCAAGAAAGGTTGCCAGTCATAAAACAGAAAAGAGGACGAATGTCTCGTTACGGACTTACGATTTTATGCTATCCAAATTTAGTCTGCAAGGCGCTGTTTGCCGTGATCGGGACCGGTGTCAGAATTTACGAGCGCCGCGCTACCCGGTGACGCAGACGGATTTCGTCCACTGCTCCGATCCTAATATATCACGCTGCAACCCTCTCTGGGCAGCCAAGCTCTTCCCAAAGCTATTTTATTCTGATACACTTTTATTAGTAGGTACAGCTAAAAAAATGTAAGATTGGCGGTCGCAAAGCAAATAAAATAAAAAAAATGTAAAAGTATTTGTTCACACTACTTCGATACTAATATATCACCCTGCAAACCCTCTCTGGGCAGCCAAGCTCTTCCCAAAGCTATTTTATTCTGATACACTTTTATTAGTAGGTACAGCTAAAAAAATGTAAGATTGGCGGTCGCAAAGCAAATAAAATTAAAAAAAATGTAAAAGTATTTGTTCACACTACTTCGATACTAATATATCACGCTGCAACCCTCTCTGGGCAGCCAAGCTCTTCCCAAAGCCATTTATTCTGAAACACTTTTATTATTACAGCTAAAAAAATAAAAGATTGACGGTCGCAAAGATAATAAATTAGTAAAAAATATGAAGTATATGTTCACACTGCTCCGATCCTAATATATCACGCTGCAACCCTCTCTGGGCAGCCAAGCTCTTCCCAAAGCTATTTTATTCTGATACACTTTTATTAGTAGGTACAGCTAAAAAAATGTAAGATTGGCGGTCGCAAAGCAAATAAAATAAAAAAAATGTAAAAGTATTTGTTCACACTACTTCGATACTAATATATCACGCTGCAACCCTCTCTGGGCAGCCAAGCTCTTCCCAAAGCTATTTTATTCTGATACACTTTTATTAGTAGGTACAGCTAAAAAAATGTAAGATTGGCGGTCGCAAAGTAAATAAAATAAAAAAAAATGTAAAAGTATTTGTTCACACTACTTCGATACTAATATATCACGCTGCAACCCTCTCTGGGCAGCCAAGCTCTTCCCAAAGCCATTTTATTCTGAAACACTTTTATTATTACAGCTAAAAAAATAAAAGATTGACGGTCGCAAAGATAATAAATTAGTAAAAAATATGAAGTATATGTTCACACTGCTCCGATCCTAATATATCACGCTGCAACCCTCTCTGGGCAGCCAAGCTCTTCCCAAAGCAATTTTATTCTGATACACTTTTATTAGTACAGCTAAAAAAATATAAGATTGGTGGCCGCAAAGATAATAAATTAATAAAAAATATAAAAGTATTTGTTCACACTGCTCCGATCCTAATATATCACGCTGCAACCCTCTCTGGGCAGCCAAGCTCTTCCCAAAGCTATTTTATTCTGATACACTTTTATTAGTACAGCTAAAAAATGTAAGATTGGTGGTCGCAAAGATAATAAATTAATAAAAAATATAAAATTATTTGTTCACACTGCTCCGATCCTAATATATCACGATGCAACCCTCTCTGGGCAGCCAAGTTCTTCCCAAAGCTATTTTATTCTGATACACTTTTAATAGACAACAACCAACCTTAATTAAACTGGAGAGAGTTAGGCAAAGAAAAAGACATACAATGAACACTTAAAGTCACTTTTAGGGATCCGTAGTCAAAAAGGAACACTTATAGTTTCACCATGTCCGTGTGTCTGTCTGTCCGTTTGCGGTTTAGCTCAGAGACTCTTATTACTACAAGGCCGTAATTTGGCAGGTACCTACATATTATGCCGATAAAGCTGAAGAATAAAATTTAAAAAAAAATTAGTATTCCTTTGGTACACTTGAAGTGGAGGCTATTTTTTTATTCAAGATTACCTTAAAGTATCGTTGGATAGCTTTTTTAATAATAATGGGAGTTTGCTAAAACCATTTTTCGATGTTAGTGTACGTTTCAGAAATATTTAGTTTTAAAGTGCTTATTCTTGTTGGAGTCAAGTTTCCCCTCCTCCTATCAGCGAAACCGTTGTATTTGGAAATGTGAAAAAAAAACACGGTAGTAGTGTATATGATGAATTTAAAAGGGAAACTACCAACATCAAGTAGGCTTTACAGGTTATTGAATAATAGACCACCTTATAAAATGTACTTGTATAAGTAAAAAATTTAGTACTACAAATATCATAGAAAAATATTTTGATTAATGTTGACTGTCTTAAACAGGTACCTATCTATATAAGTAGTATTGGACAACTACGGAACCCTACACTTTGCGTAGCCCGACACGTGCTTAGCTGGTTATTATTTTTATTAAAACAAATCTTTTACTCTAAAGTTTCGGTGGTGAAAGCGGTTGCTGCTGCCAAAAACATCAGACCGAACTTCTCCAAGTGCTAAAGTGACGACGCCTGTGGGACTGGGCTTGAGAGTGTCAAAATTTAAAGCGCCTTTAGACTTAGCTAACTTTAACTGCAGTCTAATTCGGTTTATGTGTCTGGGTTTGGTCCCATTTTGGATGCTAAATTAGTACAGCAGGCTGGAAGTACCCCTTTATCTCTCGAAAAGAAAAAAGTTTTAAAACTAAAACCCGACTACGGAAAAAACGAGCTATAAAACGCATGAAACAAGAAAATATCTTCAAATTATTACCTATTGTAGCGTTAAAAAAAAAAACTAGCTAGCCTGTGGTTGACAACCACAGGCGAAACGTGAAATTTAGGTGTACAAAGAAAGATTTAGTTGAATTTGTCCGAACGGTATAATATCAATTTAAAAAGGCCTAGAAATTGCCAAGCATGAGCCGAGAGTCGAGTCCTGAGGGGACTCCGGCGATGCAGTGTCGCTGAACTAGTGTTGTGTTGTGGTGTATCGATGCAGGAAGGTGTACCAAAACCGCGGAGTACCCCGGAGAGTATAGCCAAACGGGAACCAAAAAAAGAGGGCCAGAGAAACCTAAAGGGCCTTTTTAGAATTTGGAAAAAGAATTTAAATTTGGCAAAATCCGCATACAAAATAACAAAACAGATACAAAAAACGGCTAAAAAATGATGGGCAGTATCCCAGGAGGGACGCCGGAGCGCGGGTCTGCGGCACTCAGCTGGCACGGGCGCGGGCGCGCACAACGCAGGGGTCCAGGCACGTCCAACGCCCGGTGGCCTCAGGGGTCCGGAACCACGGCGAGAGAACGAGAAAGGCACGGAGGGACCCTCGTGTGTGTGCCGCAGAGACCGGAAATACACCGGCAAGTCCAAAGAAGGAGCCTAATATTTATTGTATGGCCTAATATTTATTGCATGCCAAGCCACTTACAACATTTAGTCATATTTTCTCACTAATATTCAACCAAGTTCAAGGGATAAAACGTTTCCATTTCCTGACAGACGACAACTGAGAAAACAATAAACAATTTAGAAAAAGGTCAAACCAACAAAATTTTAAATTTGAAAATGTGACATAAAAACCGGCCAAAAGAAAAAAGAACCGTACCAAAAAGGTTATTAAAAAACCTGCAGTAATGCTGCAGACATCCCTTCACCAGAAAAAAAATCCTCCAACTCGAAAGAGGGAAAAAAAAATCTTCGAGATGGCAACCCTCGAAGGAAGTTGACCACCCTAGAACAATAGACGCATTGTTCAAAGTCAACTATCCAAGGACAAAAATTATCGATAAAAAATTTATCGACACTCCACCCCATCACTATAAACCAACGAACACGTCATGTTCCCAGCACGAGCGGCTCATAAACGACTCACTGGCCCCAGGATAAGAAACCACCGGTGTCCCAAAAGAAACCAAGTCAATCCACCAGAGAAAAAAAAGGAGGACGGAAATGGCTTGGAGAAAGAAAAAGGAAAGTTGTCAACCACAACAGAAAAAGGTGGAGACAACCGAAGGAAACACCGATGAAGTGGTATCCCCGAGCCAGGAGGAAAATGTATGATACGTAAAGGATAGAAAGGGAAATTTGGAAATTAGGATATGTTGGAATATCGGAATGTTGGAATGTCACTAAGTTTTAAAACATAAGCGCGCCTACAAACGATATTATTTACACACCTAAATGCTAAAACTAAAAACTATACAAAATATCAACAAGTAGTTTTTGAACTACTGGTAAAAAGTTTACAAGTCGAAACTGTCAGTTACGCCCGTAATCGGCGGCAAGAGAAGAAAAACTTCAAATCGATCGTGCGCGAAAACTGACAGATGACTTGTAAACAAAGAGCTATCAAACGAGGGCCGACGCTCGCCCACGTCATCGTGTTCATCCCGAAACACGTCAGACGCCGACGAACATCGGAAACACTCGGATCGGCTCGGAAAAAGGGCTCGACGGCGCAGTTGGTAGGCAACCAACGCCGTCAAAGACCGGGTCGGGGTTCGAACTCGACCCTGACAAAAAATTAAAAAAGATCCGACGATGGCCATAATAGGCGGACTGCGCAAAGCAGCGGTCACCGTCCTGCCGCGACAAAAAAAGCGCGCTTCGGGACAAAATTTTGCCCCGGCTCAATCCCAGCGGAATGACGCAACATGGGCCAGGTCAGAGGCCTATGGCAGCTCGAAAACCTGACCACATGTTGGTTGCGTCAATTCCGAACAACCTAAATACCTACAAACTAACACTAAGATATAACCTATACCTAACCTATACCTACAAACTAACACTAAGATAGATCAATCTGGCCAGACATACACACACACACCAAAAACACAAAAAAGGCGTATGAAGTATTAAACTTAGTGACATTCAAAAGAAAAAAGGATGCCAAAAGGTGAATTTAAGCCAAATGATGAGAAGAAAAGTTGGTACACGTTTGCCTGGAGGCTTTTAGAATTTAGAAAAATAATGTTCCAGGGGAACATGGAAAAGAGGGTCTATTTCAAAATTTATGAACCCTCGTGCGGGGAAACTGGACAAACACGAAAAGATATTCGGGGACTATTTCAGTTTCCCCGCACGAGGGTTCATAAATTTTGAAATAGACCCTCTTTTCCATTTGTAGCGTTAAAAAAAAAACTAGCTAGCCTGTGGTTGACAACCACAGGCGAAACGTGAAATTTAGGTGTACAAAGAAAGATTTAGTTGAATTTGTCCGAACGGTATAATATCAATTTAAAAAGGCCTAGAAATTGCCAAGCATGAGCCGAGAGTCGAGTCCTGAGGGGACTCCGGCGATGCAGTGTCGCTGAACTAGTGTTGTGTTGTGGTGTATCGATGCAGGAAGGTGTACCAAAACCGCGGAGTACCCCAGAGAGTATAGCCAAACGGGAACCAAAAAAAGAGGGCCAGAGAAACCTAAAGGGCCTTTTTAGAATTTGGAAAAAGAATTTAAATTTGGCAAAATCCGCATACAAAATAACAAAACAGATACAAAAAACGGCTAAAAAATGATGGGCAGTATCCCAGGAGGGACGCCGGAGCGCGGGTCTGCGGCACTCAGCTGGCACGGGCGCGGGCGCGCACAACGCAGGGGTCCAGGCACGTCCAACGCCCGGTGGCCTCAGGGGTCCGGAACCACGGCGAGAGAACGAGAAAGGCACGGAGGGACCCTCGTGTGTGTGCCGCAGAGACCGGAAATACACCGGCAAGTCCAAAGAAGGAGCCTAATATTTATTGTATGGCCTAATATTTATTGCATGCCAAGCCACTTACAACATTTAGTCATATTTTCTCACTAATATTCAACCAAGTTCAAGGGATAAAACGTTTCCATTTCCTGACAGACGACAACTGAGAAAACAATAAACAATTTAGAAAAAGGTCAAACCAACAAAATTTTAAATTTGAAAATGTGACATAAAAACCGGCCAAAAGAAAAAAGAACCGTACCAAAAAGGTTATTAAAAAACCTGCAGTAATGCTGCACTATCTATTAATTAATTATCCAGTTATTTATTTAATATCTAATAAGTAAACAATTTATAAATATGTTTCAATTTAACGCCTAGATATTAGTGATATTCAGAGAATAGCCGTGGTCGCAATAGCCGTGGTAGCATGACAGCAAACGAAGGAACGAACTATTTGCAATTCAAAAATTACAAATTTTTACAACGAAATATTATGAAAACCTCTCAACAGCCAGTAACTTCAAAGGAGGCTGAACCATACAGTACCGTTTGAGTTCTCGTTAACAAAAACCCGATCAAAATAATATTAGCAATTCCGTCAGTAACGACGGCTAATCAACGGAAGTATCTTCATCAAAACGAACGCGATATTGCTTCATCAAAGTTTAATAGAATCAACTGGGCGGTTCTCGGTCTAACTCAGTGCGATTTGTAATGGCGACGTCCAGTGATCTATTTAAGGGGACAGCGAATAATTTATTTTAATTAACCACTAAAGACAGTTCCATTTTTCCGAGCTATCTTATTTTATCCATCGATCTATGGTGCTAGAAGCGGTTAACATTGTCTTAAGGATTAGGAACATTTTCTGGCCCTTTAAGGCGTGTTATGCTGTGTTTAAACAACCTACGTTCGCTTGCTTAAACTACATCAAATATGTGGATATTGCACAAACGGCCACCTGTTCCCAAACTGCTATGGGTATCAGACAGCTAATATATCGTACATAATTAAATAACCTGGGATTTCGTTCGTATGTCAATATATTGATTTATTTTAAAAATGATTTAAGAATCACAACATTTGCGCATGTTCTGCTCAAGTGAAATTGCAATAACCAACTTTGCCTGAACAAGTTATCACACCAAATAATTAGTAACCGTTAATCTCAACAAAAACCTGGCTTTAGCTCCACGTTCTGCCCCCGAGTATTCTCAAACTGAGACATTCATTCAAAAAGTTTGAAATCGAATTAAATTCGCCCCTTTAACTAGACCCAATCTTCTTTCACGACTTCATTAGGAGAAGCCATCCCGGTGAGCCTCAGTAATGACCCCAAACGACTTTAAATCAAGATCGAAGAGATAAAATGTAACAGAAATTTAATACTTTTACCAAATCGCTCTTCAGGACACTCCTTTGTTATAATTTAGGGTTAGGGAGGGAGAACAACGGAATTTCTGTTTTATCATTTTGTAAAAACCATAGAATCTATATCTGCAATCAGGTTAGGTTTTTAGATTCCAATAATGGAAGGTTGGTTTTAATTGTGTGTAGATGTATGTTCATACAACTTCAAGATCGTGTACGGAACACTGAAATCCGAAACCGTACCAAGGTAGAGGACGTAGGTAAACGAATCACTAAACTTAAGTGGGCGTGGGCGGGGCACATAGCGCGGCGGGATGACGGAAGGTGGACCAAAGCAGTGACAGAGTGGCGGCCCAGACTTGGACAACGCTCGGTAGGCAGACCACCAGCCCGATGGTCAGGTGATATAGTGACAGTGGAAGGGAAGTACTGGATGAGAACTGCACAGGACCGTGAAAAATGGCGCAATAAAGATGAGGCCTATACTCAGCATTGTGGGTGGATGTGGGCTAGATAGATAGATGTATGTTCTATGTTACCGGCCAAACCCGATTTTAGGCCAAACTTTTTTGTCCTAGGCCAAACTTTCGTCTAAGCGCGTCAGGACATACTAGTTTAGGCCAGAACAATCTAATAATAATAATGAAGCCTTTTATTTCCCAAAAATAGTACACTTCTTGATTAAAGTATTATTTATATTTGAGTATTAATGGGAAGTCCATTTTTAGGGTTCCGTAGCCAAATGGCAAAAAACAGAACCCTTATGGATTCGTCATGTCTGTCTGTCTGTCTGTCTGTCCGTCCGTATGTCACAGCCACTTTTTTCGGAAACTATAAGAACTATACTGTTGAAACTTGGCAAGTAGATGTATTCTGTGAACCGCATTAAGATTTTCATACAAAAATAAAAATAAAACAATAAATTTTGGGGGTTCCATACATAGAACTGAAACTCAAATTTTTTTTTTCATCAAACCCATACGTGTGGGGTGTCTATGGATAGGTATTCAAAAATGATATTGAGGTTTTTTTAATACCATTTTTTTCTAAACTGAATAGTTTGCGCGAGAGACACTTCCAAAGTGGTAAAATGTGTGTGTCCCCCCCCCCCTGTAACTTCTAAAATAAGAGAATGATAAAACTAAAAAAATATATGATGTACATTACCATGGAAACTTCCAATGAAAATTGGTTTGAACGAGATCCAGTAAGTAGTTTTTTTTTAAACTATTCTTAAAACATCGATCAAAGTTTTAACGAACTACAAGAACTTTTATGTTACTTGCTGCTACGGAACCCTTCATGGGCGAGTCCGACTCGCACTTGGCCGCTTTTTTGACAAAGGCCTCCTCCAACGTACTCCATTTTTTCCTGTCAGCAGCCAGTCTTGTCTAGGTCCCATCCATCCATCCCAGTTTGGTCCAAATACTTTAGGTTTAACTGGTATATTAGTAAAGTATTTAGGCGAAACTAGATTATCCAGGGCTAAATAGTATATCCGTCACGCTTAGGATGAACCGGTTTGGCCTAAGACAAACTAGTTTGGCCTGAAATCGGGTTTGGCTCTGAAGTCGGGTTTATGGATATGAATGCTATCTAAATGAGATAAAACATCTGAACGCAACCTTACGTGCGCTTGTCTGACTTGCATTTGGTATTTTTTTTCATTTTGTCCGTTGCTATACAAAAGTCAAAGTCAAAGTCAAAATTATTTATTTCCATAGGATGTTATTACATCACTTAGATCCGTCATTACATTTTTTTGGGTGAGTTCACTAACACAATGGCGGAATCTGTGGAGAAGAGCTCACTGAAGAAACTCCACAGTCGTCGCATCTTTTGCGTTTCCTTTTTTAAATAAAACATTAAAATATTACAAAATTAATGCTAATTAAATATCGAAAAGGCCTGCCACTCAAGCAATCTATTCCCATGGACATCTGTCCTCTAAGTAATCAGATATCCTATAGTAACCTTTTTTATACAATTTCTGTTTTATAATTATTTTAAACTTGTCTAAAGGCAAGTTTTTAATATCAGTAGAGACCTTATTGTAATAGCGTATACAATTGCCTTTAAAAGAATTACTACTTACTAATTACAAATCACATCAAGCCAATATTATGAATGTGAAAGTATGTTTATATGTTTGTTCCTCTTTCACGCCTTAACTACTGAACGGACTTCGATGTTTGAAAAGGAGACAATTTGTACTGGATTAACACATAGAAAAATTTGAAGGAAGCGGATATCGTACGCAAGCCGGGTGGGTGGTGACGGCAGAGTAGAATACATTTGTCACCAACTCCTACTCTTCCCGTGGGTGTCGTAAGAGGCGACTTAGGGACTACACATTGTACAGGGAACGGACAGCAGCGCTCTCTGATACAGTAACCTTTTAATCTGCGATCTCCAACCCGCCTGCAAGCGTGGAGATTATGGCAAAACCCTCCACTAAGTGGAGGAGGCTCATAGTCCAGCAGTGGACTGTAAAGGGCCGTTGATGTTGATGTTGATGGATATCGTACGTAGGTGTAAGCGAACTTGAGAATCTTTTGATTTAACCTCTCCATGTTGAAGCAAGTGTCCTTTACTCTCAAGTGCTTTGCCGAACCATGTTTGTGATTAACTGAAGTGCTTGTGTCAAATTCAACATTGTTTGGCATTGCAAGCTTTTACTATGCTTAGTAAGTATATTATTTTACTATGTAGAGAATCAATAAAATTTATAATATATTACTATTTTTATTATACTTGCCTTAAACAATTTGCACGTGAAATCTTCCATTGATTTAGCTTTTGTTTTTTTGTCAGCATAATATGCAATGCACCAGGTGATCATAAACTTTTAAAGTGATTTGACGAAATCGAGCTGAGTTTGAGGCAAATCAAAAATTTCAAATTTAGAACGCTTTTCAGTCCAGAAATTTTGACGATATCGGTCCAGATAGTCTAAAATGTTCAAATCCAAGAAAATAAAAAAAAGTTTTTGCTTCAATGGTCATCATATTATGTGGGTTAAAAGGTAGGTGACTGACCTCACATACCCTGGTCACCAACCCCTGGTCTCGCTTTTAAACATTCTTCTCCTTCTTACACATCATAATATGTAGGCTGTAAGATCGACGACGCGACATAATGCACCTAAACGAATCAATGGATTACAAATAAAACAGTCAATTAAAATACTAAATGACTTTGTTAAAAAAACTTCAGTAAAGGATCTCCTCATAAAGACTTGTGAATAATTCAAGAGCCGAATCGATGAGGATCTGCAGAATTTGTGGAATTTATGGTAATTCATGCTAATCGCTGAAAGGATGGCCTAATCGTCATCTTATTGAATTTATTTAGATCTATCCGCTATACGTACTAACATTATCATCAACGGCTTTTATTCGAGTACGTCTGTACCAAGGGAGTTCGATCCTAGTTAGAATAGGGGATCGGACTGTTCACCATTTTTTATGAATTTACCATATTTTATGAATTATTTTTAAAATATAGATTAGTAGCAGACGATTCGCGAAGAAAAAATCAGAATCGGTTGAAAAACTAATTTACAGTGATTTTTTAAAATTTCAATGTCTGTCTCTTTCAAAAACGATTTTTTGTATGGCGTTACTAACAAATGACGTCACAAGTGAGTATATGCCTCTCTGTCTAATCTTGAATTTACAATTTAAAACCTAACTAATAACTCGGTCAATTTTAAAGATAGAGCATAAATTATTTTAGTGTTCGATAGCAGACACTAAGAAGTTTGGATTTATAAAATTAAAAAAAAGTAGACCGATCCCCTACTGGGGCGATCGGGCCTATGTCGATCACGCTGGCACTGTAATTAATGAGTAATAAATAGGTTATTAAACTAAGCTACTAGCTTAAAAACTTTTAAAAACAAAAAACTGCACAATACATTTTTTTGTCTGAGTAATTCCAAAAAGCTATAAATGATTACTTAGATGATAAAAACGTCTGGTCAATAGTAGATTGTAATTATGACTTCTTTATACTAATAATAATGAATCATTTATTTCAGGCAATAACTAATGACTTCTTTATATATTTAAAAGAAAAGTACAATATTCGTATAGGATTTCTGTGGAGTTTCCTATGGCCGTTCTTCTCCACAGCGTGCGTATACTGGTAGTGAACGTGCCATCCATCCATGATAGCTTTGACGTCGAATAATTATTTGTAGAATTTTTTTTTTTAAGCGTAATGTGAAATTGGAGCTGTAACATCAGATTCGAGGCATAGAAAATAATATTTTTTCATTTTATTTAATGAGTTTTCCCGTAGGAATGAAGTGCTTTTCCGCGGTAAAAAGTAGCCTATGTCCTATTCCACGGCCTAACCTATTTAGGTTGCCAAGTGTGCCAAGTTTCATCCCGATCCGTCCAATGGTTCAAGCGTGATTCGGCAACAAACATCCAAACTTTCGCATTTATAATATTATTTATTTATTTATTTTGTTATGGTTAGAGAAGGTGGTGATGGTTTATGATTTTTTTCTATTAGATTAGAGGCAAATATCCCTACGTCTACTCTTCCCTGATATGTTGACTATGCGAAACAAGCATTAGGCCAACTAAAAAAAAACTTATTTTAAACGCCCTGACGTTGCAGTTCCGACTCCACTCAACCGCCAAAAATATTAAATTCGTTGCAGAAATGCAGACAACTGCATGGAGTGCACGTCCACTGCACTCGTTCAAAGGTACCTACCCCACGTCACACTCCACAAACAAGCTACAAACGCACTTAACTAGTCTCACACGAGTCTCAGCGACCAACGTTTTATTTCGTCACGGTTTTATTTGGTGGTGGTTTTATTTCGTCACAGTTTTATTGATAATATATTTTCATTTATGACTTTATAGAAGTGTAATCTTATTCTAAAGCTGGAATATGTTTTATCTATTTAATCAAGAATATTAAAAACTTCATTGATTCTTAACATAATTTACCAATACTTATTTTAAAGTGAAATTCATTAACTCGTTACTTCATTTGCTTTTGATAATAGTTTAAGAAACGAAATGTTTTATAAAACACTTACATATAATGACTGTAACAAATATAATAAAATTGTATTTCTATGTCAATGATCACAAATTTGTGTACACATATTTTCATCTAATTTCAAGAAATTCTAAAAATGTAACCAATTGAAACTGTGACCAAAAAATATTCATCGCAAATGTAAGGAAAATCACACTATTACAAACTTACAGCGTGTTACGTAGTGTTACATTCAACACTCATGTACCCAAGCTTTGGTCGGGTGTAGTCTACGAATAAGGAAGCTATAGAAAACGCATTCCGTTCAAAAAATGGCCCCACGCAAAGGGCAACACAGAAGGCGGGGCTTAAAAAGGGCAACACACGCGCTAGTTAGTCTGTCACGCACTGTATGATGGACTGCCGCTTACGATAAAAAACAAAAATACAATATAATTTAGACAAACATAGGTAATAAAATGACCTCCGGCGAGGTAAATTAGTGCAGGAGGCCCAAAAAGCCAGCAAAAAAGAAACTGGGGTAACAAATCACAAGTAAATACATTTATTTTCAGTATTCTAAATACTTGACATAAAATAATGATGGATGGGATTATGCAAGCAATAGTCAGTCAATGTCTACGGCTTATATTAAGGTATAATGTCATAATACTTATATCCTATAAAAATACTTAAATAATCTCCATAATAAGAATTACTTAAATAATCTTGAATAGAAACTGTTATTTTCCGTTAGTTACCCCACTAAGTAAATTTTGAAATTATATTGATTGTGCTGCATTATTATTAACATAATATGATGAAGTTTTCTCTATAACCCAAAGTGAAAGACAATGTAAATAAACCATACATCTGAAGTTGCCAATTTTCTTTGTTATTTTATTTTAAAAGGCACAAAGTCAAGTCTTCTATACTAGTGGCTCTGTGAGCTGTAGACCTCGCGAGCCGCTGTATGTATATATCTTTATATTTTACGGAGAACCGTTGCCAGCAGGATCGCACATGGTGGATGGATCCCCGAAATAATGTAGTCTCTCCTTAGTTCAGGCTTGTATTTCAACGTTAGTAAAATCACAACTCGAAAATAACAATTGATTGGCAAGATTTTAATGGATACAGAATACAATACGGAAACGTGAGAAGTTTGACACAGAGTAATGGCCTCTTCCCAAAAACAAGCACACAATCACACTTTTAAATAATATATATAAGATTATTTTAGTAAAAAATTACAAAGTAATCTCTTTATATTTGACGGAGAACCGTTGCCAGCAAGATCGCACATGGTGGATGGATCTCCGGAATAATGTAGTCTCTCCTTAGTTCAGGCTTGTATTTCAACGTTAGTAAAATCACAACTCGAAAATAACAAATGATTGGCAAGATTTTAATGGATACAAAATACAATACGAAAACGTGAGAAGTTTGACACAGAGTAATGGCCTCTTCCCAAAAACAATCACACAATCACACATTTAAATAATAATAAGGTGATTTTAGTAAATAATTACAAAGCAATCTGATTGATATCAGTAATGCAAAAGTACGATAATTTTTAATTTGACTCGTTCTATCACACTTAATGCATCACACATCCACTGCCCAAGTGACGCGATCCAATCACCGTTATCCGTCATGCCGTGAACCAATCACCGCGCTTGTCGGAATATGACCTACATATAATTGGATTAAATCATATTTGGAAAATAGAACTCAAACAGTTGAGATAACCCGATTGGACTCGAAAATGGTTTCTCAATCATACAAATCTGATTGTAAACGCATTCTGTCTGGGGTACCCCAAGGTAGTGTGCTGGGACCACTTCTTTTTTTAATTTATATCAATGACATAATGGAAATAACGAAATATAGAAGTATTTTATTTGCAGATGACATCACTATTATAATATCAACCAAAAGGTCCCTAGATTTGACATATCACGAATTAGAAATTAACAAAGTTTTAAAAATGACAACTACATGGCTTAATAAGAATAATTTAGAAATATTTATTTATTTATTTATTTATTTATTTTTTTATTAAGAAAACTAATTATATGAATTTTAACAATCTAGATATATCGGTTAGACTTGATAATAATACAATAATACAAAAGACAGAATGTGCTACATTCCTAGGCATCAAAATTGACAAGTTTTTAACCTGGAAAGAGCATGTAACTTATATTTGTAACAAAATAAATAGATTTTCTTATGCACTTTATAAATTAACCAAAGTTGCAAATAAGGATGCAGCTATAACCACATACTTTGCATACATAGAATCAGTCCTTCGTTACGGTATTGTTATTTGGGGAGGTGGCTCTGATGTCAATAAAGCATTTATCGCTCAAAAAAAGTGTATAAGAGCAATAGTGGGGGCAGCACCTGATTCTTCATGTAAACCCTTATTTACTATGCTTAAGATTCTTCCCCTTCCTTGCATTTATATACTGGAATTAGCTGTATTTACAAAACAAAATATATCGCTCTTTAGGACCCAAGATTTGACATCTAGAAATGTAAGAAACAAAGATGCGTTAGTGTTTGATGTTGTACCAAAAAGTGCTAGATTCAGGAAAAATTGTTATGCAATGTGCAAAGCTATTAATAATAAAATACCACAGGTTTTTAAACATAACACGGTAAAAAGATTTAAGAAAATAGTTAAAGAATGGCTGCAAAAACATGATTTTTATTCAGTAAAAGAATTTCTGGAGCATCAGAACAAGATATGTGGACATTGTAAAGAGTTTTTAGAATAAGTTTTAAAATATTGTTTGCATGCTTTAATATTTAGGCTAGATATGTGACACTTAAACAACTATTTGTAACATCTTTAAACAACCATATCTTTAGCAAATAAAAAGTTTGAGTTTGAGTTTGAGTTTGATGTGATGCGTGAACGCATCCAATTGGCCCGTCTACAGTGACGTTTCTCGTTTAAGTACTCGAGATTTGGGGCCATATTTTTCTTGGGTTTTGTTTACAATTACACTTCCATAGCTTCCTTATTCGTAGGGTGTAGTACATTGTGGCTAATTCTCGATGCCACTCTCTAATTCTTAATTTAAGAAGGAATTCTTTTCACCTTTTAAAGGTTAAAAAGGAACAAGAGCTATTTTAGAAACATCTAATTTGAACCTAACAACTTTAGTGTTACTCCAATAATGTCAATTGATTTGTCCCATTAATGGGGATTTAAAAATCATCTTAATTTGACAGCGACGTCGTTATTAGTCATAAAAATGAAAAGGATAGCTGTATTTTAAAATTAAGGATTCGAGCGTGACATCAAGAATTAGCCACATTGGCCTCGATTTGGGATGTCACGCTCTAAACCTTAATTTAAGTTAGTCCGTTCTTTTTACCTTTTAAAGATTGAAAAGGGACAGGAGATGGCCATCCTAATATTAGAGCTGTCAAACATCGAATTTGAACCATATGGCCGTGTCAATTGCACAATTTTAGAGAGCACTTAAAACATGCGACTTAAAAATCTCTTAAACTGACAGCTATGCCCTTATTTTAAGTTATCATTCGTTCAAATTAATATCACCCGTTCATCACCTCTCTTTCATTGGTCATAAAAACGAAAAGGATAGCTGGATTTTAAAATTAGAATTAGAGCATGACATCCCAAATCGAAGCCATTGTGTACGTATACTAGACGAGTACGAACATCCTAGTTAAAGTGCGTGTTGAAACAAAGGGTTCTCTATTTAGTGAACAACGTTTTTGTACTAAAAAAAAGTAACAAAATAAATCCTTGCTTCAAAAGTGCTCGCTAAATAAGCTTTGTGCTAGTGCTGTGTCAAGTTGTTTAGATTGTTCTTCTTTTTTGTCGTTGTGTGTAGTTCGGTGCGGGTGACAGCTGTCATATTAATAAAATATCTTATGTCTCTTGTACCGAAACAGTGAAAGCTATACCTGGGCTGATTGGTAACTGGCCGAAACGACGAACTTAAAAAAATGATACGCAAAAAAAAAAAATACATTATATTTTGGCATCTTTTTGAAAATAGAACGCCAAATTTGAATTTAATCGAACTGATGGAATTTGTTTGATAGGACTTAGAACTTTCTCTGTCGTAAATTTTCTTAACAATGGAAAGAAACGAAATTCGTGCGGTGATAAAGTTTTACGTTTTAAAACAGAAAACAGCAACCTAGATTAAAACCAAGCTAGACAGTGTTTTAGGTAATTCTGCTCCTGCATTGAGTACAATTCACACCTGGGTAACTGATTTTAAACGTGGAAGACAGAGCTGCGAAGACGCCCACAGGTCTGGGCGTCCAAATGAAGTCACGAATCCAGACATGTCAAAAAAAATCACAAAATTGTATTGAATGATCGGCGCTTGAAGTTGCGAGAGATAGCAGAGATGGTGAGCATTTCATCTGAACGCGTTTTTAATATTTTGCACCAACATTTGGGAATGAAAAAGCATTGCGCGCGATGGGTGCCGCGTTTGCTCACTGTTGACCAAAAGCAACGTCGAGTGGACGATTCATCGGAGTGTTTGGCGCTGTTTAACCGAGATCCTAACGAGTTTTCGCGGCGTTATGTAACAGTCGATGAAACTTGGATACATCATTATACTCCCGAGACAAAAGAACAATCTAAGCAGTGGACTGAGAGCGGAAGACCTGCGCCGAAGAAAGCAAAAACGGTTTTGTCGGCCGGCAAAGTGATGGCGACTGTTTTTTGGGATGCTCGAGGGATTATTTTAGTGGATTATCTGCAAAAAGGAAAAACAATAAATGGAGAGCACTACGCAAGCTTGCTGCAAAAATTAAGTGAAGAAATCCAGAAAAAACGACCACATTTGGCCAAGAAAAAAGTTTTGTTCCACCATGACAACGCACCTGCACACACGTCAATGGTTGCAGTCGCCAAACTCTATGAATTGCGGTTCGAATTGCTACCGCATCCACCCTATTCCCCGGATCTGGCCCCGTGTGACTTCCACTTATTCCCAAACCTGAAGAAATGGTTAGGTGGCCAGAGATTTTCATCAAATGAAGAAGTCATTGTTGCCGTGGACGAGTATTTTGAGGGGTTGGAGAAAACATTTTATCAAACTGGTGTAACGGCATTGGAGAAGCGCTGGACTAAATGCATCGAGGTAGAAGGAAACTACGTTGAGAAATAAATTTATTTTAAATAGATTTTTAAAGTTTTTCTTTGTCGTTTCGGAAACTTATCAATCAGCCCTCGTAAAATAATAAGATAATTAATTTTTATATTAACCTACCCATCTAACTTACTGTATTATAGTGACTGAGCCGTTAAAATAAAATTTTGTATCACTATTATTTATGATTTCACATATTTACATATAATAATTTATTAATTAAAATAATTTATGTTATTTGATATTACCTACAAAGACTTTTATGTCAATAGGGACACGCATTTTTTTTATTATTCATTAATTGAAATATTTCAAGTTCCAGAAAAACACACAAGAAATATTTTTTCTACTATCTTCAAATTTTGTTTTTGTAAAAGGGACAGATATATTTGTTTAATAATGAGTATCTCTTTGTTTTTTGATTAATTTCGATTCTGTTTGGACTGAAAAAAAAAACAATTATTTTTTTATGCATATTTCCTATGTATTGTTTGTTTGCGGAATCCCAAAAACATTTTAGTTTGTTCGTAGCAACGTTCGTAGCAAGTGCTACGAGTCGTGTGTTTGTGTAATTGCGCGCATTCAAAAA
The DNA here is from genome assembly GCA_951230895.1 of Carpatolechia fugitivella. Taxonomy (NCBI): domain Eukaryota; kingdom Metazoa; phylum Arthropoda; class Insecta; order Lepidoptera; family Gelechiidae; genus Carpatolechia; species Carpatolechia fugitivella. The sequence continues at coordinate 2,462,053 of OX579651.1, forward strand.
GGAATGAATGAAAGTTTTAGCTACAACACCACCACCGCTCGTGTTCATGATAAAGAAAGTGAAGTTATTTTTTAAGCCCGTCAATATCAAAAGCATTTTTATTAAAAATATATAAAAGTTGTTTCATAACTGATAACTGTTTTCAAAATATTGCACGGTATACAAAAACCAAATATTTAATGGGCATTGGATGCAGCCGTGTGGTAACGGCAGAGTAGAATACATTTATCACCAACCCCTACTCTTCCCGTGGGTGTCGTAAGAGGTGACTTAGGGACTACACATTGAACAGGGAACGGGCAGCAGCACTCTCTGATACAGTAACCTTTTAATCTGCGATCTCCAACCCGCCTGCCAAGCGTAGAGATTATGGCAAAACCCTCCACTTGAGTGGAGGAGGCTCATAGTCCAACAGTGGACTGTAACGGGCCGTTGATTTGATTTGATTTGAAATATTTAATGGGCATTTGATGTAGGGCTTGTCATAATAAAAAAACATGTTCACAGAAACTGGTCCTTCCATAGTGTAGACCATTTGGCAGCTTATATACCCACATCGAGATTTATGCACTTTGGAAACTTTCTTAATTTTCTTACTTTAACAGATTACATATCTGTTTTGACAACATTAAAAACATAATCCATCGGATTTTCTCCATTAAAAATAAAATATAATTGCAAGTAAGATACACTTTTGTTTCCTGGTTTTAAGGGGCAAAAGCGATCTTTCCAAACGAGAGAAGAAAAAAATCCAAAACGAGGGAGACAAAATATACTAACATCAAATAACTTTGATAATAAAAGCATCATCATCCGGAGCCGTGAGTTTATTTATGAGTCGCACAGGTGCGAAATACTGGTAATTTATCAAACAGGGATTTTAAAAGAATTTACTTAGAAATGCTCTCTTGTGAACACTAGCGCCACTTGGATAAAAAATCATCATCAGCCCAGATGGTAGTGTATCTGCCTCCGACGCACAGGGTCACGGGTTCGAATCCCGCCCAGGGCAAACATTTGTGTGATGAACACTTGTGTTTGCCTTGTGTCTGGTTGTAGTTTATCTTTATAAGTATGTATTTATCTATTTGTGTAATGTATATCAGCTGTCTGATACCCATAGTACAAGCTCTGCTTAGTTTGGGATCAGATGACCGTGTGTGAAGATGTCCACCTGTTTATTTATTTATAGATAGCGAAAGTGCTAATAACCGCCATTTTTAGCACTTTCGCTATCTCTTACTACACCGTATAAGATTTTATAAAACTCGGTATTTCTAAAAATACTACACTTTAAAATGATAGTCCACTTTTTTAATATATTTAGTTTTTTCGGAGTTATGTTTTTTTTTTTCGAAGTGGCGCTAGTGCGCAGTCATGTAGCCCCTTAAGCTGCTCTGCGTTTTCAGTGGATAAATATTTGATAGACGTGAGAATCATAAGCTTGACTTGAGCATTATATATTCTGTAACTTTGAGGGAATCAAGCTTACCCTGAATTAGGATGATCAGGTAGTCAACCAAGTTAGAGCAGTTCAATGCAGATTGGTCGACTTCACACACAATCTTTAAAACAATGTTTTTCAATGCTTGACTGGTTGGTGGACAATATAATAATGTTGTATTGTTTACAAAATAACCCAATCCCAAGACTTAGTCGTAGGGCCAACCACTCAACAGTTTCTCTCCCTTGTTCCATACACACACACAGACACCCCAACATGATGGAGGGGAGAAAGGCTAGTGGACTTCCGATCCCAAGCATTTATCTGCGTAGGGCTGGCCCTCTCTTCCATCCTTACACTCACTGCACAATCACCATCCACATACACAGCACATACACCTTTATACTTACCCCCCACACCCCGAAACATATTACTATGAATTTTATATAGAATCACTTTTTTCTTTTCTTTCTTTGTATCAAATAAAAAAAAATCTTTCTCCCTACCCTTGATAAAATATAATATGTGATCTTCGTTATTGGCTATGTATAATTTTAATGTCACTTATTTAAGATGTGTTTATGTGCTGTGAAGTATCACTAATAATAAATAAATAAATAAAATCACCAAATAGCGTAGTATAAACGTTGTATTTGAAATTCGAAAACACATAAGTGATGTTCGAACCTGCTCCTCCCGCCCGGGAGCAACACTAACTACTACACTACACCACTGACAATCGAAATGCGAACCAATCACGACGTATTACCAACCCGCGCCCCCGCACCGCAACTATCTTCGTAATTAGTTTGTTAGTAAATTATACAGAATATGGTGTCCAGTGGGTGGTTGGTCTTTCGAACGTCTATTACTTGTAGATACACCTATTCTATATTTAAATAACGTGTTGGCAAAATAAGCCAAAATATCTCGGGTGGTCAGCCCGTGACACTGAACAACTTTTTAAAATTCTCAAATCGATTATCTGAACAAATGAAAGTTCAAACTTTTTTCTTGTGAATTTAAAAAAGTTGTGGAACATAAGTTGTTCTGTTTCATGTGCTGACCTACCACCAGAGAGGTTTTGCGTTTTTTTACTTTAAAAAAATCGTCTTAAGATTACCCCGCCTTTGCATTTGACTTCATAAAGTAGATTCACACTTACATACCATTGTTAAAATCAAAAAATCAAAATCAAAAATTATTTATTTCCATAGGATGTTATTTCATCACTTAGATCCGTCATTACATTTTTTTGGGTGAGTTCACTAACACAATGGCGGAATCTGTGGAGAAGAGATCACCGAAGAAACACTAACACATAATAATACTACTTACTTAACTTTTTTGTACAGTTTTTTCCTCTCTTCCCGGTTCGTCTGAAGTCGTCTCGCCGTACGTCCGATTGGTCGTTGGAAAACTTTTTATTTTTTATCTTTTTTTCTTTGAGAGCAGTAACATCTCGTTAACTTCGCTCTGTGAAACCATCGTTACCACGCCGATGAAATTGAATTACATTACAAGACCGCTGGCATGAGAATAATAATTGGAACTGGGCTGTTAGACTCTGGAAACAGTTTTTATACAATTTGCAGTTCTGTTGTAAGTGTCGCTTTTTTGTTTATATAAATGTTGTTTTTTTTTTTCTTTTAGTAGTAATGAATGTAAAGAGATTGGACTTGGAATTAGTTAGTCCAATAGAGATTTTCAGTAAAAATAAATTAGAAATTGAAAATCCCCCGAAGCAAAAAAGTAAAAAATAATACCTATCATTGAGCCATCAAATTCAATTGAGTAACACCTATCTCGTATTTTAATTTTATTATAGAAATTGATGGATGGCACGATACGGTTTGCTCGTTGAAATGGCGCTATAATGTCGCGTCGGGGTACCGCTAAATTTAATGATCGATTTTGATTTTGAGTTTTCACAGAGAAAACTTTCCAGAAGAACCAGAGAAATTCTCCAATTCACTCCGACTTATAAAATATATATCTTGGATGTCACACGAAATAAGGAAAAAATATTTCGTCCTAAAGATCCCGTTAACATCATCTTATTAAGAAGTTGACAAACTTTATTTCAGTTTCGAGTGGTTCAAGAATTTCGTTTAAGTCGACGCTTATCTAAGTTAAATATTCTGGTAAATCTCTGGAGTAGGTAATTACGCGGACTTGGAAATTTTTCGACTTTCTGATTGCGATATTGAAATTGGTATTTCTAGACCACTGGACAAGTTTATACTTGAGTTGTATTATTGTTTCAAGGAATAAATCTCAAACTCAAACTGAAATGTTATGCGGATGCTTGCATTCATATTTTTTAACTGTAGGTACATATTTATTATAATAATATGTGCGTATTTGTTTATTTTGTATGTGTTTATTTTTGCTAGCACCATGCCGTTAATGTTTATCCCTCTACAGGGTTACGTGAGATATATTTTTAAAGCAATAAGGCCGACCATTGCTTATCACTGTTTTAATCAATAGTATTCGTGGTTTTTTTGGTATGCGTAAAATCCTTCCTTCCTCTCAACCCCGATACGGTTTAAAAAACCTGTCCTCTTCCCCATTTTAAGCCCCCAAAGGCATGGATTAGCACAACCCAGGAAGACAGTCGCAACCTAGATACAATCATTTATCCTAACCCGTTTCAAGCAAAGAGGTTTCTCTCTAAACTAAAATGTCATCTGTGGACTGCGCTCTGGAGTATCATACCAACCTCAGATAAAAGAATGACAAAGACGGTATCTCCAAACATTATCTGTGAAGAGAAGTCAGGCGTCGTCGTGGAAGCACCTTGCTCGGATATAATAAAAAAAAGGTTTTTTAAGATAGCGCACAGGCGTATAGATACTAAATAAAGGCAACAGCTGCAGTAATTGTTTATTAATCAAACATGTTTTCCTCAAATCTGTTATGAGTTATAATTTCAACAAGTGAGGCAGTCACTTTTTGTCCTGCTATGTTACCAAAGCGCCAATATACCTATAGTTTGACATATACTATTATCGGGGAAGCTCAGATCCCTAAATTTAGAAACAAAGTTACTTATTTCACATTTTACTCTATAAAAATGTTTTAAATAGAGGATAGGGACATTTCAAAGACTGTGATGTAAACTAAACGAGGAGTTTTTGGAGCTTGCATTTGTTTACCGTGTACAAAATGTGTTTTTGAATTCAATATGTGGCCGCTCTTACAGTGCTGAATATGGCGCGATAGAATCTGTTTACTCCTGTGAAGAAATACCAAACTTAAAAAAAAAAAAAAAAAGAATCCAACGAATCCACACTGAGGTCGTGTGATTGCCTAATGTAGGTTAGGTTGACCTCCTCAGAGTCTGTATGTGCTGATAACAAATAAAAACAAGAAATTCTTACACGACTGCCCAAAAAGAGGAGGGTATTGTGTTCAAGGGTTTATTAATGTATGTATGTATGCCACGATAACTTTTAAATGCCTAAACAAATTCGGATATATGGGTAGGGGTAAGAGCCTTCCGCTCCCCCAAAAGTCCGGTTACGCTTGATACGTCGATTTTGCGACACAAGCATTAGGTCACCGTCAAAAAAAAAAATGTTTTACTTTTTTTATATATATTTTTATTATAATATATCTGATTTGAATAAAACTTCATTTCATAAACCTGCCTATAGATACTTTATTTTAACATCCTTTTGAGCGCAGCGTTATGTGTGCTATACATTAATATGATTGTGTACGACAGCGGCCTCACTGCCTTACAAATAAAAGCTGCATATTACAAGCTCACACACACATACATAAACTCCTTCAACATTTTTCTAACGCTCTCTGTTCTGTTGTTTATTCTGCGCCCACCACTTTGTTGTCCCCGGGCGCTTACTCCTTTGTTTTGTAAACCTTCAGACCTCCTTTAATACTTTGTAATGGTGGTACAGTGGTACCGAGGGTACGTACCGAACACTGCGCTTGTCTTGCTGTCTGGTAGACTGAGTCGAGTGAGCTGGGGTGAGGGAAAGAGATCTTGTATAACGTGTTAACTAGGTTGAAAAAAGCGAATAGGACCTAATCACTATTTATACCAGAGTGGTAATATAGTGGGCGCGGACTTGCGGGGGAGCAGAAGGCTCGTACCCCTTAGGAAATTTATGACAACGTATCTGGGGGCGCCCTCAGACGGGCTCGGACCGCGGCCCAGAACGTTGCCAGGGCGAGAAGCGCGTCGGAGAAGAATGACCCCTACCGGGTCTTACTGAATTAATTCTACTATTAGTTCCGCGTCCCCGGGCAAAGCGAATAGTCCATTTTATGCTAACTAATATTAGGACTAGCGTGGAACTAGCAAAAACCTTGCTCTTAAATTTAATAATGATGACTCTATGTTTTTTTTTATATTGTATGGGTTTGCTCTTGACCCCGATCCAGCCCGAGAATAGGGATGGGATCTACGATGTAGCGAGCTTACCCAGAAGGAGCCTATTCACTCTGGCTTTAAAGAGAGTCAGATTATATATGCTTGGAAATACAGACGCCGGCAGGAGATTCCACTCCACCACATGACTCTATGTAAAATTAATACTCTTGTTAGATTAAAATTTTCGTTACCTCTGAATTGAAAAAAATATATGTATGTATAGACAATATTGGAGGTGTTAATCTCCTTAACTCAGGATAGGTTTGAGCCCCTCTGTGGGGACGTATATGAGCTTTTAATGATAAGTTTGTAAAGCTAAAATGAAACTCTAAGGATTTTGGTCATTTTGAGATAATATAGAGTTTATAACAACTCATTCAGGGTGAAGTTTCGAACAAATCTTATTCAAGATTGTTTTAAATTTATTTACACCACTGGGGTGTGTAAAAGAGAAGTGTACTATATTCAAGGCTCGTGTATGTATGTATGTATGTATGTGTGTATGTATGTATGTATGTGAGTTTCTTTATTCCCCTGTAACTTCAAAATGCCTGAACATAATTCTATAAGATTTCATGTATACTAACAAAATATGGACTTGCCGTCTGAAATAAACAAATTTTATTTTATTTTATTTTTTATTTTATAATTGGATGCACGAGGTATCGTTAGAATCCTTTTATCAGCCCCAGTAACATTAGCTATATTTTTTAGGCAAGAGAGTCGTGTTTTTTAATTTTTAGATACCTAATTATTTCTTTTTTAATTAAATAGTTTTTGATACGTTGTTTAAAATTTCTGTTCCGTGGCAGAGATGAGCGTCTAAGATGCATATGAGACGGTTCTGCATAAATGTTTGCCAACTCTCGAGCGAATGGTGCATTTTCTTTGTATCTTGTAAATGCAAATTCGTTGCAGCGAATTAACTTCCAAATTAACTTTAGTTTGTGCAACGGAACGTCACAGATCGTCAACATTACCTGCTAAGTTTAATATTAATAAACTTGAAAATGAGGATGCTAGGTTTTAAAGGAACAAGAGTATACCATTATAAAACATGATTTAAACATCTGCTAAGTATCATACAGTGAGATAAATAAGAGATTTTACAACTAATTTATTTTCAAGTCCGTGCCCGCTCTATTACCCCACCGAGGGGCTTGAGCCTACCCTGAATTAGGGGATTAGATGTTAGGTATAGCAATACTTATACTCCTTACTCTGTTATTTGAAAACGCTGGCATGTGATAAATGCACACTGACAGCTTTATCTTGTTCTAGAATTGTATTTTCAAACGTTTTTAAAACATATCGGTTTTGAAAGGCTTTTTGACTCAGTCTAATTAGAGCAGCCCTTGAGAGACATGATCTAACATAGTACAAAAATAGATCATAAATAAATGTAAATTATATCTCCCTAAATAATTGTTTCTCTTTTGTACACAACCCCACCACTACCGGATTAGGCCTTACTCAACCACGCTGGCCCAGTGCGGGTTGGTCGTCTTCACACACAACCTTTGAATTTCTTCGCAGGAGTGTGTAGGTTTCATCACAATGTTTTCCTTCACCGTAAGAGCTTCGAATAAACGTACGTATTATGGATTTCAAAATACGAAACACGTTGGTACGTGGTGAATCCTATTAAATAGAGATTAGGTCCGTTTAAATAAAAAAAAAAAGCTAAATTATTTTGCTTTGGAACAGCAAAAATATTTTTGATACGCAATCGAACTGTTGACAAATTTTAATTTACGGAGTAAAAAAAAACTTGTAAGTAGTTAAATACAGTTAATACCACGTCAGTGTACACGCAATAAGTAACGCTACTACCACAACGAAAGACACGAATTTCAAACTAAGTATTTAAAAGTTATCTCACCATAAAGGCTTTCTCATGGTCAAAGTGTCTAACCACATGTGTTCACAATTGTTCTTTCAGCCGAGTAAAAAAAAACTTGTAGTTAAATACAGTTAATATCACGTCAGTGTACACGCAATAAGTAACGCTACTAATACAACAAAAGACACGAATTTTAAACTAAGTATTTAAAAGTTATTTCACCATAGATACCCTTTATTGTAACTTAAATTATTCAAAACAGCGCCCTCTATTTAAAGATAAGCGTAATAGCTCTCGCCCTTGACGGCTAGCGGTTACTTGGAGCACTTTCAAGATAGTATCTGTAGGCTCATTCCAGCTTACAAAGGCCTTACAGCTCTATTTATAAGCTGTAGCCGGACCACGCGAAAAGGTGCGAAGATTGAAGATCTTATCGGGCCGGGTGCGTTTTAGACCGCCAGTCACGCCATGCGCTTCAAAGCCGTGCTAAACGCTGAAATGTGTTGTCAACTGCGTGTCTCAGTTTAAGATTATATTAATTAACATTAAATATGAAGCTTATAAAAAAGGATAGGGAGTTTTGAACGCTCGTTAGTCGTGTGTATTGTAAGGTCGACGACCGATCCTACAATTCCTGATGGTAGAATTATTGAGCCGCCAAAAATGGCTTCTGACATGGCTCATGTCGAAGCACGGAATCATCCGGTGATTCAGTGTGCAATGTCCTAACCGAACCAAACTGTCTCACAATGTATTTTTTTGTTTTTCCTACCGGGATTAGAAGCCAGAACCTCCGCAAACCGCTGTGAGGCGAATATCCCGCCACTTCTACCGAGTGCTCGAGCGCTCATATTGATGCATTCTAAAATAAAACGTAATTTATGTAATCCTACTAAGTATTTTTTATTTATTTGGCAGTGGGCTGGCCACGTCTGTCGCAGAACCGATGAGCGTTGGAGTAGACGGGTTCTCGAATGGAGACCACGTCTCGGGAAACGTAGTGTAGGACGCCCCACTGCCAGGTGGACTGATAACCTGAAGAAGGTCGCTGGTGGTGGCTGGATGAGGAAAGCGGGTGATCGTGCACTCTGGCGTGTCCTTGGGGAGGCTTGCATCCAGCAGTGAACTGCAATAGGCTGATTGATTGATTGACTTTTGCAGCAGAGAAATGATTGCTTTCGACGTCTAAGAACCTTTTTGACAAGTCAACTAAATCATTATGAAGCTAGAAACCTGAAAGCCAGAAACAGGTTTAAGAGGGCTGTGTTGGCAACACTGCCGCTGAATAAACCAGGAATAAACGTCACTATTGTCCGCGCTTTTTCTTTTTTTTTCTCCCTCGCCAAGGGATGCGGGCTTTATACAGCCCTGTGCGGGTGGTGTAAAAATATTCGCACATTTTTTAAAGATCCAGCGTGGCTTTGCTTCGGCCTAATGAGGTGCTTGTACGTTTGCAATTAATTTGTCAAAGGGAGCGCGTACTTTATGATATAAGTTTTGATTTAATTTTTATTAAGTTAGTCATTATTTTTTGTATGTAAGTAACGTTACGTTACCGTTATGATGTTTTAGATTTACAGACTAGCAGATTTGCTCAGTTGAAAATTGCCTTCGTGCAAACGAAATGTATATTTTTTAAGTTTCCATTTCCTGTTCAGGAAATGTTATGGAAACATATACAAAATAACACCTTTTTAAGCCCGAAAATACTCATACAAATTAATTAAAATTATCTAGACGACCATAAATTGAAGTTCTAAGGTTAATGACCGACCCACAAACCCTAGGGTCAGAATTATTGAGCCGCCAATGGCCGCCGAAGACCTCTGACATTGCTCATATAACAACTTTTTCCGTTCTAACATGTCTTCCGAAGCATGGAATCATCATACTCGTACTTTCTTTACAGAGTTTGCACCGGGATCCAAATCCAAATGGTCCGTAATCTACCGAAGCGTCGGTGGTCTAGTGGCTACGGCCGCTGTCTTCCATTCGAGACACGCGGGTTCGATCCCCATCACGTACATTTTTGAATTTCGAAGTCATATGTAGGTTTATTCGACTTCTTACGGTGAAGTGAAAATGTAGTAAAAATAAATTAAAGAAATATGTTAAATTGAATAATTTTATAAAAAAACTCAAAAACTAGCAAATAGAAATAAAATATTTTGTAAAAATGTAAATTGTAGCAAGGAACGTGTCGAATTAATTAACGAAATCGACGATTGTAGATTATGTTTGGAAAAAACTACAGAAAAGTACGAATGTGACACACGGCGCCTCCAGTCAGATATGCATATTTTAAACTCGTCATTACAAAGTATTACACGTAAATATGAGTCAGCACAACACGAAATTAAGGAGCATGTGTCGGCTATGAATAGTTTGTTGGAAATGTGTAAGTATAATTATGACACTTTCATATCTTTGACCGACAATCACATCTGTGATTGTAAACAAGCTCCAGCGAGCTGTTCCGTGCCGACCGTGTGTCCCGCCGAACAGCCGGCCGAACAGCTGATACTGACCCAGGCGCCGTCAGTCGACTTGAGTACTAATAGTGTTATCAATAACGCCTCCTCCTCTCGAACAAAGAATAGGTATATAATGTACAGCGATGAACTTGGAAAAAATATAGGTTTACAACTTAGTCGGCGCGTGGGCCAGGCAATATTAAATAACTGTATGCCTGGCGCCACATATTCACAAATATTAAACAAAGTGTTGTCATCGCAGTTTTTAGAACCCACGACCCTAATTATTTTAATTGGTAGAAGGGAAAATGTATATCAAAAACTAATTACTAAATACTTTTCCAAACTAAATTCTTTACAAAATGTAGATAAAATAATCTTATTTGCGTTTCCCTTCAGCCAATCTTTGTCGCAACATGAGAATTATATAAGACATGATTATAATACATTTATACACACATTGACATGTCGACATACTGAAAAATTTCATTTCATAGACACCAATATTTGTATTGGAAAATATTTTTATTTGACTAAGGATAGGTATTACCTATCTAGGTTTTATACAAAACAGATAGCAGAGTTGCTATCTTATTTTATTTTGAACTCAGTCAATTTTTTGACTAATGAAACGCCTGCTTCTATTGAGCAGAGTAATAATAATGACATATACCCCTTGGAATCTGTTCCAAGCTCTTTAAATTAACCCATAGGACAACAGAGAGTAACTCTGGCAGTAGCCCTAATATTTGTATAAATATACCTTCATCTTGCCCATTAAATCAAGTTACTAGTAATAAATGTAAAAGCAAGAATATTTTAAACGTGGTTCATCAAAATATACAGGGCATATTAAGCAAGGAATTAGAAGTTGAGTTGTTCATGAACTGTAATAATATTGATATTTTATGTATTACAGAGCACTTTTTAAAAAGTTATCAGTTCATGTTCAGCTTTAATAACCACCACCACGTAGCTAGTTCGTTCAACAGAAAAAAAGCAGAACGCGGTGGCTCCTTAATACTTGTTAATAATAGTTTTAAATATAAGGAACGAGTTGACATAGTGAGCCTGTCTGTTGAGCGTACTATTGAAATAGCCTGTATTGAACTTGAACAACTTATTGTAATGAGCGTATACAGACCACCAGATTCATCTTTTGATTTATTCGAAAAGATAATGGATGAAGCGTTGACTAAAATCAGCGATAAAAACAAAAATTTTATAATTTGTGGTGATTTTAATGTTAATCTGTTAGAGGATAATAATACTTGTACTAGATTTGAATCTTTATTTTTATGTCACAACATGAACTATCTTTTTTTGGAGCCTACTAGAATTACTGCAACATCTGCTACTTGCATTGATAATATATTTTCTAACATTACGCCTACTTACAAATCGGTCATCAATAAATTAACCTCTGATCACTCTGGTCAGATAGGTATATTCAATATTAAAATAAAAAAGGACCAAAAAGAGGATATTACATGTGTCCCCATTAGTGACACTCGGCTAGAACACTATAGGAATAATATTTTAGATAAATTATCGGAAATACCATACAGTGACGATCCAAATTTATTGTATAACTCAGTATTTAACGTTGTCAAAAATGAATATGATACGGTATTTAAATCAAAAACTATAAGAGTTAATAACAAAGCTTTGTTTAGTGATTGGGCGACAGCGGGAATTCATAGGAGCAGACGAAAATTATATGAACTCTATGAAGAGAAATCATATAACAAGAGTACGGCCTTTCTAGATTATGTTCGTAGTTATTCAAAAATGTTTAAACACGTTTGTGCCGTAGCTAAATCCAATTTCATTAAAAACAAAATTGAATCTAGTAGCAATGTAATGAAAACGACATGGAAAATTATAAATAGCGAGACTGGAAAGGCCAAAGCTACACATAATAACTTCAAGCTTAAAATAGATAATCAATTGTTAAGTACAGACCTAGAAGTAGCAAAAGCTTTTGAAAATTTCTTTACGGACATTCCAGTTTCAACAACCAAGTCTTTAAATTCATCTCCCGCTGCTGCTGAATCTATACTTAAGCAGAACTTTGAGGAATGTAAAACAGATTTTAAATTTAGGCACGTAAATAATGAGGACATTGTAAAAGCGTTTAAATCCCTGGAAATGAAAAAGACGGCTGACGTCCATGGTCTATCTGTAAAAATTATAAGTTCCATTATAGATTGTATCGCACCTCACCTTTGTTGCATATTTAATCAATGTATAGATAACGGTGTGTTTCCTGACTTGATGAAACTAAGTAAAGTGATACCTTTATTCAAAGCCGGTAGTACATCAGACCTCACAAATTTTAGACCTATATCGATACTACCAACTCTTAGCAAAATATTTGAAAAACTCATACTTAATCAATTGCAGAGTCATTTTTATGTCAATAATTTAATTCATGTTGCTCAGTTTGGTTTCACAAGGGGTCGTTCAACAGCCGACGCTGGTGTTGAGCTAATTGACAATGTTTTTGGTGCCTGGGAAGACGCAATGGATGCAATAGGTGTATTCTGCGATCTATCCAAGGCTTTTGATTGCGTCCATCATGACATTCTTGTCAGGAAGCTACGCCATTATGGTGTAAAAGATCAGGCTCTTGGCCTTCTGGAGTCATATCAGATAGGGTTCAGATGGTCGACGTTAATGGGAAAAGATCACCCGGATCTTCAATAAGTATGGGCGTCCCGCAGGGTTCAATTCTTGGACCTTTCTTGTTTTTAGTATATATTAATGATTTACCTTATCTTGTTAAAGCAAAACATGGGTTAGTATTGTTTGCCGATGATACTTCTTTGATATTTAAAGTTAAAAGACAACAATCAAACTATGACGACGTAAACAATGCTATCTCTAGTATAGTGAATTGGTTTACTGTTAATAATCTATTACTTAATGAAAAGAAAACTAAATGTATTAAATTCGTATTACCCAATGTGAAACCGGTAACTACAGATATATTCATAAAAGGACAGAAATTGGGCCTTGTAGATTCGACTGTCTTTTTGGGCATTACTTTAGATGCCAAACTACAATGGGATTCTCATATAAATAAATTGTCGAACCGACTGAGTTCAGCAGCGTTCGCAGTTAAAAAAATTAGAGCCCTTACCGACGTAGACACCGCTAGACTAGTCTACTTCAGTTACTTTCATAGTCTAATGACCTATGGTATTTTATTGTGGGGTCACGCTGCGAATGCTAATAGTATATTTATTTTGCAGAAACGGGCTGTTCGTGCAATTTATAGATTAGGGCCTAGAGTGTCACTGAGGGAAAAATTTAAAGAAATCAATATTCTGACATTTGTGTCTCAATATATCTATGACAATCTTGTGTATATAAAACGAAATATAAGTAATTTTCAGAAGCACAGTGATATACACAATTTTAATACTAGAAATAAAGACAAGTTGGTTGCTTATGTCAGCCGACTACATAAAATTAATAATTCTTTTAAAGGCAATTGTATACGCTATTACAATAAGGTCCCTACTGATATTAAAAACTTGCCTTTAGACAAGTTTAAAATAATTATAAAACAGAAATTGTATAAAAAAGGTTACTATAGGATATCTGATTACTTAGAAGACAGGTGTCCATGGGAATAGATTGTTTGAGTAGCAGGCTTTTTCGATATGTAATAAGCATTAATTTTGTAATTGACAATATTTTATTTAAAAAAGGAAACGCAAAAGATGCGATGACTGTGGAGTTTCTTCGGTGAGCTCTTCTCCACAGATTCCGCCATTGTGTTAGTGAACTCACCCAAAAAAATGTAATGACGGATCTAAGTGATGTAATAACATCCTATGGAAATAAATTATTTTGACTTTGACTTTGACTTTGAAGGAAAACATCGTGATGAAACCTGCACACTCCTTCGAAGAAATTCAAAGGTTGTGTTGTGTTGTGAGGTTGTTGGTTGCGTGGTCGACTAAGGCCTAATCACCCTAATTCAGGGTAGGCTCGAGCCCCTCGGTGGGGATCGAAATATGAGCTGTTGATAATGAACTAACTAACTGACATGTCTTCAAAAATAAAAGAGACAGTGAAAAATTAATTACATGGTATAACTTTACGCTTAACGAGTCCCGACGCTGCGCTGCACGCTAGATTTTTATTATTATTTAGAACATTGCGCTTGAAATCCCTGCATGTTTCCCCTAGGGAGCTTTATAAAAAGACTGGCTTGCCTTCATAAAAAGACTAGCTAGCCTTTGTGCGAGCACTGGAGCGCGTGTTTTAATCCCTTTTTATAGAAAATAATAATAGCGGCTTTATCCGCATATTTTCCGATCAAAGATGTGACGTAAGCGCACTAGATTTGTTCGTTGATGTGAACAACATGTGCCACGGTTCATCGATCGCAATTGATTGGTTTTTTTTTTGTAATATGGTTTTTTAGGCATCATCATCATCAACAGCTTACGTCCCCACCGAGGGGCTCGAGCCTACTCTGAATTAGAGCGATTAAGTCGTAGTCGACCACGCTGGCCCAGTGCGGGTTGATCGACTTCACACACAACCTTTGAATTTCTTAGCAGGAATGTGCAGGTTTCATCACGATGTTTTCCTTCACCGTAAGAGCATCGAATAAACGTACATAATGAATTCGAAATTCGAAAACACATTGATACGTGGTGGGGATGGAACCCGCGTCTCCAGGACCTATTGTGTACCTATGAGAAGTAAGCGACACATATTATGTCAGCCGATTGGTATCTCCAACTATTGTCTATTTGACAATAAATAAGATTATTTTAATCTCGGACCAACCACCCCGAGGTTTTAATACTCTACTACCGCGCCTAGATAATTATTGTTTTTTTTTTTAACCAAGCACTGTTGGGTTTAATAGTTTTATTTTATTTTTGA
Organism: Carpatolechia fugitivella; assembly: GCA_951230895.1. Taxonomy (NCBI): domain Eukaryota; kingdom Metazoa; phylum Arthropoda; class Insecta; order Lepidoptera; family Gelechiidae; genus Carpatolechia; species Carpatolechia fugitivella. The sequence continues at coordinate 2,477,127 of OX579651.1, forward strand.
AACTGTTGAAGTATTATTATTATGGTATCATAACTTATAGTTTCTTTAATATTATCTCAGCGCGATTTTCATCATCCATCGAATGTTTTTTACAGTCGAACATGAGCGGAATTTCATCGCAGTTTTCTTTATCGGAATGTGAGATATAAATTGTGCAGAATTCGCTTTAGCTGTTCGATGCGCACCCTGTAACGTAGGGTTGGCAATTACTTTAAATAAAATTTATTATTTTCTTATAATACACCTAGTATATACTAATAGGTACACATAAAATTTCTTGCTATTTTTGCGGCGTAATTTCAAGATTTTTTGAGTTTAAATAAAAAACTACAAAATGTTTTTAATTTATTAATTACCCAAAAAGCACATACTAATATTATAGAACATTTTAGTAATTATAACAACCGTTAGCTAGCCATCTGAAGCTCGTTTTGACTATTTTCTCTACCACTACCAAAACACTTATGAACCTATAATAACTGAATCCATTAAAAAATAGGCACAGTATAATAGCAGTGCACACCACCGTGTGGTGACGACAGAGTAGAATACATTTGTCATCAACCCCTACTCTTCCCGTGGGTGTCGTAAGAGGTGAATAAGGGACTACACATTGAACAGGGAACGGGCAGCAGCGCTCTCTAATACAGTAACCTTTTAATCTGCGATCTCCAACCCGCCTGCCAAGCGTGGAGATTATGGCAAAACCCAAAAACCAAAAATAAGTGGAGGAGGCTCATAGTCCAGCAGTGGACTGTAACGGGCCGTTGATGATGATGTTGATGCAGTATTAGTAAAGTACCTAGTAAAGTATAATAATAGAATACAAGTTTTTATTTCTTTCTTTTCTATTAATGCTCATGTCTGAAAGGAAATGGAGGGTGCAATGGTTGCTTGCTACAACTTCTCTTCCCTCCAAGCCAACCTGCTACATCCTAAACAACAAGACGCCTTACCAAACAACATATCCCCAAGGTGGGTTGAATTCAGGCAAGCGGCCAATCATAAAAAAAACTTAACATTCCGTTCCGACCCCACAACGTATTATGCAATAAGGATCTGTGGCAACCCTAGTAAAGCATATCCGGTCTGAACCAGTTAAAATATCTTCCAACTTGTTATTACTGTCAATAAACTTAAGAAGCTATTGCAATGGGAATTTCTGTTCCTACATTAATATAAGTGTTCCATAAAGAACATAATTTTACAAAATCTTTTACTGTCTAAAGGTTTCAACAAAACTTTTAGAACTATCTCGTATATAGCAGCCTTGTTGGAATTGGTAATTTCTTCCAGGCAACTTTTTCGTTTCTGCGACAAAGCAAACTTGGGATGACCGGCGGTGGTTACTTATATTTTGCGGTCTCATAAAATACATAGTTACAAACCACTTCAAAATTACTTAATACTTACAATTAATTTTATCTTCATATCCGTTGCATAAGTCTCCAATCTTAATCAATAAAAAAAAACACCTATTACTTTTTCTAAAACTTGATGAACTCTTACGTACTTAGTTTCAGAGTTAATTTTATACGAAAGCAGCGATTTTACACTAATAAAACACATGTTTTACCACTTAAACAAAGAGGGCTAAGCGACACCGCTTTGCCGTGGAAACGGATGTGACAAAAACCTAGTGTCAGCCGTCCACAGCTGTTGGGCCCAAAAAAGGAAACTAGGCACAGAATAAATATATTACACGCTTGAGCTAGGATACAAAGAAATAAAACTACAATTTGCTACGCAGTTTAGACAAATGCGATTCAGGCTGTAATTATGGCGTTAATTATTGTAGAATGAACCCGAGATAAACGTCAAATTAGCAACCATATAGCCACGCAGTCGAAAAGTGTACTTTTGAAAGTGGTCATCATCATCATCATCATCGTGTGGGCTGTAAGGTCGACAACCGACCTCACAAACCCTGGTGTCAGTGTTATAGGGCCGCCAAAGGTCACTGACTTGGCTCGTGTAACGACTAGATAGTAGCCGGGACCAACGGCTTAACGTGCCTTCTGAAGCACGGAATCATCTTTCTTTTCGGACAATCAGTTGATTCAGCCTGCAATATCCTAAGCAAACTGGGGAAAGTCTCACAACTATATTTTTGCTTGACAGGGAATCGAACCCGGAACCTCCGTAATGGGCGTCGAAATCTCGTCCACTCGGCCACGGAGGCTGTTAAAGTTTGAAAGTGGTAATAAAACGGTATGACGTAATTAGTGCCTAATTTGGAATGACGTATACGTAGTACTCAACCGAGGTAGAGCGTTTGGAGCTTTGGTTTGATCCTGGTGAGGGCACTGTTCAAACTCCCCACTCCTGGCTTCTATTGTACTCTGTGTAAGTGTCCCCAATTTGGACATTGCAAAACCACTTGATCTTCCGTAGGATGACTCCATGTTTCGGAAGGCATGTTAAGCTGTTGAGAAATAGTAGTTACTTACATGATCTATATTAAAAGCATAAGCATAGTATAGTATAGTATAGTATAGTATAGTATAGTATAGTATAGTATAGTATAGTATAGTATAGTATAGTACGCCAGTATTATAGCACTCTGTGGTATAACCCATGCAGATAAAGAATAGATCTAAAAATGGCGTCCGCTCGCATGCTAACTCGCTCACAATCTATCGCTGTCTATACTCACACAGTAAAGTACACGCTGCAAAAAAGAATAATGACAAAATCAGTGTTCGCTAACAATGATAATTGTCATTGATGTTGATGACGTTCTTCCGGAAATCGTACATAATAATGTAAAATAAATAATTTTAAACTTATCCCATGTTGTTTTTTTTTTATATTTACACTTGCTCCTAATTTATTTCATTAATATTTTTGTCATTATTATTAGTATCATTAATTAATAATAAAAAACCCGTCCCGTCCCGTTTTATAGAAAAGAATAATTAATAAATAAAAAAGTCAGTAGGAAAACTAAAAATCGATTTTTGAGAATTTGTTTTGCCCGCCGCCATTTTCAGATCTATTCTTTATCTGCACGGCTTATATATTATGTCGGTTGTCAATGTCGAGTGTATAATGTATCAAGAGAGATGTACTAGGCACATACATAACATATGCCTAGTATAGGTACATATTTTATACCTTATAACCACATTTATACTTAAAACCAGTTGTCATAATGTCCCTTGACATAGGTAAGTCTCTTCTCTGTGATATGGATAAATAACAGTTACTGTAACACAATTTTTATACAATCTTTTTTTTTATTAATATTCATCTCTTGTGGTTTTAGGCAAGAACAGTATCGGTTCGGTTACACTTTTTTAATAGGTAATCTAGTATCTATTTAAATAATCTCTATCCATTTATCGAAAAGATCGTTTTTAGCACTTTATCTGTATCTATAGTGAGCCAAAATTATATTGAATTTAGTTTTAAATTAGGTAACCCTAATGTAATGTTTTGTTACGAAATGGGGACGTTACCAATGGGTACAAAACTACTACAAGACTTTTAAAACAATTCGTAATATGTATTGACGAAGTGGCGCTAGCAGGAATCGGTTTAAGGTATTTTTATCAATAAACACGTCATTTCTAAATAAATTATAACGACTAGCAAAGAAATTCAGCTATCGTAACTGTTATTTTATTGTATTTTCTTGGCTAACAACTAAACCTGATTTGAAAAATGTTTTTCGACAAAAAGGCGTATTGCCTTTGGTTAACAGGCATAACTATAGTTCGCGCGCGATCCGAAAGCAGCTCCGATTGTTTTTTTTTTTTGACATGGATCTAATCGGACCGGACCATTAAGTTTAATTGCTTCTGTCGCTTGCTTTAATAGATGTATTTAGCGTAACCTGGCTTATAGGGGATCAGAAGACTCTTACCCCTAGAATAGCCACGAATGCATCCAGATATTGGTGGACAGTAATTCTTATTTTCTACGTATTGACGGCTCCGTAGTCCAAGTGGTAGTGTATCTGCCTCCGACGCACAGGGTCGCGGGTTTGAATCCCGCCCAGGGCAAACATTCCTGTGATGAGCATTTGTGTTTGCCTTGTGTCTGGTTGTTGTTTATCTATATAAGTATGTATTTATCTATTTTTGTGATATATATCAGCTGTCTGATACCCGTAGTACAAGCTCGGCTTAGTTTGGGATCAGATGGCCGTGTGTGAAGATGTCCCCACATATTTATATATTTTATGTATAAAAACCGCATAACCCGACTGCACAAATAGAGTTAGAGTCGGGTAGTGTGTGCCGTTGACATTTATCCTTTTATTTAGTTAACAAAGGAGGGGTTATAATGTCGTTGTTCTACAAAGAACACCTTTGTTCGCAAGTTGTAACGGTGTGGCACATATGGGCTTGGGAACAATGCTTTGGTCCTTTGAACTTCTTTATAGTTGGACGTTTAGTTCAGCTCACCCTTTAGTTTTAAGCTAAGTCAAATCGCTTTGGGATAAAGTAATATGTTTACGTGTTTGGCTTTGATATGTCCGTGTCGTGGACTTTTTAAGAGACGTATTTTGTACTTTGACAAGTTGTTAAATTAGGAGCCAGCGCAACTAACCTCTGCTTACGGCTAGGTAAGGTTATGCCTAAAATTTGCAACGCTATGCGCTTTAGTTGAAACTTCGACTGAAATCATTATCATCAGCGTGTGGGTTGTAAGGTCAACAACTGACCTCACATACCCTGGTGTCAGTGTTATAAAGCCGCCAAAGGCCACTGACTTGGCTCGTGTAACGACTAGATAGTAGCCGGGACCAACGGCTTAACGTGCCTTCCGAAGCACGGAATCATCTTTCCTTTCGAACAATAAGGTGAGTCAGCCTGCAATGTCCTAACCAAACGGGAAAGTCTCACAAAGAGATTTTCGCTTGACAGTGTACCCACTGGGAATCGAACCCGGAACCTCCGTAATGGCGTCGACATCTCGACCACTCGGCCACGGAGGCTGTTGCCGATTGAAATAACGCACATACTTATATTCAATTCAATTTTTTATTTATGGCGATTCACTTGTAGTATTTCGCCAGTATCAAGTGGTTTTGCTAAGTAAGTATTAGCATGAGATACACAGACAGCCCTTATCCTAAGACTAGGGAGCTGTGTACGGTGAAGGACTCCAGTAATATGATAGCAGCATTACTGAAACCACCACGTGGCCGCTGCAAGTCATCAATAAATGACGGCTAAATGCAAGCGTTTCAATTGTACTGTTGAAGTTTATTGTTCAGAGTCATTCACTGTATAATACACTATCAAAATTATATACTAAACACACTCAAATAAACTAAAAAACTAAAATTAAAACGAAAGCCTGTCCGCCATTGACGGATGCTAACAAACAACCCATACTTATATTAGCGTGCGATGCATGGTTATATCCGATGATCCGACAATGTGCGGTAAACGTACGAAAAACTTTTACTTATCGACAGAAAACGGCAGAGTTTATGAAAACTGAAATCTGTTATTATCTATAGGTAAGTATATATTTTTCTATTTTGTTTTTGTTTCCGTTTTAAATAAATAATGAAAGTGAAACCAATTTAAAACCTAAATAATAGGCACTAGGCAAGTTATACAGGTAATAGGAAAGTTATATTCAGGAAAAACGTCTACGGTTATCACTTTATATAACGAGATCAAGGACGTCAAAAAAATATATTGTTACATGTTTTATAAACTTGTGCACCTTACTTCTCAATGATTAAAATGTATTTAAAATTGTACTCGATTAAGAACGAAATAAAGGATGTGTTCTTTTATATTTATAGCATTCGAAGAAGTGCTAGTATTTGATCGTCAAATTAGCGACTATGGGCGGTATTTCCGCTTAACCCTATAATATACCTTCCGAAGTATGAAAAACGCTCTAACTCATAAATCACTTGCATTTTGTTTAACTTTCTTAATCGGAAAGCTAGAGGGCGTCATTGATCACAACACTTTTTTGTAAGTAACTGTTTTATGCTTCCTACTCTACCCACAACATGAATAGCATGCCTACATGTTGTCTGGAAGAGATTACTACATCAAAATGTCATCTGTCAACGTCCTTTGCTTTTTCTCCAATTTAGTATCAGTGAAGAATATTTTACTACAAAACTGTAAAATTATTAGATGGATCAAACTTCGTAGCGTTTTGCTACGAGTAGCTCTACGCCGTAGTAAACGGCTACTACCGAATAAGCAGATAGGTACACTGATCATTGAACATTCTGTGGTACTGACAGGCAATCAGTAGTCTGGTTGGCAGTGCACTTGTCTTCAGCTCAAAAGTTCCTAGTTCAATTTCCCGCAGGGCTCTGCTCAGTTATGTTATTGTGTGTGTCTGTGTACTTTTCTATGACACTCCCGAAACAAGAGACCTTGTTTATCATTTATTTATATTTAATATTTTTCTAACTAGAGAAAGTTTTACCTCAAGATTTATAGCTCATTTAGTTAAAGTGCTTACGCCACAGAATACAATACACATTATGACGTGGTTTATGCCCCTATACTCATCTAACAACAGGGCTACTAAATGTCATCTACGCGCTAGTAGTCAGAGTTCATACAACAAAAAGAGCCACGGATAATAAATCAATGTTAAAATATTTCGTCCCACGTCGCTTTCGCGTGCATGAAAAGGTCTCCAGATAGCATCTTTAATCTCCACACCAACGTCGCCACACAAAAAGTTATTCTTTTCTTTCGCCTGACAAAGACCCAGCAAACAAAGGTTGAGGATAACAAATCTGTGGAATTACTTTGGGCGCCATTAGCTGCCTCGGTGTTGCCAGGTCTGGCCAATCTAGCGTACTTTTTTATTTATTATTAAGGTCGTTCGAGTAACACAAAGCTTTCTTGTGTCACTAACCACAAAAAAACTATAGTACCTACCAATAAAAGTTTAATCTAAGTATTAATGATGTAAGTGTAGACATGCAGTCTACTATGCTATTGTTGGATTAAGTTGCTGCTTTGTTTTTTAGGTATTTTTTTTCATTTTTTTATTGTTGCATCTCTTATATTTTTTGTTTGTTTGGTTAAAACCATCAAAATCGATGGTGAGGCTGCTAGATGGACGGAGACAAATCTGGCACCACTGCGCTGCCTTCTCATTTCTTAGGTTTTTGTTGGACTATTAGCATTGCGATTTATTTCTATAATCATAAATTAGGTTCAGGGTTAGTCGTTTATCTATCTACATCATCAATCGTTTGCAAGTCGGTCAAGGTTCCGGGTTCGATTCCCGTTGGGGACACTGTCAAGCAAAAATCTCTTTGTGAGACTCCCCAGTTTGGTTAGGACTTAGCAGGCTGAATCACCTGATTGTCCGAAAAAATATGATTCCGTGCTTCGGAAGACACGTTAAGCCGTTGGTCCCGGCTACTATCTAGTCGTTACACGAGCCATGTCAGTGGCCTTTGGCGGCTCTATAACACTGACACTAGGGTTTGTCGACCTTACAACCCACACGATGAAGAAGGGGTCCGAAGTGATAATTTGGAAATTAAATTGGTGGTTAGTAACCCAATCAATAAGCCTGTTGCAGTCCACTGCTGGACGTGTAGGCCTCCCCAAGGGCACGCCAAAGGGTAAACTGTCGGATCGTAGCTCATTGTCAATCTATGGGACTTTATAGTAACGAGTTCAATAGTGTTTATTACAACGAACTACAATAGTCAATAACAGTAACCGCCTAGCAAAGCCCGCTAAAACATAGCACCTAACTCGCCTATATTAAATATTCGCAATGCACTCGCACTACGCTAACGTTCAGGTAACTTCAAAATTTCGTAGGATAATCCGAAGGAAACAGACGACGCGTGACGACAGACAGGCAGATGATGTCGCTGCTGTACATTGAAGCTTACTTTCGACGTTCTTACAAACCGAGTCATGTAAAACATCATTGTATCCCCTCCAGACTCGTGGTCCCCCTGCTATGTTCCCCTGGGGGGACCACGAAGAATTCGCATTCGCTTGTGGTCCCCCCTGATTCACACTTGACCGTGGGATGCGCATGGTATGTAATTGGCTAAATATTTATCGGTCCAATACCACAAAATAAAAAGTTACCAGAAAGTCCACCCCACCGTTCCGCGTATTCGAATGTGGTATGGTATTGTTTTTTTTTTCCAGGATTCTTTGGTATTCATTTGTTGGGGTCAAGTTTGAAGCGTAGTAACGTTTCTTGACTATAGATAATTCGTTGGTTTATTAGTATGATTCAATAACTCAGTTCATAATGAGAGTACTATAGCAAACTATGGGTGGTGTGGATGGCCCAAATAAAATACTTTTTTTTAATATTGTATAATATTTATTTGTAAATTAACTATTTCCAACTAATATAGCGATAAATTAGCTCAAGTTTTCATTCAGGCCGATCTTTTATACATTCCATACATCATTCCCAATCTTCCTGAGCATAATCAAAAATAAGTGAACATCAAAATCATCAAATTAACGATAAAACGGGTGCATATAAACATGCTAATAACTAAACACGTGTTACAAAACCAAGTTACAATTTTAATTCACTGATAACAAAATAAAACAAGACAATTTTTAGACGAAGTTTTTCTTTATTCTAACAACATTGTCGCTTCGTGCTCCATACAAAGATGTAATAACAAAATAGTTCTGGAGCAAGTGCGTTTAACGCCATCTATTAGACAAAACAAGAAATAAAACTTTTACCAATAAAAAAAAATACGTTTCGAACGTGAACGTCTATTTTTCCGTCAGATCAGTGAAATTGTTATTTCTAATACGTATTAAGTTAACACTACGTAGCTTAGGAAACTTGAAGATTTAAATATAACGTACACAATTTCTAATAGATGTCGTTTACCAAAATATTTTTAACTAGAAAATCGACTTAATGCGAAGGTCTTACAGTCGATTTGATCAGTTTTACATACATACTTATTAACTAGTTGCAAAATGACTTGGTAATCGTATATCTAAAAGAAAAATATACCTTTAGACGAGACAATTAATGCGTAGTTTATACAAAGCGAGGGATTGGTGTTGATCCTTACAAATGCCGTTTAGAACGGCGGTAACTACATATATAACATTATAGTTCACGTCACGTAAAAACAACGCGAGTTGTATGGGATGTGTTTACTTTAATATGGGGAGAGCCGCACTAAAGCACTTTGTGGTGACGGCAGAGTAGAATACATTTGTCACCAACCCCTACTCTTCCCGTGTCGTAAGAGGCGACTTAGGGACTACACATTGAACAGGGAACGGGCAGCAGCGCTCTCTGATATAGTAACCTTTTAATCTGCGATTTCCAACCCGCCTGCCAAGCGTGGAGATTATGGCAAAACCAAACACTTAAGTGGAGGAGGCTCATAGTCCAGCAGTGGACTGTAACGGCCGTTTATGTTGATGATGAATCTCGGAAACAACAAGTAAAATACTAGGTCATTGTAAGCATTTTAAACACATCCCCCCCTCCACTTCGTCTATCGTTCTTAAGTGACGCAAACTGTACCTTTGTAATCCGGACCAGACAAGTTGAACGCACAGTAAAAAGTTTAGACTACTCATTACAAAAGAATATTTGCGATTGTTGGCACTTGATATTCATCCTCTCATTTTACACTGTAGAATTTGTGTAACTTTTGTTCAAGATATTCTTCTCAATATCAGTTACCTTTTTGTTGTTTTCTTTTATGATTTCGACAATATCATGTTGTTGGTATTATACTAATCAATGTAATCTTATCAAACACCCATATCAAAATAGAATTATTCTAGGATTCGTTTGTCGGAAATGTTACATTGAAACTTCGTGCTCATCACGAAGTTCGTCGCGTTTTTACGATTTTTTTAATTGAGTTTATTTTTTTAACTGTTTAAGGAAAAGTTTTCATACAATTACTTACAAGGTTTGGATATTAGTTTTTTGTTTTCTATTAAACGTAGTACAAACTCTTTTACTGCACTTTCTTTCAATTAACCATGACTTGTAGTACAGGCATCACAATAATCAATAATCAACTTTATTCCTCCGGATTAAGGTCTACGGGGTCCTGTTGATGGCAAAATATAACGACTTAAGGACTCTAGAATTAATAAATTAATAAGAATCTAATTATAATTTCACCACGCTAAAAGTCGCTGAAGTCTCGCAGCAAATAGGTCAACTTTTGCACATATTTCTGCAACTGACCAATATTATAGGTACGATGTACGACAAAAATCTTATAGCGTCTAGATTCAATAAACGAAACAGCAAAATGATCTTTCTAGAAGTTTCCAAATGATCTAGAAGTTTCAAAATGATCTAGATGTTTCAAAATTATCATTCTAGAAGTTTCCAAGTGATCTAGAAGTTTCCAAATGAACTAGAAGTTTCCAAATGATCTAGAAGTTACAAAATGATTTTTCTAGAAGTTTCCAAACACGCCGCGACTTTATACCGTGGTGGTATTACTGTACATAAGGTTGTTATACTACTGTGCAATTTACATTGAAACTAGTGCCGAATAAATTGTTTATTATTATCTACCTAATATAATAATATCTTATACAAAATATCTTTAAGTGCTGTAGTATTTTTAACACCGCTCTTAGTAAGCACCGCAACAGTGTTTGAACCCACATAGTTCTGTCTAACGGACCACGCCACCTGGTGGCAGTTTTATGTACTAATGGTCCGATAAAATGTTTTTTTACCAATTAAAAAAAATAACTCGATCTTCCAAATGTCAGTTAAAACTTATTTTACGTGTGTATTTTTAATCAAAATTTGTTTTTTTTTATTATGCATTATTGATTTTTAGCTGTGGTGGTTTGTGAAATTGCGTTAAGCGTCTATGTTTTTTATAAGGAGTTGCACTTAGCAACATATCTCTTACAAGAACGGTGACTGGCATATCTAAATCACGTTTATAAGCTTTTAGGTTACACTAAAGATAAACAATTACTTGTAATTTAAAATGAGTAATACTTGCAAAACTAATAAAAAACGTTCTTAAGGCCAATTTTCAAAAAAATAATCGTGATCGATCGATCACTAATGATTTAGTTTCGGACTAGCATAAGGAACGTATCAACACAAAAACCCGTTGTAAATATCGATTTACGTAAAATCAAATTAAAAAAATAATGTGCATATTAATTATGTACAATAAAAAAATAACACAACCTGCGCCTTATGCGCCGTTTCAATGTACCCTTAGTTATTTCTTATTTGATTAACAAAAAAAAACAACTTACAAGTGGAGACTAAGTGACACTATGTTAAATTGTTTTCTACTCATAGACGGAATAACAGGAGATTTTGCTAAATAGTTTAAGCTCCAAGTTGCACAAAGTACCTTTAAGAATACAATAAATTGAAAATAGTATTCAACTTATATAAGTTATACTATATTTTGCTACATTTAGCAGCTAAAGATATATTTTTACATATCGACGGTGTCAATCTCAGTTTTTTACTATTACTACTTTTTTATATAGATGGATTTAGAGTTAAATTTTGCTTAGCCTGTTCAAGCGTCCATCTAGAAATTCACCAAATTGTTTAAGTTTTTCAGTATAGAAAAACCACCAAAAACAATATGGCGAATAGAGCACAGAAACCTTGAGTTTTTTGAGATAAACCTTGAGTTTTTTGAGATAGACACTATTGATTCTTAACCGTCGATTTTTTTTTCTATTTTTAATCCGAGTCTTATATCCTGTTACTTCGTCTATGTTTCTACTACAAAATAAATAATGTAGGTTCTACAAGTCACGTATTATGCTAAATTAAATAAATAAATAAGAATTTATCTAACTACCCTACCTAATAGTGAGGAGAATTACAGCAAAATACTGACGGTAACGAAATAAAAATTATGAATTACAAAAAAAATTACACATACCGGTCGACGGAAATTACAAGAATAGTGGTCAAAGGTAATTATCGTTGAGACAAGTCGTTCATTACAACTGTAATTATGAACTCAAATATCCTTCGCAAGAACTCTTTTTTTTTCTTTTTATAGAAAAACAAATAAGCGAGAGGTTTTCTAAACGAAACTAACGATGACAAGTTTTTTTTTCTATTTGATGCTTTTTTCTTGTTTTATATAAACAACGCCATCTTTCAGTGACGCAAAAGCATCAAGAAATGACACTACAGAAAAACTCTAAAACAAACACACAAGATAAGGATGCAGATAACAATAAAAAAGTGTCTTCATATTTTTAGATTCAATACATGCATAAAAATCTCCCTTTGTGACTTCATTCCGTTACAAAAAGGATATTTTTATCTTACATTTCGAATTAGTACACCTATCGTACAACATAAGACTGAAAGAAAACCTCTCACCGCGAGTTCTCACGAGGATCTGTCGATATTACGTCGAAAACTGTTTACAATACGCAGAATTCATCGAGAAGATTCTTCAGTTCCTTATTGTGAGCAGCCTTGGATCCGGTGGCGGGCGAAGCAGCCGTCGCGCGGCCGTTGTAGCTGAGGAGCAAACTTAGGATTAGAAAACAGTTGATAAATGCGTCTTTTAAATTGAAAAGTTGATCTTTTGGCCAGTAGAGAGGGATGGCGGTATATGAAGAATAGAGACGCAACACCTTGATGTAGCGTCATCTACCTCTCTATTGGCCCTTCTGATCGGAAATTAACGAATTTAAATAATAAACTTAATACAATTAACTACCATATTGTTTACCCTTGCAATTATTCAGTTTTGTTCTGAAACTTACTACACTTTACCTACATACAAATATATTATTAAAGAAAAATAAAAATATGTCTAATGTAATATGTAATGTCTTAAAAAGATTAAATACTTCTATGGAACCAAATTTTACTTGCAGCTTCGTTTATTTTATAATATATTATAATACAATTATTTACAATGTTATAATTTATGCTTAATTACTTTCAAATTATTTCTTGATTTCCATAGCGACATACTGTGGTGATAGTAATAGAAGCGATGAACAAAAAACAATCAACATTTAAATATCTAAGAAATAATAAACAACTATTTAAACTCAACTTAATTCTGACAGACATTCTTAGAACTCAAATGAATATGTCACCTTTTTATAAAGGAAATATGGCAAATCCAAAAAGGTACACTTTAATATGTTTTAGTATCTTTTGTATTCAGTATCATTTATAATATTAGTCTCTTTTATTTGATGCTCATTTACGTTTACTTACACACACATGTGACTGGATTAACCTCATTTTAGTTATGTCAAAAAATGTCTGCAGGAATTTGGGTCACAAATTCAAATATACGCAACACAACAGATAGAAAAAGCGTACCATATAAATATGTCACTTGGAGCAATGTCATTATCATCACAACTAGAACAAGGAAATCGGGCATGCTTATTGCTTATTGGGAGACTTTTTTTTCGGCGAAGGTATACAAAAGCAAGCGTGCGTTGTTAGGAATGCCATATCTATAAAGGCTGATTCATATCAGGCAGCTGTTTAAGGGTGTCCTCTTGAAGCGTGCGTTCACATACAGTGCGACATAAAAGAGTAGAAATTAAATAATAATGGAACTGAATTCTTCACCAAAGGTAACACTATATAAACTGGCAGTGATTGGTAGCCAAAAACAGGAAGTTGCAATGATTGGCTGAAATATCACCAGTGTTGCCAATTAACTCCGTACAGCGCCCTCATTTTATGTCTACTCTTTTCTGTCGTACTGTAGTCTAGGTCAATGAATTAGGAGCTATGGAAATTTTACTGTGTACTAAATCTACGAGATCTTGGACTCAATATTTAACAACATTGATACGTTAATTGAGTGTTTGAAAGATTATCATAATACAAGTAGGCCATTTAGCTCTCGCATAACGCGTTGAATTCTGAAGCGCGGTGATTGGTTCAAAACATGATTAACTTTGGTAATTGGGTTTGGGGTTCGGTTTGGGATGGGTTTTGGTTGGGTTGGGTTGGTTGGGTTGGGTTGGTTGGGTTGGGTTTGTTGGGTTGGTTTTGGTAGGGGTTGTCGTTTTCGCTAGCCCCGCCCACTTGGTTGCGTTTTCATTATACCAACGGAATACGATAATTTCGAGCAGAGTTCGAAATATATAGCTCCTAATTCGATAGTCTAGGTGGACGAACGATAATCGCGCCGCGACGTCTCATTACGTTAGCTGCTTGAGTCCAACGCCATAAGTCGTCTCGTCATGTAAGTGAAAGCTCACCTAATGGTTTTGGGCTTTTCAGAGTCCGAATCGACGGGTGCCGGCTGCGATGGGGGGTCCGGTTTGGAGCCAAACAGCTGGCTAAACCAGCCCCCCGAGCCTGATCCCCCCGAGCCTGACCCACCCGAGGATTGGGACTTAGCCCTGAAACCAATAGCCCGTCATGTAACGTCCATTTAAAAAATCCAATGGTCAAATAAACGAAAGGCCACTTTTTAGGCCAGGTTTCCACCAAAGCGGAGATGCGTTTGATTAACCAATCAGATAACGCTATTTCCACATCTTTCCGCTTAGCTTTGATAACGAAATCTGATTGGTTAATCAAACACATCTCCTCTCCGCTTTGGTGGAAACCGGGCCTTGCCGCATTATTATTTTTCTTATTGATTTTTCGAATTTGAGTAGAATATCGTATGTGGCCAGTCTTAACACTAGCAAAAATAAAACATGAAAATAATAACAGATATATTTTTAACTACGTCACTAGGTCAAATGTTTGTTATTGTTTTTGTCAAAAATTGGTAAGAAACTAGTCTGAACTTTAAAGTCAGTTAGATGCATAATTAGTGACCGTTAGATTTTTTAAATGGACTTCAGGGGGTTAGTTATGTGACCATGGTTTACAGTTCTTATACTAGCTCAAAACAGATACCTGCAATGTTATAGTAGATTTTATAACAAGGGCGGAAAGTGTGAGAAAAATATTATAAAACACTTTTAGCTTTTTTTCTCCGCTCTGGATTCAAAATAGCCCCCTCGCCTCAAAAATGCTATTTTGCTCCCTTGTCATACAATCTACTGTTTCTATGGGAACTATTCTTTAACTTACGCTCTCGTCTGCAAATTCAACTAAATAGCGGGTTGTAAGGGCTGTTGAAATAAATTTAAAAGATGGCTGTCCCAACCCTATGTTATAATAAAAATAAAAATGAAAAAGCTTGAAAACCATTGGCAGTAGAAAAAAAACATGTTAGCCTACTCAAATTTATATCAAATCATGCAATAGCATCAAACAAATTTATCACAAAAACACATGCATGAAACTCAAGCTGCAAGATTTGTACTATATTTTATTAGATAATGATACAGGATTGCCTATACGTAACAATAAGTAACAATACGTATGCCAAACTGAATAACTTCACGAAATACTCGTGCCTCTGACGCAAGGCCGGTCATATGTTACATTGGAAATAGACATAATTGCGGTAAACTTGTTCTTTTAGTATGTTGTTTGGGTCACAATTGGGTTGTACACAATTGAATTAGGGCTCTAACTGTCAGGAATTTTGTACACTTTAAAAAAGTATTAATGACCTTTATCGTCAGAGCCTTCCAATGTCGTTTTTGGTGGTTTATCAGCAACTACTCAGCGCGCGAGTATTTCAGACTGCTGCAAATCTGGATTAATTAGTTTGGGTCCACCTGGATAGTTCCAGGTGGACCCAAACAACATACCAAAAGAGCAAGTTTACCGCAATTATGTCTATTTCAGCCTTTTTATTTGTACTATATGACTGGCCTATAAATGATAATCGAAATGATATTACTTTTCGTAGAGCGGAAATAAAAAAGACTTGCTTGCTTTTGCATCGTACTGACGAAATGTGCTTCTATCCTATTCAGCTCTTGCTAGGAATAGGGAATATGCATAAAAAAATATTTTTATTTTTTTTTCATAGTTCTTCTGAAAGTAAACAAAAATAGAATACTGACAGTCAAAACTGATCCAAGTGATGAAAGTCGAAATTGATCCAAAAACAAACTAGATACAACATTATTAAACAAATATATCTGTCCCTCTTACGAAAACAGAATTTTCTACGGCGGTTGTATGGCCCGCGTGACATATGACGTCACATGTCACGTCGGACCTCTCTGTCTAACAATCAACTTTGAAGCCTTGTAACTTTGTTTCTGAGCAAGATATTTGAAGAATTATTTTTTATGTGTTTATCTGGAACTTGAAATATTTGTGCATATTCCCTATTCTAAAGAAGTCTACACATTGAAGTCATGGATGGACACCACGGAATATAAAACAAGAACTAAGTGAAGAAAGTATAGAGTATTTCTGAGCACATGCGAAAATATACTTTATTTGTTTACTCGTAAAGTAACATTTACATTTAGTAATGAAGTATGTATGTATATATAACGTTCTTGTTTGAAACGAGTACAACAGCCCGATCGTCTTAGTCTGTGTGTGATGTAAACAGTGCTATCTATGTGTGATTTTGGCGACACTGGTTTTCATAGAAAAAAATACATTTGTCCTTTCCACTCTTGTTTATATTCCGTGATGGACACTCTTTATGTCAAAGCTCAATTTTATCTCACTTCAATTTATCAATTACACAGGTCAACAGTGGTTTAGGTGCCGCCAAAACTAATACTGTTTTTTTATGTACTTGTTATCCTGAGTCCAACTGCATATTTATTGGATGTTTGTTCTGCTTTCGAGCCTTAACTACTCAACGGATTTGGATGAAATTTGGAATGGAGATAGTTTGTACCCTGGATTAACACATAGGATACTTTTTAAGTGAAAAAGTCTTATTCTCACGGAAAAATCTTACATAACGCGAGCGTAGCCGTCCAACTAGGTGACCAGTATTTATTAATTTATTGTTTCCAGCAGTACTCACGCGATGTGCTTCTGTCCCTGCAACAGCGTACGGAAGCGCGGCTCGATGTAGCTCCAGGAGCCCATGTTCTTGTGCTCCTCTTGAGACCACACCAGCTGGGCGTTCGGGTACTTTGCTACTTCAGCCTTGATCAGGTCGTAGGGGAACGGAGAGATTTGCTCCACTCTGAGGCAAATAAACAAAAATAAATTCAACAGAAGTTGTGATGTGAAAGCGACTATAATCCGCACTAAGACGCATTTATAAATATTCTAACTTCGTTCTTTTTTATTTCGTTTTGTTGGAAGGTAAAATTATCCATTTTTAGACGGAAGGATTTGCATTGACCTGTTTTTTTGTGTATTGTTTCACGACTAGATTAAGACTTTATAAAACTCGCTATTAATTAAGATTTCTGTCGTATTTCAACGTAATATTTGTCAGTGTTGTGAATATAGTACATTACTGCCGCGGCCGCAAAATTAGTTATTGTTGGACGAGGACACGTTTAAAGTCCGAGCCGCAGGTGAAGACTTTTATTGTGTACGAGTCCAGCAAGAGTTTTTGCGGCCCAGGCCTGTATAGTGCTTTTCTCTGAAATACGCGAGGAAATTATAAAATGCTAAAAAATTACCTTTTAAGAACCTTGGATTTGGATGTCTACTCGTATCGTACTAAACTTATAAGTTCTAACCTTTATCACTTTAACCTCTACTTCGACTACTTGAACCATTCATTGTTGTAATATTTCCCTAATTTAATGATTAGTAACTCCATCATGAAAAATAAGTAACAAAATAGTATGATAAAATTAAGAGATGAAAATTACAAACCGCCATATTGCGCACTTTTCTTTTTTTGTTCTGTGCCAGTGTCATACAGAGCATACAGCCAACTCCAATCACTACGATTCGTGCACGATTCATATAAAATTTGAATTTAGAACATAAGAGTATGCTGGAAAAAGTAATGATCACATTTTCGACCGTGTCGAACGAAACATTTTTGGACGAAACATTGCCCCATACAAAACAGCGGCCGGCAATGTGCCCTCAAACGGCCTAGGCCGGCAAAGTAACTTTCGTCTAGAAATTTCAATGTTTTTGAGTCTTTTATAGCATACTCTTCATAAGTTTTGATGTTCTAAATTCAAATTTTATATGAATCGTACACGACTCGTAGTAATTTGAGTTGGCTGTATGCTCTGTATGACACTGGCACAAAACAAAAAAAAGGAAAGTGCATATATGGCGGTTTGTTTGTAATTTTCGCCGCTTTTATTTTTATCGTACTATGTATTTATTTTGTTACTTATTTTTCATGATGGAGTTAACTAATCATTAAAATGGGGAAATATTATAACAATGAATGGTTGAAGTAGTCGAAGTAGAGGTTAAAGTGATAAAGGTTAGAACTTATAAGTTTAGTACGATACGAGTAGACATCCAAATCCAAGGTTCTTTTATAAGGTAATTTTTTTAGCGGTTATTTCCTCGCGTATTTCAGAGAAAAGCACTATACAGGTCTTGGCCGCAATAACTCTTGCTGGACTCGTACACAATAAAAGTCCTCACCTGCAGCTCGGACTTTAAACGTGTCCTCGTTCAACAATAACTAATTTTGCGGCCGCGGCAGTAATGTACTATTATCTACTATATTCACCGTAAGAGCGTCGGTGGTCTTGTGGTTAGGGCCGCTGCCTCCCGACCGGGAGACTCGGGTTCGATCCCCACCACGAACCAATGTGTTTTCGAATTTCAAATTCATATGCTCGTTTATTAGACGCTCTTACGGTGAAGGAAAACATCGTGATGAAACCTGCACACTCCTGCGAAGAAAATCAAAAGTCAAATCAAATGTGTGAAGTCGACCAACCGCGCTGGGCCAGCGTAGTCGACTATGGCCTAATCGCTCTAACTCAGGGTAGGCTCGAGCCCCTCGGTGGGGACGTATATGAGCTGTTGATGACTATATTCACTAGTAAAGTGGTCGTGAAGCCATCAGCGGCCTTACCTGCAGATAGCGATGTCCTGCTCCAGCTTGCGGTCGCGGCGCTCCTTCAACAGGTCGTAGTAGACGCGGCCGGTGCAGAAGGCCAGCTTGCGAACGCCGCTCGCGTTCTCGGCCGCTGGACCGTCGTCGGGAATCACCCTGGCCAATGGGAAACGATTGAGAATTAGTTTATTTATTAATTTAAATTTGACACACCAACAATACTAATAACTTGATAAATTTTATATGTGGTTTTGGACAGTGTGCACTATTTTTACAGGTACTACATACATAACTCTTAAAATAAATTACAATCGTGCATCTAACTAGATATAAAATCGACAAAGCTCTGTGACACTGGAGCTCTATGACGCTTTCGCTCTATGACACTTTCCCTTGATGACACTTATCATTCTATTCGCTCTATGACAGTCTATGACACTTTCCCTGTATGACGCTTACACTCTATGACACTTTCACTCTAACACTTTAGCTCTAAGACACTTTTGCTCTATGATACTTTCACTCTGACACTTTAGCTCTAAAACGCTTTCGCTCTATGACAATTTCACTCTATGACACTAGCGGTCTACGACACATTCCTTTAATGACTTTTTTCCCCTCTATGACAATATTGTCCCCGTATGACACTGCATCACCATATTAGTTCCCCCTACTCACCTTCTGAAGGTGGTGCCCTCGTTCATCTCGTCGAAGGAGGATTTGGCTTCGGGGTGTCTGAGCAGCGACTTGGGCGTCATGATGATGAGCGGCTTGCGGAACGGCAGCGCGATCTGGCGCCGCAGGATGTGGAAGTAGGAAGCTGGAGTCGAGCAGTTGGCTACTATCCAGTTGCAGTCGTGCAGTTGGCGGACTGGGGAAACGAAACCAAATTTAATGCAGGTTGTAATAGGGGATCGGACTGTTCACCATATTTTATGAATTTACCATATTTTATGAATTATTTTTAAAATATAGATTAGTAGAAGACGATTCGCGAAGAAAAAAACAGAATCGGTTGAAAAACGAATTTACAGTGATTTTTTAAAGTTTATATGTCTCTCTTTCAAAAACGTATTTTTGTATGGAGATTATACGGCGTTACTAACAAATGACGTCACAAGTGGGTATGTGCCTCTCTGTCTAATCTTGAATTTCTAATCTTTCAATCAATTTCAAAGAATCAATTTTAAATGTCAATTTTAAAGATAGAGCAAAAATTCTTTTAGTGTTCGATAGCAGAAACTAGGAAGTTTGGATTTATAAAATTAAAAAAAAAGTTGCCCGATCCCCTATTGATAGGAATTCACAAAATGATACTCTTCTTAAGGGTCGTCGACCGACATCACAAACTTGGTGCTTGAGCCGATTAAGGTCGGTAACGACTTAACAATTTGTCTTACATTATTTATATTGTTATTATTTAATCTTTTAGGACAATTTTCCGTTCATGGAAGCTGTTGTATTTGAAATAGCCTTTTGCTATCTTCTTCTGAGCTAATCGAACTCTACACTACAGCGAGAGAAGTGCCCAAAACGTAGCCACTTGAACGCAAAATGAGTATGTAACCTGTATGTAAAATGTTGCATCTCTGCCAATGCAGCCCAATCACAAATTAATGTAATTCGATCGTCACATTGCCTTGTGGTGACGGCAGAGTAGAATACATTTGTCACCAACCCCTACTCTTCCCGTGGGTGTCGTAAGAGGCGACTTAGGGACTACACATTGAACAGGGGACGGGCAGCAGCGCTCTCTGATACAGTAACCTTTTAATCTGCGATCTCCAACCCGCCTGCCAAGCGTGGAGATTATGGCAAAACCAAACACTTAAGTGGAGGAGGCTCATAGTCCAGCAGTGGACTGTAAAGGGCCGTTGATTTTGATTTTGATTCATCGTCACATATTCCTTCTCTTACTAAACTACTGACAGTCCGCAGTACCGCAGTCGGCCCGTAGCCTAGTTGGTAATACGCGTGCCTACGAAGTACAGGGTCGCGGGTTCAAATCCCGTTCGTGTAATGAGCACTTGTGTTTGCCTTGTGTCTGGATGTTGTTTATCTATATAAGTAATTATGTATTGTATATCAGCAGTCTTGGGAACAGATGGCCGTGTGTGAGATGTTCGCGCATATTTATGTATTTATTTATTTACTGTTTACTTTGACAAAATTACATTAACGATATATTAATATATTGACTGATTACTGATTACTGAATTAGCTACGTACCTTCGTAGTCGGGGCTTTCTGGCGGCATGTAGTCGGGATCGTCGGCGCTCATCTGCAGGAAACGTTCGAGGCGCGCAGAGGAGTGCTCAGGACCCTGTAGAGTGTAGAGAGAGCATTTTGTTACTAATATTGCTCTTTCATAAAAATTTGTTTAGCCATTGTGTTAGTGAACTCACCCAAAAAAATGTAATGACGGATGTAAGTGATGTAATAACATCCTATGGAAATAAATAATTTTGACTTTGACTTTAAAGAAAATGTAGGAGAGTCGGCCGACAAGAGCACCAGCTCTTAACATTAGTAGAAGTATATTTAAAAATTTTGTACTTAAGAAAATGAGATTTAGAGAAAAAGACGTTTTGAGAAAAGGACGTTTTTGGGAAATTGACATTTAGATAAAAAGACGTTTTGAGGAAAGACGTTTTGAGAAAAGGACATTTAAAGAAAAAGACGATTTGAGAAAAGGACATTTTGAGAAAAGGACATTTTGAGTATTTGCCGTATAAGCAGCACTTACCATGCCCTCCATGCCGTGCGGCTGCAGCAGCACGAGCCCGGACTGGCGCACCCACTTGGCCTGCCCACTCGAGATGAACTGGTCGATGATGCACTGGGCCACGTTGTTGAAGTCCCCGAACTGGGCCTCCCACAGGACCAAAGCGTTCGGGTTGGTCACCGAATAGCCCACTTCGAAACCGAGCACGCCTGCGGGAGATTTTAATAGAATAAAATAGAATATACTTGATTACACACAAGAAACACACAAGAAACACACAGAAAAATACAGTACAAAGAAAACTTATGTAGAAATAAGGCTGCCCTTATTGCTAAAGTAGCAATTTCTTTACAATCAAATCAATCAATCAAATCAGCCTATTAGCAATTTCTTCTAGGCGACCTTAATTAATTGATTGGATCAAAACCAGGCACAGAATGGATAGTCCTCAAATACTATGCAAGGAACAGAAAAACATAACGCTAGAACTGAAACTCTAGTGAGATCAATAATTATAAAAAATAATGAATAACAAATAGAATCATAGAAGCTACAATGCTTCACAAAATTTTAAGTAACTTCTACTGAGAGTTGGTTATAGAATTTGTATCTTTTTGCTGACGAACAGTCAACTCACAGAAAATACACATTAAAAAGTAAAAATCTCGAGAAATTTATTACTGAATGCAGAACAAACAATACGAACTTTCCCCAAGGAAGTATGTTCCTTATGAAACTCAACTCCTTGGTGGTCAGAAGTGGGATATTACCGTATTCAGAGAGCGAGCTGTTGCAGACGGTGTAGGGAGCCTGGTCGGGGTACAGGTGAGCTAAAGCGCAGTACGTCGCCTTGTCAACCTTCTGGTGGTGAAGCACGTGATGCCTGGAAGAAAACACGATGTTAAGAATACTCGTCATACAATTCATTAAAAATAAATGTTTCTATGTGTCAAATATTTTATCCTCTTATAAAAATAGTTCTTAAAATATTACATTTTAGAAATAGGGGATCGGACTACTTTTTTTATTTATTTTATAAATCCAAACTTCTTAGTTTCTGCTATCGAACACTAAAATAATTTTTGCTCTATCTTTAAAATTGACCGCGTTATTAAGGTTTGAAATTCAAGATTAGACAGAGAGGCACATACCCACTTGTGACGTCATTTGTTAGTAACGCCATATAATCTCCATACAAAAAATCATTTTTGAAAGAGACAGACATATTGAAACTTTAAAAATCACTGTAAATTCGTTTATCAACCGATTCTGTTTTTTTCTTCGCGAATCGTCTGCTACTAATCTATATTTTAAAAATAATTCATAAAATATGGTAAATTCATAAAATATGGTGAACAGTCCCCTATTGAAGACTCAGATGGTGCCTTGACTTCATTTAACATTATGGTTCCAAAAGATTAATATCGCGTGCAAGTCTCTAAAAGTGCCCCTTTCTACATCTTCTCCAGACAGTTGCAAGTAAAGGACTGCCTTCAACAGTGATTTAAGGACTGTTGCTTATGCCAAATTGAGATTTGGCTCGGAACGAATCGAATATTCAATCTAAACTTCAACAAAAGTGTTTTTTTAAACAAATTAATTTCCACGTCTTTTCCTGTCTCACGTGGACCTTCAACAGCGATCCAAAGGCTATAAGCCTTAACCAAATACCAAACCAAACCTTTACAATGTCTAACTAAACCAATCAAGTTTACAATATTTTATAGGCACTTATCCGTGAGTTTTATGCCCTACCTGTGAGAGAAAGTGCCTCTCTTCACGTCTTCTCCTGACAACCTCACATGGATTCCTTCCTTTAGCAGCGACCCGAAGGCCATAACCTTAGCCAAATCCCAATCTAAAACTTAGGAATGTGTAATCAAATTACGTTAGTTTACGCCATAGTTTGCCCATCTTCAAGTTTTAGTTCTTACCTGTGAGAGAAAGTGCCTCTCTCCACGTCTTCTCCTGACAACCTCACGTGGATGCCTTCCTTCAGCAGCGACCCGAAGGCCATGGCCTCAGCCAGCGCCCAGTCCACGGTTCGATTCTCCACCATCTCCATGCGAGCCTTGAGGATACGCAGCAGACCCTTGTGGATCTCGAATTCTGCAGCGTTGGGGGGAGGGGAAGAGAATCGCTTGCCGATGTGGACTAAGGTCTCTTCTACGACGCCGGTGACTGACATCTGTGGAGGAATCATAGGGTTTGTGTGAGAATGCTTGGATAAATAAACGCAAAACCTCTCCAATAGTGGTTAGCCTAATAATACTGATTAACTTTTGATACAATTTTGTTGCAATCAGACAGACGGACATGGCAAAACTATAAGGGTTCGTTTTTGACTACGGAACCCTAAAAAGAAAAACTCATGTATGTTTAGGCGAATTTTGACCTACTTGTATTTGAACCTGCAGGAATATCAGCTTACCTTAAGCGGGTCTTTGCCCTCGAAGAATCCGGACTAGAGCGAATCGAGCCAGTCTTTATATTAGTTTCTAATTATATAGTTTCCTGGTAATTTCTAATAGGGTATCGGACTGTTCCTAAATTTACCATATTTTTATGAATTATTTTTAAAATATAGATTAGTAGCAGACGATTCGCGAAGAAAAAACAGAATCGGTTGAAAAATGAATTTACAGTGATTTTTTAAAGTTTCAATATGTCTGTCTCTTTCAAAAACGATTTTTTGTATAGAGATTATATGGCGTTACTAACAAATGACGCCACAAGTGCGTATGTGCCTCTCTGTCTAATCTTGAATTTCAAACCTTTGTAACTCGGTCAATTTTAAAGATAGAGCAAAAATTATTTTAGTGCTTGATAGCAGAAACTAAGAAGTTTGAATTTATAAAATAAAAAAAAAGTAGTCCGATCCCCTATTCTGATACAAAATATATTATATAGTTATTTCGTTTATATACTTGTATTGTTAGTTACCTTAAGCGGGTCTTTCCCCTCGAAGAATCCGGACCAGGGCGAGTCGAGCCAGTCCTTGTATTTGATATGCGTTTCCTGTTTGGCCTGGTTGAGCGCGTCTTCGCAGATCTTCTCGTATTTGTCCTTAACGTCCTTCACTTCTTCGGCCGTCACTACGCCTTCAGCGATCAGCTGGTCTGCGTACTTCTCGAGGACTGGAGGTGGAATTTAATAGAAATATTAAAACTAAAAGGTCACAAGACACGACATAATTGCGAAATTAGAAACGTTTACAAATTACGATTGAAATAAAAAACCACATTTGGTAATCTTTTCGGGCTAAGATTCTGCATATACTCACCTTAATATAGGTGTTTGTGTGCAATAAAGTATATTTCTCGTTTATCTGTTTGCGTTTATGTGCAATAAAGTGTACTTCATTCGTTCATTCATTCATATCCCCACCTAAAGTCTAACCAATCTTCACGTTTCTTAGTGCATCTAGTGTCAAGTTTCCGGCCTGTCGGTTATTCGGCACTAAATCCATTATTATTATTATTAACCTATTGCCCCCCATCTAAATGAAGCGACGATCTGTAGAAAATGACTGGCAGCTATTGGATGCATGCAGCCAAAGATCGGCTTGGGAGAGGCAGCAGTCCAGCGCTGCACTGTCACAGGCGGATAATGATGATTGATAGAATTGTAGCAGTACTGCTATCCTACCTTCTGCTGCTATTTTGTTTCTGGCAATTAAGTACTGGCAGTCTCATCATTCATTTTCAATTTATTTTCTAATTTCGAATCCATCCGTTTCGGTTTTGTCATTTTCATCAAAATTTCCTCATTCCACCTCAAGTTGTCAGTGATTTTATTCGAAAGTAAGCTTTTAAAAGTGTTACGTTGACTTCTTATATTAATAAACCGTGTGTGCAACTATCTGGACTAAACCCTGTCTTCTTCTGCCACGCTACCTCTCTACAACTACACCTTCAAACTACCATTGATCATCGTGCGGCCAGCAGTCCTGGCATGGCAGCTGCTGAGCTAAAGTATTACTACTCACCAGGCTTAGTCTTCCGGATCTTCTGGTACATGAGCGGCTGCGTGAACATGGGTTCGTCGACCTCGTTGTGTCCGTTGCGCCTGTACGACACGATGTCGATGACCACGTCCTTGTGGAAGGTGGACCTCCACTCGGCGGCGACGTTGCACACGTGCATCACCGCTTCGGGGTTGTCGCCATTCACGTGGAAGATCGGGGCGTTCACTACGCGGGCCACGTCTGCGGACGAATTTAACTATTACAAAAATTTCAAAACTTAATATTTTATCTGCGGCGCGCGCGATATTGTAACATTCCTTTGTCTGCGGCGCTTAGCGTCGCCTGCGCCGCTGCGTGAATACGTCTTGACAGCCGCATATAAGGGGTTAAACCTGATATACTTAATGTGGAATTGAGTATTCACCAGTTTATAAGACCCTCACCTGTGCAGTAAGCAGAAGAGCGCGAGTGTCTAGGATCAGTGGTGAAGCCGATCTGGTTGTTGACGACAATGTGGATGGTTCCGTGGGTCGTGTAAGCCGGAAGGTCTGACAAATGCATCGTCTCGAACACTACTCCTTGACCAGCGAAGGCTGCATCACCGTGGAGAAGGATGGACATCACCTGGAAAAGAAGATAAAAGTTAGATACTTGTTTCTCTTACCTTACCTCACTATAACCTTCAAGTTCGAATTAATGTCCAAGATTCCAAATCAACGTCCTAGAGTTCAAATTAACGTCCAAGAGTCCAAATTAACGTCCTAGAGTCCAAATTAACGTCCTAGAGTACAAATTAACGTTCAAGAGTCCAAATTAACGTTCAAGAGTCCAAATTAACGTTCAAGAGTACAAATTAACGTCCAAGAGTACAAATTAACGTCCTAGAGTACAAATTAACGTCCAAGAGTCTAAATTAAGGTCCTAGAATACAAATTAACGTCCTAGATTAAGAATTAACGTCCAAGAGTCAAAATTAATGTCCTAGAGTCCAAATTAACGTCCAAGAGTCCAAACTAACGTCCAAGAGTCCAAATTAACGTCCTAGAGTACAATTTAATGTCCAACAGTCCAAATTAACATTCTAGAGTCTAAATTAACGTCCTATAGTACAAATTAACATCCTAGAGTGCAAATCAGGCTGCTAGAGTCCAATTTACCTTTGCTAGAGTCGAAATTACTGCCACTGAAATTCAAATTGCTGTTGTTGTAGTTCATATTAACACTGTAATGGAAGATATACAGCTGTATCTCGTACCTTCTTGCCCTCGTTGTCACCCCGGTAGAACTGCTCGGCGCGCGTCTTGCCCTGCACGACGGGGTCGACGGCCTCCAAGTGGGACGGGTTGGCGCACACGGCCAGACGGATGTTCTTGTTCGTGACGCGGTTTAGACGCTCGATGTACGTGCCTAAATGGTATTTCACGTCGCCGGAGCCCTGGGAAGGTTAGGTGGTTTAAGTTATAGCTTTGGCTTTGACTATCCATGATAGCTTTGACGCCGAAAAATTATTTGTAAAAAAAAATCTTAATTCGAATAAAATATTGTTTTTTTTTTTTTAAGAATTAGATAATAATATAAATAGCTGTAGTGAACGTGTAAGTTTCTGTAAAAACTGTTGCGTGGCGAATCTATTAAGTGTTTTAGTAAACCAATGATTCATCATAAATACCACCACATACCACAATGTGTGTGTGTTTATAATTTTATGATATTTTTTTATAAGGATTTGACTTAAGCACAAGTCACACAGAGCGGGAGCGGCGCGGTCCGGGACCGTCCCGCTGTCCCGGCCCTGGACCGCGCCCCCGGCACGGCTCTGTGTGACTTGAGCTTTAACGATAAGAAAGTCCTTTTTTGAGTAGCTAATTCAAATCGTCCAGTCTTTGTGAAGATCCTTAGAGGAAAAATTTTGTCTAGCACTGAAAGACTTTCAAATGATGAAGACATATAAAATGGAATTGATAGATTTGTCCCAGTCTTTCCCTGTCTACTTTGGTCGATATTATGATATGGTCGAATATTATGATAAGATAGGAATCTTATCATAATATTAAAAACAAAAAAACTTACGTCATCCTCGGCTTCCAGACCAGCGAACTGGGTGAACAGTTGATGCAGGGGTTTGCGGCACACGTTGGCCAGTACGTTGAGGCGACCTGTTAAAGACAATGTTTATAAATCAAGGCCAAAAATTACTTAAAATGTGCAAATCAAGAGTATCAAATTCCCAAATGCTTTCAAATGATTTGCGGGAATAATATTGGACCAGTTTTTTTTTTATAACAGACACGTTACGAGTAGTAACTGTGTATAGAAAAACGAGGCTATTTAACATCTCAACACAAGTTACGTTACGAAGGTATTTGGGTAGACTTTTTGAAAAATAACGCCAGAAGTGGACCTGTTTCGGATTTTTTTATCATGTAAATTGTAGGTTATAAAATCGTTTTCAATACACCTTGCTCGAAAATTGAACTTACGAAGGCAGTAAACTGTGCGGTAAATGCGTTTTACCGCACTAGTGCGATTTTATTAAAAAATTTTTTTAATTCCTACGGTCTTCAAAATTATTATTCAGCCAGGATCATTTTGACACTAAAAAATATTTAAATCGATTCATACAAAGAGAAAAATATTTATATTTTTTTATTTTAACAAATTGTATCAAAAATATTATCAGCCAGTAATATTTTAATTATATAAAAATAAAATTATCTCGATTTAGCAAAGAATCAATTCGTAGAGGCTGAATGCCCGCCAGAGCCTTTTCTCCGTAATTGTGCTTATAAAAAAGAAACATAATATCGATTTGTGGTAGGCGCCAATTTTGTGAAATTTTCATTTAATTGTTTTACAATGAATTTTGTTTTATGAGTGATTAAGTGTTGATATTTAGTGATAAATGTGAATAGTAAGGATGCTCAAACTGCGCACGATATAATAAAGGTTAGTTTTTAGAACTTCTACATGATCAATTTTACGTGTAGTATCATAGCTTTTGTAGGGGTACCTTCTTAACTATTTCAATTGAATTATTTACTATCAGTTTTCTCACAAGTGTATTGATAAACGTCGTACAACACACGGATCTTAGGTTTTATAACAAACTCGTGACATTATAAACCCACCTCGTTTGTAATAAGCCACCTACGATCCTTGTATCGTAATGTACTATTACCGACCTCACATATCCAAGTGCCAGATTTACTGAGTAGGCTTGTAGGTTATAAAATCGTTTACCGACCTCACATATCCAAGTGCCAGATTTACTGAGTAGGCTTGTAGATTATAAAATCGTTTACCGACCTCACATATCCAAGTGCCAGATTTAGACAACGAAGCCAATGTTCCTCGAATTCTTACCTCTATGGGGCATTCCCATGATGATTGATTCCACTCCAAGCTTGGTGGATACGTCGATGACCTGCTTCATAGCTGGGATCAGGATCTCGCAGCCCTCTAGACCGAAACGCTTCTCCGACGACCATTTCTTCGCCAGGAAGTTCTCGAATCTGTATAGGGTTAGAAATATGGTTGGTTAAAATACAGGAAGTTTAGTCAACCGACCCAGGTTCGAAATCTACAGGAGACTTAATCGGTCTTCCAGTAATACCAGTAGTGTCAAAGCTTAGAGATGGGAAAACGGTGGTAGATCGCTCACAGATAAATTTAAAGTTGTTTCTAAATTAGCATCGGACTGTATAAGAACCAAATTTTCTGGTGTCAAGCCTGTTCATGGAGTACAATTCACTGCACACATGGCCATAGAGGTTTTGGATTATGAAAGGTGACCAACCTCAATGACAATGGTGATTCCTAAGTCACCTGAACTCGAGCTCTCGAGCCGGACTTTGACCCTCAATAAGAATCTTGATTTCGGTCAAAAATGAATGCAGAGCTTGAGAGAGGCCAAGGCTGACGATAGGCTTACCCGGTAGACCTGGTGAGCCTAGCAAGGATGAGTCTCTTCTGCTCAGGACTCATCTTGGTGACGTTGGGAGGCTCCATACGCTGGCGGATCCAGTTGCACTGCTCCAGGGAGTTGATGAACATGAACTCAATGCCGATGTTGTTGCAGTACGCCTGTTCGAGACGGTTCAGGATTTCCCTGGTGGAGAAGAAATATTTTGAAAACCCTTGTCTTGTGATCTGTCCCATTTTTTTTTCAAGTATAATCATTGTCACCATGCTCCAGGATTTCCATGGTTCAGGATTTCCCTGATGGAACAAAAATAACAAGCCTTTTCCCTCTTTCAGTTGGTTAGGATTCTTTTAATTAAATAATATGTGGGGACATTTACATGCAGCTTGTTTATTACACATAAAACTACTGCTGAAGTAACAAGGAAATTCAAGTTATCTTAATAAACTTGTATTTAAAGTATTAAACATTTTCTTATAGTAGTTTGCTATTTTTTGTTTATCCCGAACTCTCATAATTAGAACAAATAATTTCAACTCCTTTTCTTCTTATTCCTTTTACTCTTGAATTTATTTCGGTTTTTACACGACTGTCCAAAAAAGGAGTGTAATTGCTTTTCTTACCTGAGAGGCAAAGCCTTTTCCTTTTCGCCAATGAAGGTCGTCGATGGCAGTTTGAATACTCTGTCCATATCGGCTTCATCTAGAATTATTAAGTGATCATAAGAGAAAGAAAATCAGAATCGTCTTCAAGCTAGATATTAATCTTGCTTGAGGATCATTTCAATGGAAGATTTTTCAGATTGGAATTTTAGTGGACAAAATTTGTCTCTGGAACGTTATATTATTTTTAAATTATATTAAAGCTCCAGCATCGTTAAAAATTGTTCAACGCTTCACGTTTAAAACTCAACAGAATTTTGCTACATATTTTTCAGTTCCAAAGACATATTTACCATATTAATAGCACTTCAACTGACAATGCGTTTAGAAGTTGATTGTGACAAAAGCCGACAAGTGAATGAACTATGTCAATTGTTTACGTTATTCGTCATATTTGTACAAATAAAGCAAACTGTAACAAATAACATTGCAATTATTGAACGAATGACGCAAACAAGCGTATACGAATAGTCAAGAGAAGTGCCGGCGTAAGATGCTACAAAGTCTCTAAGCTGTCCACAAGATAAAAGCACATCTAAAAGCAGATTGAAGTATAGATATCATATCCCTTTACTAGTTGCTATGGGAGTGACCACGTTCAATATATAATAACCTCTGATATAATAACCTCCGATACCCGTTTAATGAAGTGTTCATGCATTTTGAGATTAATGGCGGAAGATCAAGATGTGTAGTGTGAATCGTGTTTTCTTAATATTTATACAAAATTCTGTTTTTATTATGTAACACACAATTTTATAAACAGTTTATGTTAAGGTTAATAATGTGTATGAAGCGAAGAGTCTTATACCTATACATACATGAAATGATGAAAAAATACAAAAATATTTGTATTTGTTGAAAGTAAATAAATATATCTTATATACTCACCGTCACAACTAACCGCCCACCCTTCAATTTAGGGAATACTCGTGATTCTTTATAATTCTATTAGTTACAGCTGATGTTAGTTCAAAAGTAGTTAATTTAACGTTTATTTGAGTGTGTTTAATTTATCGTAAAATTATCAATAAATCAATTGTAATGTATAACAATAAGCGTAGTTTAAATTAACCCAAAATACAAGGGTGGGCGGTTAGGTGTGCCGGTGAGTATATATTATAATTTTATAACTATTTATGATAGATAATATTAAATAAATGGCAATTCGAAATAGTAATTAAAAAAAATAGTAATTCGGACAGACTAAGTTGACAATAGTTTATTTATACACATATTCTTTCTAAACTCAAGAATGTGTTTACAGGTGGCGATTGCCAAACTCTTTATAATTTTAACATCTGCGAATTGCCAAAGGAATATTAAAGATAATAATATTAGTACTAAATAATATACTCTACTATGAATTATAAATATAACGTGATTGCAAACTTGTAAAAAACCAGCAGTCCATAAAATGTTTGACGCACGACTTGAACACCTAAAATTCAAAGGTGAAAGGCGAATTGACGAAAGAGTAATATCTAATCAGCTCATATTTTATATCCCCACAAAAAGGCTCAATCAAGCCTACCCTAACAAAGCAATCAGGTCCTAATTAACCAGATACGCTCAGCGCGAATAGGGATCGGACTGTTCACCATATTTTATGAATTATTTTTAAAATATAGATTAGTAGCAGACGATATGCGTAGAAAAAAACAGAATCGGTTGAAAAACGAATTTACAGTGATTTTTTAAAGTTTCAATATGTCTGTCTCCTTCAAAAACGATTTTTGTATGAAGATTATATGGCGTTACTAACAAACAAGTCACAAATGGGTATGTGCCTCTCTGTCTAATCTTGAATTTCAAAACCTTTATAAATCGGTCAATTTTAAAGATAGAGCAAATTTCTTTTAGTGTTCGATAACAGAAACTTTGGATTTATAAAATAAAAAAAGTAATCCGATTCCCTATTCCTCGACTTCGAATTTCTTTGCTGATATTATGTGCAGATTTCGACAAACAAGAACATCGAATGCATTACTCTTATGGTTTTTAAATTTATTTCACTATTCAATGAATCTTAAATTTATTAATTAATATTAACTTTTAAAGCGTCAATGTATTTATTAAAAACTAATATTCACGCAAGTAATAGCATAGTAAGTCATAAATTGGATTCTAGCCAAGTCACATTGGATTATACGTGACGTCGTCGTCTTATGAAAACATCTAAGTACTGGGTGGCGCTAAAGTAATGACCCTATTTGGTTCAGCTACAACATCTATTCTAAATTAGAAAACTAGAAATAGTTTTTCATATATGTTTATTTAGGCCATAAAATTCCATCGAATTATGATTTGAAGACTATGTCTCTTAAATGGTGACCTCCAGAGACTTAGTGAGATTATGGACTTAGTGAGGGACGCTTTTCCAGGCCGTGTTATCTCTCGTTTTGGCGATTTACCCTGGCCTGCAAGATCACCCGATCTCACCTGTCCAGACTTCTTTCTTTGGGGTTATTTGAAATCTGTGGTTTATGTGAATAAGCCACAGACTCTCGCAGCCCTAAAAGAAAACATTCATCAAGAAATAAGGAACATATCGCAGGAAATGTTACGGCAAGTTATGGTAAATGTCATAAAAAGGGCTCAAATGTACATCAACTCTGGAGGTCACCATTTAAGAAACATCGTCTTCAAATCGTAATGCGATGAAATTTCATGGCCTAAATATACATATATGAAAACTATTTCTAGTTCTCTAATTTGGAACAGATGTTGTAGCTGAACCAAATAGGGTCATTACATTTGCGCCACCTAGTATATACGAGTACTGGATAAAAATGCCAATATATTTGTATATTACTTATTTATTAACTTCTGTACTCAAAAGATCATAAATCATAACACGCCATGGCGTCATAAACCACGATTGCCTTAATTATTAATACAAGTTACTGTTTTGACATATCAAAAACTTGTCGAACAAAATGAATAATTTTAAAACTACTGCATGTAATGGGGTTTCTCCAAATAGTACTATATTATGATTTTCCAGTATTACTTTTGTAATTATTTATATAAAATGAGAGTAATATTACATAATTTATAATAAGCCATACACAATATAGATAGGCGTATGATACTCAGGAAGTGTATGAAAGGTTCACAGACACACACAACACATGCATACCAGGAGATAATACTTAAACCTAGTAAAATTATCGTGCAATAGTATGAATACGTGTATAGGTGGGCAATACAAAAATGCTTGTTATGGGTGTTCGACTAAACGTCGGCCAAATAATTAGTGTACAAAACTGAACAACTTTTTCCAAGGAACAGCTAATAAATGTTCCGTGGGGAAAGTTGTCGACACACTCTAATAATTTGGCCGATGTCCTGCCTTTCAGCCTATATTTCGTGCACACCCCAACTATGGCTACATCAAAGAAAGAGATAGATGGGTGGTTTGGCGTGCAGCCGAGGAGGGTGTACTGACATTCACAAATTAAAACTGCAGTTATGGCGACCTATACTATTACAAACTAAAAAATAAACGCAAATTAAAAAGGAACAGTTCGTTTGCATGATCTAGAAGCTGTACTGCTTTTGTTGAAGCTAAATCTACCCAGAAAATACATGTGGACCCCAAATCTACTCTGTCAATACATCTACTCTGTCAATACAAGACTACGTCTGTCCAGAAACCAATTTATTTAAAACATTAATTTACGTCATCTAAAGGCGGTATTGTATTAATACAATTACATATTGATATTTTTAAAACAATTCTTTTATGGTATTTTTGATTCTTATAATCTTAAAATCAATTGTTTTATACAAGAGACAATTACATATTGATATTTTTAAAACCATTCTTTTATGGTATTTTTGATTCTTATAATCTTAAAATCAATTGTTTTATACAAGAGACAATTACATATTGATATTTTTAAAACAATTCTTTTATGGTATTTTTGATTCTTATAATCTTAAAATCAATTGTTTTATACAAGAGTGACTATGACGCGTATATAAGTAAAGACTTATGTCACTTATGACAATAGAATTTTTCGAGCTAGCACCATTATTTTGTCTATGTTAGCATTATTAATAATGTTAGAATAGAAATGCAGGACAGGATATCTCAAGTCCAGGCCGCCATAACCACGAAGTGATGAGATATCGAGCGGCCAAGTGCTTAGCAGTCAGGTCTCCCTTACCAAACCTGTAACTGTTGTGTATCACCTCCCTTGGATTCTGATTGTTCGCGTCGAACTTCGCGATTTCCAAGGGGTCCAGTTTCGCTATGTGATGTCCTCGTATCTGTTATTTTTTCACAACACACCAGTTTTAGTGTGAAATTGCTTGTTTGTTAAAGAAAATATATTGTATTAAAAAGCGTAAAGAAATATAAATCATTTTATTGGTATTGTTGTTTTCAAAATGATGGATTATTTTTTAGGGTTATGAATGGATGTTTGTAAAATTAAAATATAATTAGTTAGTATTTATATTTTCAATGCTCTTTTCAAAATTTAAAGACGTTTACAGAATGTAACTCCTATTATTTTTAAATATCATTATTTGATATCTGTATTCGTCCTCAATTCATTAAAAGGCAAATATTATAGCTGTTAATCATTAAAGAGTATTTAAAACACTCACACACACATAATACCGTAAGTAACATACATAAATATATCATTTAAAATATATGGACGGACATAACATCACAACAAGATTCATTGTTAAAACAAAATCGTGCATTGCTTATAGATTAATTTCCACAGTGTATATTTTCGGGTGAAAACAAAAGAGAGGTAATATACATGGAAAGTATGTATATGAAACTAAACAATTTACCACAGTACATCTCAAAATAATAATAAAAAAATAACGAACTTCCCTTAAATATATTTTTTTAAATGTGTGGTTGTGGAAAGTCGACTAATTTCATACACTTTCTAAATATAATTTCAACTTTCTTTTTAACCCGATATAGATAATTTTTAAATTAATTGTCGCTAATAATAAATTTTGTTGTTAATTCACTTGTTTTGCTTACTTAATGACGACGAAGCAAAACTTTTATAGGAATTGTAAAACGTTTAGAAAACAAAAATTCTTACAAAATAATGGACTACAATGTTTTTTTTTATTTCCTTTGGTGATTACTATGTCTTTAATTTGTGAGTGCAAGATGCAATGTGTAGTGTTGTGTGAACGAATTACAGCTTAGACAGCTGTGGAGACCGTTGCTATTGTGATCTATTCTTGAAGTAAAAACCTTTTAAAAAAAACCCTAGCCCATACTTGTAGTATTTTTGAACGAAAATCACGCACACGGAGCCAAAACCTCTCAGCTTGAAAGTTGTTCATTTTTACTACACGACATATTTTGCGGTATTTAGTCAACACGTTTTTTTTTTTACAAAAATTAAGCAAAATACACTCGACAGCAATGAATCCGGGTCATATGAAGACATGTAGTTAGAAGTACCTGAAAATATCGAACTATGAATGCTATCTTATAAAATAAATTATGTTTAATAGACAATTAAACACACCTTAAATGATAGCAATAAGACTTCTTGGTTATTGTTAACTTATGCCATCAAAATTGGCAAAATAAAAATGGGACTTTTCTAAGCGGATCTGCCGCATGACCAGGACAAACCGCACAACCGCGGTAACAGCAGCCAGCACGTAACACAAAAAATAACAATTAACAAAAATAAGCTGTAGAAAATAATTGCCATTTTCTTAATTTTTTATAAGATGAGGTTGGCATATTTTTTTCTTTATGTAATTATTGAAGAATAAATTACAAAGCGACAAATACATTTGATTACTTTTTTCAAGGATTTTTCAAGGTCTATTAAACACAATTTATTTCACTATGTTAGCATTCTTAGTTTCCGAGATTTTCAGGTGTGTTCTTTACTGTCACTCTTTGCTGTCGACTGTACTCAGATATTTTTTTTAAATACACTTTTCGTTTCGCAATTTTAACATACTCCAATCATATCCTAAATAAATGTAATAGCCGTAAACCCAATTTTTCAACTGTAGATTTTTTTAACCAGTGCTGCACACAAGTAAATCCTAAATTATTCACAATACAATCTATTCTAGTAAAGGAATATGATTATTAGGTAAACTGCATTAGTACTAGGACCATCACATATTAATAACTACAATCTAATACAAAATGCATACATAATGATGTAGATTTGTTATATATTTACTCTGTTAATAACTGTACATGTATTACGAATGTGTTAGTATACTTGTTACATTTTATATAGGTATGACCGAATATTTCAAAAAGCTAGTCTCAATTTTTTTAACTTTTTTAAATAGCGTATTTTATTAATTAAATAAATTCATATATTTCGTTTTAATACACTTACATATCAATAATATTTAATTAAAATTAAAATAAAATATACCTACAGTGTAAATAAAATAGCAAAGCAGTCTTATAGTAAATTAAGTTAATTTTTTTCCTCGCACCAAACTCTACTATTCTACACAAAAAATACGTATAATACTAATATTAAGTACACTACAAAGCAGTTTAAAGCGTACAGCTTTTGCTAAAATAAGTCAAAAAGGTGCATCCTAAAAGTGCTACCCGAAGTACCAAAAACCCCGTATCCTAAGACGAAAATCGTGTAGCGCATTGAAAGTTAATAGGATATCAATAAAATAATAAAATGAGTAAACATTTATATCATTTCCATAAATTCAGATAATTGTAATTATTGATCGATAAGTCTTTGTTGTTAACAGCCTCCGTGGCCGAGTGGTCGAGGTTTCGAAGCCCATTACGGAGGTACCGGGTTCGATTCCCGGTGGGGATACAGTCAAGCAAATATCTGTCTCACAAAGAGTGTGAGACACTCTCTAGTTTGGTTAGGACATTGCAGGCTGAATCACCTGATTGTCCGAAAAGAAAGATGATTCCGTGCTTCGGAAGGCACGTTAAGCCGTTGGTCCCGGCTACTATCTAGTCGTTACATGAGCCAAGTCGACCTTCGGCGGCTCTATAACACTGACACCAGGGTTTGTGAGGTCGGTTGTCGACCTTACAACCCAAGGGATGATGATGATGAGATTTGTTTGAGATCTTTGTTTACGAGATATATTGACGTGCGTTCAAACATATTCACACTTAATACAAAACTAAGCGTAATACTCGTATTAGCCATAATTTCATACAAAGACATCCTTGAAGACCAGAGAACAAAACAATGATTTAAAACAACATTTGACGTCACAAATTTCATTTAAAATAAATAAAAAAACAAAGAAATAACGAAATAAAAGTTAACCAAATCTTTATTTGATCCGATGCGCGATGTAATTTATCATCAGGAATATGTATTTATTAAACGTTAACGAATAGCCTAAATTTTATTTATTTGGCATCTTTTTTTTTACAATCATAATGGGGGATTTTCTGACAGCTCTTTAAAAAACAAAAGTTCTAATTAAGACGATAGATGGCGCCAGGTCTATTTCTTGGATTCTTTTTTTTTAATCCTTTTAAGGCCCTGGGTGACTCGCTGGATTTCTTCCGATCCACGAATCGTCAACGCCATCTATCGCAGTTTTATGAACTATTTTTTTTTAATTGGCTGTCGGAAATTCCCCTATTGTTTTGATTCTATTAATCACCGTCTTATTATACAAAGTTGGCAACACCGAAAATTTAATCTTTTTCCGGTAGTCACATATTGATATCCTCTTAATCCTCAATGCGCCAAACCTTTTTTTTTTAATATAGTAAGTTTTTGAGGCTCATACCAAATCGTACATGTTCTCTAATGACGGCTTCGTTAGCAAAGGCTCGCATGCCCCCGTGCCAATCAGCGCTGGATACAGGATCCCCGGTGGTGATTCCCAGGGGATCTAGCTGGGCCACCAAGTGACCTCGCGTCTAACAAAACAATCCACAGTCAGTTACGGATCCATCGTTTTTCGGACTGGAACCTCGCCTTTTTGTCTTTTTTTGTTTTTTGCTTGGAAACTTAATGTTTTGCCAATGTTAGTTTTTGTATTGGATCCGTGGCTGAAGAATCTATTGCTACTAAAGCCCTAATCGGTAAATGTTAAACAGAAACGAATAGGATTAATAAGAAATTCAAAACATTGATAGTTTATTAGTTATCGATTCCTAGAATATACCTTTTTTAGTAAAAGAAGATCTAATCTAACAGAAAGTAAAAAGTGAACTCTAAAATGTTAAACCACGTAACAATAAACAATAATATATATAAAGAAAAAAACTACCACTGCTATTTATCCACATAATAAGCCTCAATGCATTTAAGATTCAATTTAATTACCTACACAATAATACCGATATTTAATACTAATTTTCTCCTCTTCGTCTACTCACTCAACGGTAACATTTATAGTCTTAAATACATAACAAAAATAAGAAAATACTTTATCTACGAATTGAATACTAAGGAAAACTAGTTAACTACTTGCACACAATTTTAAACGTTTTGAGACTAGCAATTCATTGATCGGTCATTCATTGATCGGTCATTAGTTGAGACTAGCAATTCATTGATCGGTCGTTTTGGGAGAATTTCGGAATGCATTATTTTTAATTCATGACGACATTGAGAGTTAATTTAAAAACAATATATTTTATGAATGGCACGTTACAAGAAAATGAGCTCTTTAATGTTTTGTTTGACATGCAGGCTTTTCAAACGATCGGTACTGAAGAACACGCAAGTGTTGTGACTTTTGAACATTAAAATGAAATAGGAGCTAGAAGTAAATCGATCGACGGCGACTTCTAATCGATAGTATCGATCAACGCCGATCGAGTCGGTGCGGTCTTCCTCAGCAAATTGTCATAGACATATATACTATTTATTTTCATTATTTCTATTTTGTTTTTTACAGAAATTACAAAACTCTAAAACTTACTTCAGCTCCTACTTCACAAACGAAATTTTTAACTGTTACTGTTGTAAGACTGTGAAACACGTATAATGTCGTAATTGCATGTCGCATTAATTTTGTGTTATTTATGATTGCTACACAAACGCTTCAACAATAAAAAATCAACTTGTACAATATTTGCATCGGCAAATGTTATCATACACATGCAAACATATTTAGCACTAAAGTATATTTAAATAAAATTTTGATTAGGATGTATTAAGCCGTGAACACAAAACAAACAAAAGCGGTTGTGGCAAAAAGTCCCAATCAAAATTTTTTATACAAAGGTATTTTTTCACTAGTTTCAATTTAGTATACGGCACAAGAATGGAATAAAAGTTGCGGCAAAATATTTAAAGATAAAGATAAAAATTCTTTGTTCATAGTAAAGTAAGATTCTACAGAATATTTTTTGGAGACATAGCTAAGAAAAATACAAAAGACGAAAGAATCTCCATGGTTGGCATCTCGGACCAACCACCCACTGGACACTATGTCAGGGCGAGACTTTCCGAAACGCATAGGTGCATTTGCACATATAAATATCTCTGGGCGGCAAAAAATTCAAAATTCAAAAATTATTTATTTCCATAGGATGTTATTACATCACTTAGATCCGTCATTACATTTTTTTGGGTGAGTTCACTAACACAATGGTGGAATCTGTGGAGAATACCTCGCGGCTCACTTCAGTTTCGGCCAACTATGAGACCTGTTAATACGTTGCGTGAGCGAGATGGACCAATCACGACGTGTTCCCTGCCCCCCGATGTCCAGTGGGTGGGTGGTCCGAGGTTGGAATCTTCACTACAAGTGTGCTTTTCGTTTCTGAATGCCCAAACGACCTCAGCCCTTGAAAGAAATGTAATCATAAAAAGATCAAGTTCTGTCTCAAATGATGTTGATTACATAAACGGAGCGAGAAGGGAAATACCAGTCTTTTATTTACTTTTCCACTCGATTTCAAGATCGACGTGGTATATAAATTTCGAAACTTTTTAAGACCACTGTACAAAAAGTACGACCATATTCTAAAAATTAAAGTCGAAAGTGCGAAGAAGTTTCGACTCCTTTCAATGTCCCAATAATATAGGTTTTTTTTAGGTAATATAGGTATAGCGGGCGAGGACTTGAACTCCAATATAGAGTTTTATTTTCGATCGTACCAACCATAAGTTTCAATAATGGTTTGTAAGTCTTGCATCTTTGAAATGATCCAAAGATTTATTTTAAAAGTATATTGCACTACCCACAAAAATAACAAAAACAAAGACTTCTCAAAGTTAATTACCCAAGAGTTCTACTTTGTACTTTTACCAAAAAAAAAAACCATACAAGGTCAACTTTTACTGCATTCTTGTCCGAGTTGCCGTGTGCATGTTAACACCGCGTAGCGTTCTGAACCGCGTACAGCAGCGTACCGAATTTGAAATATTTCCTCATGATCAGCTCGGAGTTTGGCGCGCGCATGCCCAGTGCGGGCAACTGGGCCGTCGTGATGCCCAGCGGGTCCACGTCCGCTGCGAGGTGACCACGGGCCTGTCACAACCCGCCACC
The DNA here is from genome assembly GCA_951230895.1 of Carpatolechia fugitivella. Taxonomy (NCBI): domain Eukaryota; kingdom Metazoa; phylum Arthropoda; class Insecta; order Lepidoptera; family Gelechiidae; genus Carpatolechia; species Carpatolechia fugitivella. Next base: position 2,517,702 of record OX579651.1, read on the forward strand.
ACGTCTTTAGACCCACTGGAGTCTCACAGACCCCACTGGAGTCTCACAGAACCCACTGGAGTCTCACAGCCCCACTCAAGTCTCACAGACCCCACTGGAGTCTCACAGACCCCACTAGAGTCTCACGCAACTTATCGACGCGTATCGCATTTAATATTTATTGCAGGGCAATTTATCTTTAACTTCCAGTCGTCATCATCATCAACATCATTTCAGCTGAAAGACGTCCACTGTTGCTGGACAAAGACCAGTCATGTTAGTAAGAATAATATTGAAAATAAAGCCTTAGACATTACATTTACAAAGCAATAAAATCGTATTACAATAGGTATTTGATGGCTAGCATGTGTATCACCAAAATGGTAGATCCCCTGACTTTCATGCTGGGATAACCTGTATTATAAATGAAAGTCAGGGGTTCAGCTCTTTAACATTTTTCTATTAATTATAAAGTAGAAAATTAAAAAAATTGTCGATCTTGGACAGGACTCGAACCTGCATCTCCTTGGCTATCCGGGCCAGATACAGGCGCATTACCAATTATGCCACCAAGCCCTGTGAAAGGTCGACGAAATTATTCATTGCTGTTTTACTTTAATGCTCAAAGTACATTACAGCTCCATCTGTCGATGCATTTACAAACTACCGACATCCATGTTTCAAGTTACATTGAAATTATCATGAATACGATGCGCTTACTCAATACTATAGATTATTATTGTTATAGATTACGTCTGTTAACGAAATACCTAATAATGAAAAATTTTCTATTGCTTAGCAAGTCAACACTTTTGATTTTAGGATAGTGAGATGAAACTTTGCTAATGATGGAGCCAGAAAGTACGCAAAGGTAGTTCTCAACGGCTTATAACAAACCAATTTAGTTAGGGCTCGCTCGATTTATATTTATGAGCCTTTAACAACATGGTGACATAATAAAAGCGTGTCTTTTACTTGTATTTATTATCGCTCAGAGATGGCGTTGATACCTTGGATCAAATTTTCATAAATGCGCACGATTACGCGTCTGTAAGTTGCGTGAGACTTTTACACATCTCAGCCTTATTCTATTCCCATTTAGCCATGCTATCAGATTATAGATAATATATTTTGTATTGTGTGCTACGTTTTGGCGATTTCATCTAATTTATAAACGAACAGAGTGACAAGATTTAGGTTTTTCAAGAGGATTTAAGTAGCAAATAAATATAACATTTTTTTTATATATTGAAAATAAATAAAACTATAACTTGCCTTTAAATATATGAAACGAAGGCTAATATTAATCCTCAATGTAATATGATAAAACATGTACCATACTCAAATTAAAAAAAAAAAAACACCCTAAAGAGAAAATCCCTACCTACAGCAACGGATCATTTTTGCTAATGTGTAAAAAGTAACATAAGAATGTTGTTAAACTAATCCTAAAAACATTCATGGTGGGTACAAATGAATCTATTATATATTTGGGGAACAAAACAGGGGTAATTAAACAACTGTACAAAGTGTCAACAAAAGGTAAAGTAATGTGCAACAAAAAAATAATGTAAAGGGTTGTACAGAGCAAAGACGCTGGCATTTTCTGGCTCCAAATTGAGGCCTCTATGAGTGCTATTGGCACATACGATTAACACGCCTTAGCTTGTTCTCTTGGCATGACATTAATATAAGTGAATCAGTGGCCCCGATTCACACAGTCATACTCAAATCCTAATTTTAAAATCCAGCTATCCTTTTCGTTTTTATGACCAATGAAAGAGAGGTGATGAATTCAGACGAACGAATGATATTATGTTGAATGAATGATAACCTAAAATAAGGGCATAGCTGTCAGATTAAGAGATTTTTAAGTCGGATGTTTTACGTGCTCTCTAAAATTGTGCAATCGACGCGTCCATAAAATTCAAACTCGATGTTTGACAGCTCTAATATTAGAATGACCAACCTTTTTCCTGTCCCTTTTTTTAATCTTTAAAAGATGAAAAGGACTGACGAACATAAATTAAGGATTTGAGCGTGACTGTGTGAATCGTGGCCAGTGATTGGAAGCCAAAGTGTCTCTCCCAAACTAATGAACTAGTACGAGGAATCTTTTAAGTTTATTGGTAGCACGCATAAACCTTTTTCAGAGAAATATCAGAGCGTACTACTACAAGTAAGTCGTTCTAAATGTGCTGTTACAACCTCACGCTTCCCCTACGCGTACTGTAATCGAATTTAGCCATAGTTCTCACATTTTCTATGGCAGCCTGTTTTAAAGTTCAATTAAATCACGATCTATAATCATGATCTAAATTAATAATCACACACGGCCATCTGATCCCAAACTAAGCAGAGCTTGTACTATGGGTACCAGACAGCTGATATACATTACATAAATAGATAGATATATACTTATATGGGTATTGATAAACAACAACCACACTCAAGGCATACACAAGTCTCATCACACGAACTTTTGCCCTGGGCGGGATTCGAACCCGCGACCTCGTGCGTCGAAGGCAGATACATTACCACCCGGGCTACGGAGCCGTCGTCAAATTGATCTTGTAGATCGTGTGCGTGCGTAGGTTTGTTTTTACCGAGTGGCTATAAGTGGTGGTCTAGTGGCTAAGGCCGCTGCCTCCCGTCCGGGAGACGCGGGTTCGATCCCCACCACGTGCCAATGTGTTTTCGAATTTCGAATTCATATGTGCGTTTATTCGAGGCTCTTACGGTCAAGGAAAACATTGTGACGAAACCTGCACACTCCTGCGAAGAAATTCAAAAGGTTGTGTGTGAAGTCGACCAACCCGCACTGGGCCAGTGTGGTCGACTGGTAGGCTCGAGCCCCTCGGTGGGGACGTATATGAGTAGCTACAATACACTGTAATCGAATACAGCGCACTCAAAGCGCGTACCAAATTACTGTCAGCGGGCGAAACCCATACAATTATTTACTGACGGTGCTCACAGTTTGATTCGGAACGCAGGGCATATGTAAACTGATAACACATAAAGCCAAAAAGTGCCAGCGACTTTGTTGTCAACCCCTTTGTATCAGAAGAAACGGCTGAATCAGAATAAACCAGTTTTGTCTGGTATTATCTAAATGTGTGTATTGTGTCTGAGAACATGAATCACCTGGTAACTTCTGATGATAGCCTGCACGGCTAGATGGTCGTCGATGATCTTTTCGTTGATGGGAGATCCTGAAGGAAAAAGGTGATAATTAAATAGATGTTTTAATTTATAAATAAATTTAATTAGTAAATAGAATAGCCGTAAGCTATGTTGTTCTGGCAAGGTGCCATATTTGATAGTGATTTAGTTCATTCCAGTCTAGACACCATTTTAATCATATTTGAAACGTGTTAATTAACTTTGTATCACTTGCGTGTAAAAGGAACGTCGATTTTTTGGTAGGGCGCCAAATTAGATAATGTTTATGCTGTCCCTAATCGGGCGCCATTTTCTATTCTTTCATTTAGTATTTTTTTAAAAAGAGATGAAGGACATACCACCGAAAAGAACGAGGGATGATGTGAGAGTGATTTGGGTTTTTTAGTAGGGCTCGAAATTTATTGATGATGAATACGCGGTCCCGAATCGGGCGCCATATTCAAACTTTTCAGCAAATATTTTTTAAATCTTACTAGCAGCAATAGAAGGCCTGCCACCTGAAAGCATTTGAGAATGACTTCGTTTTTTATAGTAGAGCGCCTTTTGATGATGTATACGCAGTCCCGAATCGGGCGCCATTTTAAAACTTTTCAGAAAATGATTTTAAAAACCAACTTAGAGCATACCACCGGAAGGCACGAGCGATATGAAAGAGGGACTTCGTTTTTTAAGTAGGTCGCCTTTGTTGGTGATCTATACGCGGTCCCGAATCGGGCGCTATTTTTAAACTTTTCAGCAAATTATTTGATTATCTTACCAGCAGAGATGGAGGGCATACCACCGGAAGGCACGAGCGATGTGAGAGGGACTTCGTTTTTCTGGTAGGGCGCCAAATTAGGTGGTGATGTATACGCGGCCCCAGGTTGAGCGCCACTGGTCGCATTGCGGAAGAATGCGTCCCATGACTGCAACAAAATTAATACGTGTTTTTATAATTCGAATTTTTATAAAGCTCAGACTAAGGGATTTTTTTTTATAGATACGATTATATTACAAAATAGTATAATTGCACATTACACGTAAAAAATGTGTTATATTCTTAAATTGTGGATAAATAAACGATAATTGTTTAATCATATTTGAATACGCAAAATAACAGACAATTTTAATCGAATTGTAACAAAGAATAAAAAACAAGCTATTTTTCGTTTTCCTTCAATTAAATCAGTGAGTTAATATTATTGAATATACTGGGTGTCCAAAAAGGGTGTTGGCAGTTTATATACGAAAATCATAAATGAAAAATATATCACTTCATAATTTTATTACTATTTGCAAAAAGTACATACAATGGAAATTTTACGACGAAAAAATTATGTTGTCCAAATGACATCCATTACGATTTTGACACTCTTCAAGTCGTGGCCGTAAATTGCCTAATACACGTTCACATAAAACGTTAGTGATTTTTGTTATTTCACTTGCAATATTGTTTTTCAATTGGCTAAGAGTTGACAGCTTATTTATGTAAACCTTACTCTTTAGGTAACCCCATAAAAAATAATCAAGTGGACTTAAGTCCGGGCTCCTAGGGGGCCATTTAAGGTTCCCGTTTATTGAGATAACTTTTTCTGGGAATAACTCATTCAATGCTTCAATAGACCTTCTACTCGTGTGACATTTGGCACCGTCCTGCTGAAAAAATTTTGCCGAATTGTAACCTCTAAATTCCTGTAAAGATGGTGCCAAAAAACTTTCAATCATGTTACAATATCTGTCCGCGTTAACTGTAAGTGCATGTCCCCTACCGTCCTCAAAGAAATAGGGGCCGATTATGCCCTTGGCGGACATTGCTGCCCACACTACCACCTTAGGGCTGTGAACTGGACGCATATGCTTTTAACGAGGATTTTTATCACACCAATAGCGACAGTTTTGTTTATTGACGTGGCCATTTAAGTGGAAATTTGCTTCATCGCTAAACAAGACATTGTTGAAGTTGGTAAAGCGCGCAAACATCTCCTGAACAAAATTTAGCCGCTGTTCATAATCTGTGGGTTTTAATTCTTGCATCTTGTAAGCACGTAAATGCAAATCCTTCTTTAAAATCAGGTGCAATGTTGATTTTGCAATGTTTACGGATTGACTTCGCTTTCGCAGTGATAGTGAGGGATCTTGCCTTACCGACTCGTGAACTTCTTGAATAACTGCAGGTAGCCTTATTTCTCTCGGACGTCCGCAATCAAAGTTTTTTAAAGTTGACCCTGTAGCCTCAAATGTCTTAATCCATTTTCTAATGATATTCGCACTGGGAGATAAAGAAATGTCCCGTATATTGAATTGCGCGCGATATAAGCGGCGAGCTGTTATTATCGAATTATTGTTTTCATAATAAACTCGTACACAAAATGCACGCTGAGCTCCGGTATACGAATCCATTGCAACTAAATTTCCAATAAATTCCACGTATGACATTATATATTTTTTTGTTATCTACCCTCATTAAGATGATTTATTGATATTTAAAAGTGCAAATACCCTTTTTGGACACCTTGTACTTTAAGTGCACAAATAATAATTAAAAAAAATGGGTTCGATGACAATTCTGACAGCGAATTTGACATATGTCATCGAACCCAAAAAAATGTAATGATAAATCTTGTTTATTTTACTTAACCGAAATACAAAAAACATAAAATAAAGAATACAACTTCATCGATAGGTATTAAACAAAGGTAATCGCTATTCACATTTAAATAAATTAAAAATAATAGTTATTATTGTATCTTACAAGCGTACATCGATTTCTAACGTTCTTTATGAAGAAATAAGTGAGGAAACCTAATATGTACTTACTTATTACAGTGAATAAATACGACGGATATCGAAGAAAAGAAATATCGCACTTGAATAAATATTTTGCGCGCACGCACGTTCATTGTCTGTACTAACGTTACGGATTAAGAGATATTCATTTTACGCGAGTTTACATAATGTTTAGTCTTCATGTCAAACTATTTAAGTAACACAATACATATGGGACATACAAAGAAAATATTATTATAAAATGTGCGCAAAGGCATCTATTTAAGAATCTATTTACGTACACATTTTCTTATTTTTTTACAGATTAGTTACTCATGCCAAATTGTTTTTTTTTATTCTCTCAGGTGTACCCAACCTACCATCCAGTACATTTTCCTTCTAGCAAGGCAGGCATATAAGCTTCAAAATTGTGTATGTTTAGTGCAACTTCTCAATGCAAGCAAAATAGTGTGATACGCAATCACGAAATAATAAATCCCGAATCACTGTTTACGGAAAGAACGCCAGAATATCGTAATAACGAAAGCGCACAACAACGAATCACTATATGCCGAACTCACGTCACGTAATAGGGTATCGGACTACATTTTTTATTTTTAAATCCAAACTTCTTAGTTTCTGCTATCGAACACTAAAAGAATTTTTGCTCTATCTTTAAAATTAACCGAGTTATAAAGGTTTGAAATTCAAGATTAGACAGAGAGGCACATACCCACTTGTGACGTCATTTGTTAGTAACGCCATATAATCTCCATACTAAAAATCTTTTTTGAAAGAGACAGACATATTGAAACTTTAAAAAATCACTGTAAATTCATTTTTCAACCGATTCTGCTTTTTTCTTCGCGAATTGTCTGCTACTGATCTATATTTTCAAAATAATTCATAAAATATGGTAAATTTAGGAACAGTCCGATCCCCTATTACGAATTTTCCTTATCACGAATGAACGATATCCCGAAAATCTAACCAACGTCGTATAAATACAATACGACGACAAGATCGGCTACTTCCCATGTTCATAGCAGTCCAAAGAAGATTAAATTGTCACGATTTACGTGTGGTCAACTTAAAATGGATTACTAAAAATTCACCAAAAATATAGATAGACACACGAACAAACCAAGTTAAAATATAATTTTAAACTTTCGCGGTCGTTATCACAACATTTATGAGACATTTTACGGGCTTACCGCGATAATATTTATATATCGGGTCTCCTCAACAAAAATATTATCGCGGTAAGCCGCCCGTTGTCTCATAAATGTTATAAACCAAGTTAAATCTAAACTTGCAAAGACAAGCGTAGACACATAATTTCGAGTTTGGTCAGTTAAAAAATTGTCTCCATTACGCAAGTACCATATACGCCAACTCATATTATGATGTACAAACATGTAAAGAGTAGTATAGTGTGTGAATCACGATGTTTACTATATTGGTGGCCAGTGATAACCGGATTGAGTTAGGACCAGCTCGCAAATTGCCCTTGCACGCAATGACAATTTCGTTACAAAACATGATGAATGCAGAATGTGTAACGAAATGACTGGGGGAGGTTAATAAGCCCAAGAGATGAGATGAAGCAGATGGTAGTTGTCAGCTCATATTAGTGTTGCCCCTCGAAATATTTATTTTATTGTTTTATTTTATTTTATTTATTTTTCGATAGATATAGATATATTATCGATATTTTAAGTAATAACAATAGACCGATAGCCTGTCGATAGTATCGATACTATCGATATTGAAATGAAGATCACTATCGATAGTACAAACCTATCGATCAACAGTATGCATTGCACTAAAAGCAATATCGATACTATCGATACGATTGGGTACATGTTTTTGGCGTTTTACTATCGATTGTAAAACTATCGATTTTTCGGAAACACTAGCTCATATACGTCTCCACCGAGGGACTGAAGAATACAACTGAATCAGGGTGATCAGATCAGGACTTAGTAATCATGCTGGCACGGTAGTTGGTGGAGTTCACACACAACACAACCTTTTTTCGCAGGCGTAAACTTACGATGTATTCCTTCAGCGTAAGAGCGTCGAATGAAATTCGAAATTCGAAACGCCTTGGTACCTGACGGGGATCGAACCTGCGTCTACGAGAGGCAGTGGCTAACCAATATACCACCGACGATCATGTATCGTGATATTTTAGTAAAACAGAATAATTCTTTGTTTTGTCAGAAGTCTTAACTATAAGGTTTTAAACCCGTACTAAACTTCACTATGACTGGCAGTCGAGATGAAACAGACGGTGAAGCGAACTTAACCAGAAAGTACCAGTTCAGTCTAGAAAAGATCTGGTTTATAAGGACTCAGGCATACAGATGCCGGCAGAGAATAACCCACCTTGAGTATAATAAAAATCCGAATTATATCTAGACTTCTGAACAACTATAGACGTAATCTTCCCAAAACCCTAACCTAACCTAGCCGCTGCTTTATTAAACCATATCCCAAAAATGTACTACTTTGTTACCTACCAGAATTTTGCATAAACCTTCTAATTATCCGATTAAGATTTCTCTGTGACAAATCAGGGGATTTTCCAAAGACAAATATTATGTCACAATATGATTCATGTGGTCTTACGTCTGTCGCTACGCAGCACAACGATCAATATTGACTACCTCGTAGATTATAGCAAAAATATGAAGCATTGAAATCTCTAGATTCGATAGGCAGCGCAAATATAATAATAATAATAATAATTTAAACGAATATGATGTGGATGTGTGGAATGTAGAGAATGTATTGTATTGATCGTAGACTTATATTACATAACTATCATGTTTATTCCTCTAGGAGAAAGAAACGATATATTAATTACGTAACTATTATGACTGAACTGAAGGCGGATAATAGGAAAGGTCTCAGTTTATGCTGCTACCGGGTGAACCCTGTTTTCAGACATCCCTTTTATCTGTTGTTATATAAACATGTATGTTTGTGCTGTGAATATTTGTGTGATAAGCGTGTGTGAAAGGTCAGCAATCATTACTATTGTATTGAGACCACACTGCAGAAAGTGACTTGACCTACGGTTGGAGACAGAAATAAGTATAGAACGAGCTCTCAGCTAACTTCACGCGACTTTTGTGTGGGTTACAAAATATATGGTGTATACTAAGGGCGTTTACGCACTCATCCGTATCCGATTCTCATTCGATTCTTATCCGTTTCTGATCCGGTTTGGCCATCCTAGTAATTGTATGGACGCTTACGCACCCATACGTATCCGGTTCGTTTTCGATCCGTAAATTCTCACTCCGGATCGGTTTTTTACGGATCAAAACCGAGTCGAAGTGGCCGGCATACAAATTGTACGTACGCTTGCGCACTAGACGATTTTTTTACGGATGAAGAAAAATAATCGAATGCACACTCAGGACAAGAGACTCCAGGATTATATTTACGTGAAACGAACTATACGAGTAACGTGAGCGACTTTATTGCGGGATCTACATAACATAAGTAGATATAATTAAAAAAGATCAACCTAGTATTCGAATTCTATAAGTACCCGAAATCTATACTCGAGTACAGTCAACTGCTCATCAGTCAGTGGTAAAGTGTTAACACTTTGACCTTGAACGCTTCTTGCTTCTATAGCATTACGGTCGAGATCAGCTCAGTCAGTCAGCTCAACTCGGCACATCACTACGACAATATCATGCAATATCGTCTCAAATACGAATGAAAACCGGATCGGATACGGATGAGTGCGCAAACGCTAGACGTGAATTTACCGTCCGTTTTTTTTACGGATGAAAAACGGACCGGATAAGAATCGGATACGGATGAGTGCGCAAACGCCCTAACGGTCCGCCCGCGGCTACGCTCGCGTTGTGTAAGATTTTCCCGTGGGAATCAGACTTTTTCCTGTGAAAAGTATCGTAGTATAAACTATCTCCATTCTAAATTTCATCCAAATCCATTAATTACTTTAAGCGTGACGGCGGAACAAACATCCAACCAAACATTTAAACATTCAAATATCCAAACACCAAGACATCCAAATATATTTTCAGACCAGCTATCCGCCCGCGGCTATGCTTGCGTTATGTAAGATTTTCCCGTGGGAATAAAACTTTTTCCCGTAAAAAGTATCCTATGTGTTAATCCAGACTGCAAACTATCTCCATTTCAAATTTCATCCAAATCCGTTCAGTAGTTAAGGCGTGAAAGCGGAACAAACATCCAAACATCTAAACATCCAAACATATTTTCACATTTATAATATTATTGTCTACGAATAAGGAAGCTATAGAAGTCGCATTCCGTTCAAAAAATGGCCCCACGCCAAGGGCAACAAAGAAGGCGGGGCTTAAAAAGTACAACACACGCGCTAGTTAGTCTGTCACGCACTGTATGACGGACTGCCGCTTTGGATAAAAAACAAAAATACAATATAATTCAGACAAACATAGGTAATAAAATGACCTCCGGGAAGGTAAAATGGTGCAGGAGACCCAAAAAGCCAGCAAAAAAGAAACTGGGGTAACAAATCACAAGAAAATACATTTTTTTTTTCAGTATTCTAAATACTTGACATAAAATAATGATGGACGGGATTATGCAAGCAATAGCCAGCCAATGTCTACGACGTATATTATGGTATAATGTCATAATACTTTATATCCTATAAAAATACTTAAATAATCTCCATAGTAAGTATTTCATAAATAATCTTGAATAGATTTCCGTTAGTTACCCCACTAAGTAAATTTTGAAATTATATTGATTGTGCTGCATTATTATTAACATAATATGATGAAGTTTTCTCTATAACCCAAAGTGAAAGACAATGTAAACTCACTCCTAATCCTAATCTCATTTCAATCGCATTTTATTTATTTTATTTTTTATTTATACACACATTTGTTAAACGACAATAATAATTATTAAAAATAAGAGTAGAGACAGGTTCAAAACTTTCCTATTTCGCTATTTATGGTGTTTGATAGTCATCATTCTCCTGCCCTGTTCCCTTTATTTGGGGTCGGCGCAATATGTTTTCTTCTTCCATTCATCCCTGTCAGACGTCACATCACTATTCACTCCCTTCTTACACATATCATCTTTCACGCAATCCATCCATACTTTTCTGGGTCTACCCCTACCTGCTTTTCCATTTACTCTCATATCTAGCATACGTCTGGTGGTATGGGATTCCTCTCTTCGCATCACATGCCCATACCACGACAGCCTGTTACTCCTCAACTTGTCCACTATGGGTGCCACTTTCAAGCTTCCTCTTACATACTCATTTCTTTTTCTGTCTTTCCTCGTCACACCACACATCCATCTTAACATTCGCATCTCAGCTACATGCATTCGTCTTTCATCCATGTCCTTAACGGCCCAACACTCAGATCCATACATGACGACAGGTCTTATAATGGTCTTATAAATTTTTCCCTTTAATTTTAAAGGGAATCGGGAGTCGCAAATGGTCCCTGTGACCTGTCGCCATTTCATCCATCCCACATTCACTCTATTTTTTACGTCCCGATCGATCTCACCGTCGTTCTGAATGACTGAACCAAGGTACCGGAAATCGGAGCAAACTGGTAGGGGTGCACCATCAAGCGCAATGGGCAGAAAGCTGGAGAGACCGCCGAAATCACAGAACATGTATTCAGTTTTGGTTCTGCTGATCTTCAAGCCAACACTCTCCAGTTTCTGCTGCCATTTCTCCAATTTACTCTGAACCTCAAGTCCATCTTCCCCGACGAGTACGATATCATCGGCAAACAGCATGCACCAGGGCGCCTCAGCCCCTTGATAGTAGCAACCCAAATAGACTAATGTTTATTGTCTGTGCTAAGGTTAACTACATAAGTTAAATCGTACCTAACTTTATCGTCATCTTGTTACTTATTTGTCTTGTACTGCGTGTAACTCATGAAACTAGATTAGAAAACAGAAAACCAAGAATTATTTTGTAAGATAAGATTGCATTGTAGTAGGATAATCGAACAATACATAAATAAAATCTAACAAAATACGGTTCGAATCACTCCATCTGTTCTGACCTTGAACTTGAGACGGTTGGTTTAGCAACCATGTTACGTAGCTATATAAATAAAGTAGTAAATCAAAATGATTATCGCTGATTATGTAAACGATAAAAAATAACTCTTATCCAATCAAAAGACGTTCATGGCCTGGAGTTAGTGCAAGGTGGGTAAGGGTAAATGAGTATTTTTGCAACACCTATTGGGAATTTATCAGATTTCACAGTCGGACGAAGTCACTGGGAAAAGTTCTTTGACGGCTCCTTAGCCCAGGTGGTAGTGTATCTGCCTCCGACGCACAAGGTCGCGGGTTCGAATCCCGCCCAGGGCAAACATTTGTGTGATGAGCACTTGTGTTTGCCTTGTATCTGGTTGTTGTTTATCTATATAAGTATGTATTTATCTATTTATGTAACGTATATCAGCTGTCTGGTACCCATAGTACAAACTCTGCTTAGTTTGGGATCAGATGGCCGTGTATGAAGATGTCCCCACATATTTATTTATAATTTAGCTTTGATATTTTGTATGAAAACCAATTAATGTTCTCTTGCATAGAATATATAAATTAGGTACCTAGTACCTACATAGTTAGGCATGACTCAAACTAATAAGCCAAAATTCTGATTCACTACAAAAAATAAGTAAGCTAGCAAATTAGTACATGGGGCATGTTTTTTTTTAGATCATACTAATTTTGCATTTTTTACTTTTGTAAGGAACCTTATTATTTGGCCCTGGTATAAAATATCAAGGGCGATGCTGGCTGCCATAAAATACCGTCAGAAAAGACGACGGCGGCTTGCCAAGCGTAACACGAATACAGCCCTTTCTACTACAGAATAAAATGCTCTCTAAAGATCAGCCATTCAGTCGACTGTACCTTACGTAACATGAAGATTATAATTCCGAACTATAAATTACAAATGGAGTTAATAAAAGCGAGTTGTAATGTAAAGGCCGACGAGCGTGCGACCTTCCACATTTTACAAGTTGACAACTAGGAAATTGACTACTTCCACACGGGAATGACGTTTCCGTGTATATTGCACTGGCCTTTTTTTAATTATCGACAGGTCTTACAAATGGTACGCATTTTAAAGCTGAAGCCACAAAATAAAAAGTTAACAGAAGGGCCACTCCCGCCTTCTTCAAAAATAATTACGTCTTGCCAAACTCACTCTCTCACTCACTCTTTGGGCAAGCGCTATGGAGCACTGTTTGCACACTGTTTGGGAACTGAGTGGCGACGCCTATAAACGATACGTCAATGTGTGCGTGGTTCAAATTTTGCGTTTGGCGTTTTGTTCTGAGTGGACTCTGTCTGGGGCCCCGCGCCGCGCCATTTAATTGTGCTGGAGCGCACTAGAGATGCAGCTGGAAGGACTCGATCTAGTTTTATATACTATCTGTACGCGCGAAAAAAGTAGGACTATCATTCTTCTTCATCATTATCATGTGGGACATTGACAAATCCTGATAATGTCAATTTTATAGAAACCCCAAAGGCCACTATATGGCTTCTGTAGAAAGTAGCCAGGACAAACCCGCAGCTTGGCATGGTTTTCTTAGCACGGAATCATCTTTCTCATTGCCTCCGTGGCTGAGTGGTCGAGATTCCGACGCCCATTACGGAGGTTCCGGGTTCGATTCCCGGTGGGGACACTGTCAAGCAAAAATCTCTTTGAGAGACTCTCCTCAGTTTGGTTAGGACATTGCAGGCTGAATCACCTGATTGTCCGAAAAGAAAGATGATTCCGTCCGTGCTTCGGATTCGGCTTAACAGCCGTTGGTCCCGGCTGCTATCTAGTCGTTACACGAGCCAAGTCAGTGGCCTTTGGCGGCTCTATAACACTGACAACAGGGTTTGTAAGGTCGGTTGTCGACGTTACAACCCACACGATGATGATGATGATGATGATTGGACAGTAAGATACCTAACGAAAGTCTTACAGAGATTTTTGGATTATTATTGTTACAGATTCGTCGTCGTTGTTTCATGATAATTTCAATGCAACTTGAAACATGAATGTCGGAAGTTTGTAATATCACCGACAGATGGAGATGTAATGCAATCTGAGCATTAAAGAAAAAAGCAGTGACAAATTTCGTCGACCTTTCAGAGCTTGGTGGCGTAATTGGTAATGCGCCTGTTTCTGGCCCGAGGTTGTCTGGCAGGAGTCCTGTCCAAGATCGACAAAATTTTTCATTTTAAATTATTCACTTTAAAAAAATTTCTTTATAATTATTAAAAATACTAGCTTTCCGCCCGCGGTTTCACCCACGTTTAATGAGTTTTCCCGTAGTAATGAAGTATTTTCCCGCGGTAAAACGTAGCCTATGTCCTATTCCAGGACCTAACCTATATGTGTGCCAAGTTTCATCCCTTTTCTGTGCAGTGGTTCAAGCGTGATTCGGCAACAAACATCCAAACTTTCGCATTTATAATATATTAGTAGGATTTTTATTTGACAGTGTCACCACCGGAATTCGCACACGGTACTTCCATAATGGGAGTCAAACGCTCAACCGCCCGTCTTCGTATAGTCTGGAAATTCTGGCTGGTCGCTGGTGGTCGCTGGATGAGGAAAGCGGGTGATCGTGCGCTTTGGCGTGAGGCACACGTCCAGTAGTGGACTGCAATAGGCTGATTGGTTGACAAAAATGCATAAGCTAGCAAACTAGACTAGATTTGTAATCTAGACTAGACGACGTTCAGACAACAAGCGGTCGTTAAAGACTTATCTGTTATCAATCGCATTAAACACACTGTTAGAAAGATTATAGCATTACCAGCGCAGCGGTCCGCCCGCGGCTACGCTCACGTTATGTAAGATTTTCCCATGGGAATAAGATTTTTCCCCGTAAAAAGTATCCTGTGTTAATTCAGGTTACAAATTATCTCCGTTTCAAATTTCATCCAAATCCGTTGAGTACTTTAAGCGTGAAAGCGGAACAAACATCCAAACATCCAAATTTATTTTCACATTTATAATATTCGTGTGATGCTATCGGAGATCGTGCGGTCCAGGAATGAGGGATTTTCTAACAGCTCTTTAAAAAATAAAAATAATAGTTCTAATTAAGACGATAGATGGCGCCAGGTGTACTTCGTGGATTCTTTTTTTTAATCCTTTTACGGCCCTGGATGACTCGCCGGATTTCTTCGGATCCACGAATCGTCAACGCCATCTACTGAAGTTTTATGAACAATTTTTTTTTATTGGCTGCCGGTAAATCCCCCATTGAATCACCTGATACCAAACCGCTGCTGCTGTTTAGATATCGTTATCATTCTATGCTGTTATCAGTTCATGCGAATAATATTATGGTCTAGACTAGAGTGTTTGACTCTAGAAATTCTGGGTTTGAATCAGCGGGGCAAATGTCAAAACAAATTCATCATCACCATCGTGTGGGTTGTAAGGTCGACAACCGACGTCACAAACCCTGGTGTCAGTGTTATAGAGCCGCCAACTTGGCTCATGTAACGACTAGATAATAGCCAGGACCAACGGCTTAACGTGCCTTCCGAAGCACAGAATCATCTTTATTTTCGGACAATCAGGTGATTCAGCCTGCAATGTCCTAGCCAAACTGGGGAGAGTCTCACAAAGAGATTTTTGCTTGACAGTGTCCCCACCGGGAATCGAACCCGGAACCTCCGTAATGGGCGTCGAAATCTTTTCACGAAAGTGAATAAAGCAATTTATTTCAGATAACAAAGGAAATTGAATTGTAAAATATAACAAAATTGCACACTACACTTATTAAATTACCCTAAATCACTAGTAAGTGAAAGTTGTGTTTTTTTTTTATTATTAAAAAAGCCCAGATTACGGTTTATCTTCGAATTTCATTTTATCATTGGACGAACTCCTTTCCTACTCATTAAAAAAACTAATTAAGTCCTTAACTACGCAATTCGTGATCTATACCTAGCTAAAGAATACCAGCATTATATCTGTCTACCGGCTAAACGTATTGATCGACGGCCTGCAACGTGACGAGGCATCCGTTCAGAAATTATTTATAGTGAAGCGCGCGCAATATGGCCGACCACTTTCGTTATCCGCCTTGAAAACACGCCAGTCTTTTTATGATAGAATAATTCGTATAAATCGTGTTTATAAGTTTGAACTGCACGAAAGCGACACCATAGAATATTTATGGGCGAGCAGATATTAGTCGACGCAGCGTGGGTAGGCCCCCCACAAGGTGAACCGACGATCTGGTGAAGGTCGCGGGAAGCCGCTGGATGCGGGCAGCGCAGGACCGGTCGTTGTGGAGATCCTTGGGCTGGGATGACGATGAGATATTCCTAAGGACTTAACTGTCACGCCGCCACTTCGATTCAGCTGCCGTATCACTGTTCCTAAGCTTATACATACTACGCCATTACTATTATTTTATTCTGTGCTCATATAACTCAATTATTTTAACTGTGCGCTTCGAGCTGTCAAAATCGTCATGTTGGTGGCATTGAATTCACCTGCCCGCTTACTTCCTCACCTCCTCCGACGCCTATCAAAACGGATACCAAATCTACCAACATGCAAATATTATGACGTTGACAGGCGCACAGTTATAAAAATTGGGTTTTACGTATCAATAGAAATATCAGTACTAATTACATCTGAGGGAGGGAAGTGATATGAAGAAGCATATTATGCCCAACATTGGGCGAAATAAATGCTGAAGAAGAATTTCTATATCCGAATCCATTCTCTTGCCGATACGCTGCAATGTAATTGTAGTATGGTTTAATTTTACAATCCAATAAAAAATACTGTTTTGAATACCTCTTGCGTCCTTCTAAAAAAAGACAGGATATAAACATCCGATTTCAGGTACTTGGTAGACTTTACGTGACTCCCAAACAAAAACCAACAACGTGACGAGATGTTCGTTCAGAAATTATTTATAGCGGTGGTACTAATCTAACATGGATGAACTATTAGATGAACTATGAAAAAATCTAATATATTTTTATGCGTGTTCCCTATTAAAGTTAGTCCTATAAAAAATACCGAAAACTAGTAAAGCATATGTACCACATAAAGACGGTTATCGTTATCGGTATAATATCAACATTATTAAACGTTTACTGCTTTACAATGCCAACAGGAAATAACCGACACCCTGCAGTTTTACATATTACAGTTTTATTATGAAAGTGACCTCTAATTGTTAACAAGTGACTATATACACTGCGATTTTTCAACGCGCTGTTAATAATCTTTGGCATAGATGAACGCGCAATTTTAATCCCGGTTTTTTCTCGACTCTAAAATAGTACATTACGATACAAGGATCGTAGGTGGCATATTACAAACGAGGTGACTTTTGTAAGCCCAAGCCGCAGGCGAGGGTTTATAATGCCACGAGTTTGTTATAAAACCGAAGATCCGTGTGTTGTACGACGTTTTTCAATACAATGGTGAGAAAACTGATAGTAAATAATTAAATTTTAGGTTATGAAAGGTACCCCTACAAAAGCTATGATACTACAGGTACAAGCGTCTAAACGATATTTCGATTCGGCCGTTACTCACCCGAACTTTCTGGTGAGAAAAGCGTCAATTTACTTTCCGCATCCCACTACGCGATTCAAGCGTCGTCCTAGACACGCTCTCACAGATCCGGACGATGAGATCACCGTCGCGATTAAAGCTGCCATTGCGTGTAGGCCACACACTACCACAGAATGCCCTTCAGGTAGCAACCGCCCCCGCCGGCGGGGACGCGGAACTAATAGTAGAATTAATTCAGGAAGACCCGGTAGGGGTCATTCTTCTCCGACGCGCTTCTCGCCCTGGCAACGTTCTGGGCCGCGGTCCGAGCCCGTCTGAGGGCGCCCCCAGATACGTTGTCATAAAATTTCTAAGGGGTACGAGCCTTCTGCTAGTCCGCGCCCACTATATTACCACTCTGGTATAAATAGTGATTAGGTCCGTCAAAAAAAAAAATAGATACTACAGGAATATTGATCATGTAGAAGTTGTAAAAACTAACCTTTGTTATATCGTGCGCAGTTTGAGTATCCTTACTATTCACATTTATCATTAAATATCAACACTTAATCACTCATAAAACAACATTCAATGTAAAACAATTAAATGAAAATTTCACAAAACTGGCACCAACCACAAATCGATAGTATTGTTACGGTCTAGCAGTAGCAACTAGCGCCATCTATCCACAGAGCCGGGAACTATCTAGATATCTCAAGACGCTCGAGAGCTGTTTACGTAATGCGTCTACTCGATGCTAGATGGCGGCTTTGTTCCGGAATGTTCGTCGTAGTGTGGGACTGCACTGGTAGTTTCTGGAATATTCTAGACCCGATTTCGGCGCATATATAAGGCGGCCGGCTATGCGCGAGTTCAGTTCAGTTTCAATTGAGCTATCGGAGTGAAAACTTCAAAGCGATCAAGAGCGAAGAAACCTGCGACCTAAGCGATACCTACGGATTACGAGTGACTCTGTGAATTGGATTATAGTGTGATTTGCCCTGGAACCAGTTGTTCATCGTCGAATAAACCCTCGAATTACGTCATTGGTGTTTTAATCCAAATTATCGAACCCTTGGACGTAACATTTGGTGTTGGAAGTGGAATTTGGAGATGCCAGTGACTCCGAGAGACGATACTACCGGCGTTAGAACGAGGGCGCAACTTGCTGCGGAAGCCACGCCTACTCCCCGTGGGGCCACGCCCACTGACCACCAAGCCCCGCCCACCGGACCTATGGCCACGCCCCCTAGCCCCGCCTACCAAGCCACGCCCACCGGCCACGCCCCCCAAGCCACGCCCACTGGACCACAAGCCACGCCCACTAGCCCCGCCCACCAGGCCACGCCCACTATGGAGACCACGCCCACCACGGAAGCCCCGCCCACTGGCTTGACCCACCGGGCCACGCCCACAGCTCAAGCTCCGGTTAGCAGCCGCATTCAAGAAGCAAGGGCATCTGCGTTCGACTATAGCAGATTCATCCTGATGATGGAATGCATGTTCGAGAAACAGGAGGAAATGAAGGAGGTGATGCGCGAGAAACAGGAAGAAATAAGCGAGAAACAGGATAAAATGCTGCTTGCCGTGAATTCGGTTACTGATGTGGTTAAAAAATTGCAGCAAAATGTAAACCTGGTGGAAGAGCGAGTATTTAACCTGGAGACCGATGTAAACAACTTTAAAACGAATCTCACTGGACTACAGAAAGAAGTTTTGCGACTCAAGACTGCAGGACCCGCCGCGTCGAGTGAAGTTGCTTACACTGTCCAGGCACCGAGGGTAAAAGTACCCGCCTACGACGGCACTACATCCTGGGCTGCGTACCGCCAACAATTTCAGACCGTCGCCGCTACAAACGGGTGGACAGAGGAACAGAGCCTGACTGCTCTCACCGTCGCACTTCGGGGCTCGGCCCTCTCCGTCTTGGAGGCGCTGCCCAGCTCAGGCAGTACATTTAAAGACCTGATGGAGGCACTCGAGTCTCGTTATGGAGAGCGTCATCTGGAGCACGTCTTTCGCGCCCAACTACGTGACCGAGTCCAGCGCGCAGGAGAAGGACTGCAGCAGTGGGCTCTGGAAATTGAAAAGCTCGTCCGCAAGGCGTATCCATCTGCCGATGCGAAGATGGTAGACTCTAATATACTGCAAGCATTCGTCGACGGAATCCGAGATCTGGAGATTAGGGCTGCAGTGAGACTTCGCCATCATGCCTCGCTGAAGGAAGCCCTTGCGCACGCTCTTGAAGTTGAAGCCGTGCGGAGCGATGTAAAGCCAGCTCACAAATTGCGGGAGGTAACGGAAGAATTGCAGGGGATCAAGACGTCGCCACCACCCAAGAACAAGATGACTGGCCCAATGTGCTACAGATGTGGAGAAAGGGGTCATCTTCAGTTCACCTGCCCCAAGAAGGAGACTCAGACGACAAAGCTTGCTGACGAGATGAGTAAGCTAAAGGAGCGCGTTGACGAGATGGCAAAGAGGCAGGAGGCCCTATCTCCTGCTGCTTGTCAGGGAAACGAGTAACAGCCAGGACCAAGGGGCGGGTACTGGCTGGCATGAAGGAAGCCCCGGCAATAATGATTTCACAAGCATGTAATGGGAACAGTTTGGCGATATGTGGCTCCATTAATGGGACAAGCTGCAGGATAACAATAGACACTGGAGCCACTAGGACGATAGTCAGACCGGACCTGGTGAAGGTTATGACAAGCCGAATGGAAAATATCAACTGTCGGCTTCTTTCCGCCTCCGGCCAGCCTATATCCGCCCAAGGAGAGTTATCAGTCACGTTGAGTGTAGGAGATGCAGCATACACTCACAATGTCATCGTGGCTGAAATAATGGATGACTGCATTTTGGGCTTAGACTTCATGAAGGAACACGACTGCCGAATCGATGTCACCAACGGTGTTTTTAAGTGTGGTAATGAAGAAATCTTCATCCTTGGCGCACCAACCGGGAAAGTGACTTGTCTGGGTAAAGTCATAGTTCCTGGGCGAACACAAGCCCAGGTGAAAGTAAAGCTGCCATCAGCTAGGAAGATTAAAAACAAACCAAACAGATGCGTTTTAATTGAAGATGCAGCGAATAAGACCACGACCCGGAAACTCATGACAGCAAGAACCTTAGTCAGAGGAGGCAATACTGCAGTGGTGAGGGTAGTGAATCTAGAAGACCGCGAGGTTATCCTAAATGAGGGAGATGTTGTTGGAAAATGCGAAGAAGTCATCTGGATGAAAAAGTGTCATCCAACATCGAACTCAGTTAAGCCCAGCTTCGCAAGCGGATTTGCTGTAACCGAACTTCTTGAAGATTGCAAAGGTAACCTGAGTTATATGCAAAGCGTGAAAGCCAAGAAACTGCTGCAACAGTTTGCAAATGTCTTCTCTTCAGCAGAGGGAGACCTGGGAAGGACATCGTTAGTTCGACACCGAATTGATACTGGAGACGAAACACCTATCCGTCAAAGAGCAAGGCGAATACCGATTGCTAAGGAAAAAGAAGTTGAAGACCTGTTGGAAGACATGAAAAGAAATAAAGTGATAGAGCCATCTGCAAGTCCGTGGTGCTCTCCCGTCGTTCTAGTTAAAAAGAAGGATGGCAGCACGCGCTTCTGTGTGGATTATCGGCGATTGAACGAAGTCACGAAAAAGGACAGCTATCCATTGCCACGTATTGACGACACCTTGGATACCCTGAGTGGCATGCATTGGTTCTCAACCCTTGACTTGAAATCTGGCTACTGGCAGGTGGAAATTGATCCGAAAGATAAAGAGAAGACTGCTTTTTCAACCGGAAAAGGTTTATGGCAATTCAATGTTATGCCTTTCGGGTTATGCAACGCGCCAGCTACCTTCGAGCGACTTATGGAGTGTGTACTGGCTGGGTTGGTAGGAACTGCCTGTCTGGTCTATTTGGACGACGTCATCATCATGGGTCGAGACTTCGAGGATCACTTGCGGAACCTGGAGCAAGTTCTGAGGAAAATACGGGGAGCCAACTTAAAACTTAATCCAAAGAAATGTCACCTATTCAGGAAGGAAGTTCACTACCTTGGACACGTAATCAGTAGTGAGGGTATTCGAACTGATCCGGATAAAATTGAAGCAGTACAAAGTTGGCCTACTCCCAAAGACAAAACGGAAGTGCGAGCTTTCCTGGGTCTCTGCTCGTACTATAGACGATTTGTTAAAGGATTCGCTGAAATTGCCAAGCCATTACACCGCCTGACTGAAGACAAGCAACCATTTAGATGGGACGAGACCTGCGAGAATTCCTTTCAAAAACTGAGAGAGTGTCTGTGTAAGTCTCCAATCTTGGGATATCCACAGGCGAATGGTCAGTTTATTGTTGACACTGATGCAAGCAACATGGCAATTGGTGGAGTTTTGTCACAGAAACAGGGCGATTCAGAAGTTGTTATTGCTTACTTCAGCAAAACACTGTCAAGGCCTGAAAGAAATTACTGCGTAACGAGAAGAGAACTCCTGGCTGTGGTGAAAACACTGCATCATTTCAGCAAGTACCTCATCGGCAGACAGTTCATACTCCGGACGGATCACGCTGCTTTGAAATGGTTGTTACAATTCAAGAATCCGGAAGGACAAGTTGCTCGATGGATTGAACAACTCCAAGAGTTCGACTTTACCATTGAACATCGCAGTGGGAAGGCCCATGGAAATGCTGATGCGCTCTCTAGGAGGCCGTGTCCGGAAGATTGTAAGCACTGTGTCAAGCACGAGTCGAAAGAACTGTTGGTTAGGCTTACTAGGACGAGCCCTTCGGGACCTTGGAAAGATGAGGTTTTCAAGGAAGCCCAAGAAGATGACGAAGATATAAGGCTTATAAGCGCTTGGAAGAAGCGAAGTACAGATAAACCAGAATGGGTGGAGGTAGCCCCTACAAGCCCCACTACTAAGGCATACTGGGCTCAGTGGGACAGTTTCTTCTTACAGGATGGAATACTTTACCGGAAATGGGAAAAACCTAATGGCAAAGAGTTTCATCTTCAGGTAGTAGTTCCGAGGGCCAAGGTGAAGGATGTACTGCGTGAAGTTCATGATGGTGTGTCGGGTGGACATCTAGGCGTCAAGAGGACATTAACGAAAATAAGAGAGAGGTTTTACTGGCTTCATTGTCGGGATGACGTGCAGGATTGGTGCCGTAAGTGTTCCGTCTGCGCTGCTGTGAAAGGCCCACCAACAAGAAGTCGCGGAAGCCTTCAACTCTACAATGTTGGTGCACCCTGGGAACGGATCGCAGTGGACGTGGCAGGACCATTCCCTGTAACTGAATCCGGAAATAAATACTTCATGGTTGTCATGGACTACTTCACTAAGTGGCCAGAAGTGTTCGCTATCCCTAACCAGGAAGCTGCAACAGTAGCCTCAAAGTTGGTAGAGGAAGTAATATGCCGGTTCGGTGTACCTTTAGAAATCCACTCTGATCAAGGAAGGAACTTCGAGTCACAGATATTTCAGGAAGTTTGTAAGATATTGGGAATGCACAAAACAAGGACCACTCCGTATCATCCACAGTCTGATGGCATGGTGGAAAGATTTAATCAGACTCTAGAGAGGCATTTAGCGAAACTGGTCGACAACCACCAGAGAGACTGGGACAAATATATTCCTCTATTCCTGCTGGCGTATAGGACCTCGGAACAGGAAAGCACTAAGGTGACTCCGGCATATGTGAATTTTGGTAGAGAACTACGCTTACCAGTGGATCTGCTGACAGGAAGACCTCCAGACGATCCCCAGACTCAGCAAGATTATGTCTCCGAGCTACGAGAAAGGATGCAGGACATTTATGCCATAGTTCGAGAAAATGGTTTGCAGTCGAGCAAGAACATGAAAACGAGATACGATAGAAGGACGAATACAAGTGGCTTTGAGGAAGGAGCATTAGTCTGGCTACACAACCCGACTCGCCGTAAAGGAAAATCACCAAAATTGCAAGCGAGGTGGGAAGGTCCCTACAAGGTCGTCACCAGAATAAATGATGTTACATACCGGATTCAACGGCAGCCGAGAGGAGCATTTAAGGTGGTGCATATAGACCGCTTGGCACGGTATCACGGTAACGCTCGGGACGAGCGTAACTAAGGAGGGGGTAGTGTTACGGTCTAGCAGTAGCAACTAGCGCCATCTATCCACAGAGCCGGGAACTATCTAGATATCTCAAGACGCTCGAGAGCTGTTTACGTAATGCGTCTACTCGATGCTAGATGGCGGCTTTGTTCCGGAATGTTCGTCGTAGTGTGGGACTGCACTGGTAGTTTCTGGAATATTCTAGACCCGATTTCGGCGCATATATAAGGCGGCCGGCTATGCGCGAGTTCAGTTCAGTTTCAATTGAGCTATCGGAGTGAAAACTTCAAAGCGATCAAGAGCGAAGAAACCTGCGACCTAAGCGATACCTACGGATTACGAGTGACTCTGTGAATTGGATTATAGTGTGATTTGCCCTGGAACCAGTTGTTCATCGTCGAATAAACCCTCGAATTACGTCATTGGTGTTTTAATCCAAATTATCGAACCCTTGGACGTAACAGTATGTTTCTTTTTTATAAGCAT
Source organism: Carpatolechia fugitivella (assembly GCA_951230895.1). Taxonomy (NCBI): domain Eukaryota; kingdom Metazoa; phylum Arthropoda; class Insecta; order Lepidoptera; family Gelechiidae; genus Carpatolechia; species Carpatolechia fugitivella. The sequence goes on from OX579651.1 coordinate 2,541,768, forward strand.
AAACGGAGAAAAGGCTCTGGCGGACATTCAGCCTCTACGAATTGATTCTTTGTTAAATCGAGATAATTTTATTTTTATAATTAAAATATTACTGCCTGATAATATTTTTGATACAATTTGTTGAAATAAAAAAATATAAAATACTTTTCTCTTTGTATGAATCGATTTAAATATTTTTTATTGTCAAAATTATCCTGGCTGAATAATAATTATGAAGACCGTAGGAATTAAAAAAAAAAAACGCACTAGTGCGGTAAAACGCATTTACCGCACGGTTTACTGCCTTCGTAAGTTCAATTTTCGATCAAGGTGTATTGAAAAATATTTTAACGCAGTCACAGCCCAATTTTAGCACAAAAATGTGCTAGCCAACTGTTATTGTATCCTTACTCTTACACTGTAAAAATCTTACACATTTACTTTTTTCCTTTAACTTTATCCACAAATGTTATATTTTGAAACAAGAAGTGACGCTTCAAATCCCAAAAAAGTAATTTAAAAAATCCTGATAAAAAGATATGAGATGTAAGTATATTTGCATTGCATTGTAAATGCGCAATTGGGCTCTAAAATATAAATATTCTCAAATGCTATATTTCCAGCAAACAAAATATTGCATTTAGGGCATTTTAGGGATATATCGCGCGTTCGGCGAGCGCTTAAAAACTTTCATGAGATGTAAATATATACTTAGATATTTGCATTGCATTGTAAATGCGCAATTGGGCTCTAAAATATAAATATTCTCAAATGCAATATTTCCAACAAACAAAATATTGCATTTAGGGAGAAAACGCGCGTTCGGCGAGCGTTTAAAAACTTTCATGTGTATACTCTTAAGTTATTTCGGTCGTTCCATGTCACGGCCAATAATACTAAGAATACACCAGTATCTGTAAGCCCGAGCCAAGAATAAGCAATATGAGAACCGAGACCATTATCCAACACTTTTAAAGCAGTAGGTGAATGGATTCAATGAATGTATCGATACAAGGAAAACGTTAATACAAATCAAACGACATGTTGTGACTGTAGACGGTTTTCTGCGAAATGGTTTTAACAATCAAAACAAGGGCGCATTCCGAATCAGACTTTCAGCGCCGTCAGCGATCAAAAAAGCAAAAAAACGTATGCGTTTTGCTTGCTGACAGTAATTCGGTACGCGATTACGGGTGCTTTAATTGATTTCAGCGCGTCTCGGAACACATGGCAAAATTGCTAGGTACTTAGCTGATCGTGCAGCTCTAGTGTCTGCCGTCCTTTTCGAATTCTAAAGAATGAAAAGGGGACAGGACTACTTCTTAAAATGTATAAAAGAGATAGCGTTTTGCTCAAAGGTTCAGTGGTGTGTGTGATTGCATAATGTCATGCGGCGGGAGTGTCGTTACTTCACGACAAAACATCCTTTTGCTCCACATTGTCTCCGCTGGGATTCAAACCTAAAACCTGGGATCAAGAGTCTGTCATGATGACCATGATGATATGCATTTGTCACCATCAGTTTAACACCATCCGTTTAACAGCTTCTGTGGCCGATTGGTCGATGTTTCGACGCTCATCACGGAGATTCCAGGATCGAATCCCGGTGGGGACACGCTCAAGCAAAAATCTCTTTGCGAGACATTCACAAGTTTGTTTAGGACATTGCAGGCTAAATAACCTGATTGACCGAAAAGAAAGATCCGTGCTACGGAAGGCACGTTAAGCCGTTGTTGGTCCCGGCTACTATCTAGTCGTTAGACCATGTCGGTGGCCTTCGGCACCAGGGTTTGTAAGGTCGGCTGACGAACTTACATCCCACACGATGAAGAAGGAGTATATATATATATAAGTAAGTAAATATACAAGGTGTTACAAAAAATACCAAAAAAAATAATATTTTTATCAAAGGCATTTAATTCAAATTTTCCCATCTCTAGTGATCAGCTGTGTCAAAGAATATTCGGACCAGATATGTAATTTTAGTTCAATGTGCCTATTTTTACCGTTATGGTTAAAAATGTTTACGTACTACTTGTACCATAACATTCACATTAGAACAATTAATTTCAAAATGAAAAAACTACAAATAAATAAAAAAGCTTTGTTAAATAATTGTTATGAAATAATAAATTAATGAAACAATGAGCTAAATATTTCAAAATAATATTTATGTTTGTAAATACGTAAACAAGATAATTAAGGCAAAAAAGAAAATGTTATCTAACATAAATTGATTCAAGTACCTACATCTCTTTTAAAAATGTAGGTACGAATGGTGTACAAATACTTTTCCGTTCTGAGAATCGATAGTCTATATTTTAGGTGTCAAATGACACTAGAGATGGGAAAATTTTGATTAAATACCTGTGATGAAGAATATTCTTTTTTTTGGTATTATTTGTAACACCTGGTATATTAGTCTATTTATAAATTAATAGGTATTGTTACCATTGGTATGTAGTTAATGTTGAATGTTATTGCTACCCGCTCGATGCTCGCCCCGTGTCAGTACCCGCTTCACTTTTTCTATTTATGCTATTTCTATACCCTAAGGTTGCCTGGAAGAGATTGCTACTTTAGCCGCCGCCTCTTAATTCTTCTATCACTCATATGAACTGTGTTTC
>OX579651.1:2544573-2654822 GCA_951230895.1 Carpatolechia fugitivella
CCATAATAATGAAATGTTACGCATATTACATTCTTTCAAATGTGCTATGTGGCTATTGTGGGGGCGGCCTTATTTACTCAGAAATTATCAAAAATGATTTTAATATTGTAATTTTTATAGGGTGAAATATCCATGTTAATTGATTAAAATGAAAAATTCACATAACTTCGCTTTTTATTTCATTACATTTTCTTCAAAAATCCTAAAATAGAAAAAAAAAAAAAATTTTATTTGTGCTATATCACACTAACAACAGATTAGATTTCAAATACACATTATAATTAGGATGCATTAAGTCATTTGGCAGTAGAGTTAATTTTGGACCGAGGCCCTTTGAATTCTGCCCACTCTCCTTTGGAATGGAGATAGTTAGTACCCCGGATTAACACATAGGATACTTTTTACGGGAAAAAGTCGTATTCCCACGGGAAAATCTTACATAACGAGAGCGTAGCTGCGGGCGGACAGCTAGTCTTCTATAAATATGTAAGGATTTGATTCATCTCACAAACGGTCATCTGCTCCCAAACTAGACAGGAGCATGTTTTATAAGGCAAGGCGATAAGCAATAGTTTGAGTATCAGCGAGGCAGAACCTGTCGTTATGTAGATCCTTGGGGGAGGTTTTTGTCACGTGCATCAGTGCGAGGGATCAGGCTTGGATTTAGTGCCACATAGGTCATTATGTGCCTGCAAATTATGGGCCTCCTTTCATACCTTTTAAAAGTGTAAAAAAAAAGAAATCGCTTGCTTCCAGTACACTTCAATTACTCTATGTATGTATGTAATTGAAGTGTATTATAATACAAATAAAGTTAATATGTTTATATTGTAGTGGGGGCTCGTCACTAACACGCCATACCAGTTGATAAGATAATAAATATGTTGAATTCAAGTGCGAAGTCAAAACACGGATCTACACAATCTCACCGTATGTTGCAACAAGATTACTTATTCGTCATAAGTCTTTTAAAACACTAAATGACTTCATGTGCTCTGCTCAAACCGACAACGCGAACTTTGGTCCTGTTATTCTTGTTATTTTTTAAAAGGTTATTAATGATACAAACACTTGTACTCGATCCACATATTTAAATATGATCTAAATATGTGGAACGAGCACTAGTGTTTGTATCATTAATAACCTTTTGAAAAATTACGAGTATGGAGTTCCACCAAGTACCCACAATCGCTAGTATAAATTTTTCAAAGGCAAAATGTCTTCGAGTCAAAATGTAGACGGTACATGGTACGCGATGATACGGTCAGCATTTTTGCATATAAGCAAATTGGCACTTTAAATGCAGTCTTGGCGACTGTACTCTGGCTGCAATCCACCCTGTGCCCCAACGACTCAAAAGCCGGTAAATGTTTTGTACACTGCATCGACTTCGTCACCGAGCGTTCGTAGGAGGGACCTGACTCTTACGTGCAAGAGTTACCCTCCCTTGTCCTTCGTCTTTCTTGGTCTGGAGGCTATAGTATCGAAGGGATGACTACAATTAAATCCCCTCGGATCATGGTCATCGGGACTATTTTGCGCGATCCCTTCCTATCAAATTATAACCACTGTGACTGTCCCTTCTTTCCACCTTCAGAGACATCCCGCCTGGACAACATTTGCCTTGGCCGATTTAGACCGCAGCGGCTTGATGAAGGAAATTATTAGACTTCGGACTTAGGTCGGCCGGAGTAAAGACAACATATACAGATAGGGATTTTCCAACAACACTATCTAGGGCTGTGTATGCGCGGTGAGGTGCAAATTTTGGTTCATACTCGTATAACATCGTGTCATGCATTTAACATACCTAAACTACTGAACGGATTTAGATGAAACTTGGAATGTAGATAATTTGTGCCTTGGGAAACTTTTTATGGAAAAATCTTACACAACGCGAGCGACAGTTGACTTATACATAAATAAGAATAAGAAAAGTAAACATGTTCTGGAACATTTTTGTTTCTGATAAGAATATGAGTGTGTTATCTCGTCTCTCATAAACACCGCCGCTCTTATCATTGCATCGGGCAAGTTTAGATACCAGAAATCCCCTTAGGCCACGTGGTCCGCAATGTCATGAAAACTTACGGAAACAAAAGCATAACCTTTTAGTTTTTTCAAAAGAAATTGACAAGGAACATGGTGAAACTTCTAAATAGTTGTATTTATTTACTTTATTAGCCTCTCTATGTCAGCTATCCCGCTGATTTTTATTTTTTCCTAGGGGTTATTTTCGCGTAGGAAAGAGTAGCCAACACAGCATCCCCGGTGGCGACCTCAACAGATCTAAATATCTGGACCAAAAACAAACGTATTTATAATTGTACCATCCAAGACACTGAAAAAGTCAAAGAAACACTCCACTGCTGGACGAACGCCCCCCAAGGATCTCGAAAAATAATATTCTACACTTGCAAAGGGCAAATACAAGGTATGTAACTTAATGTAATGCGTCAGTTACATTAAGTTACGTATAACTTCTTGTGAAATCTGTTTACATGGTACAGTTCAAATGAATAATGGCCTTACATACCAGTTCCAACTAGTAATGAAAGCTAATATACATTTGTACAAAGTTGTAGATAATTACAACGCGAACGCTACATTATCGCTATGTTAATGTGACTCAACTCCGTGGACTCAACTATAGCAACCCATGTCCGTTGACAATAGTTCCATTTAATTATGTCTCATTCATTCTTTCGCCAATCATATTGTTGGACATTAAATTTCATAGTTTTTCTCAATTTTCTTTCACGGGGGAGAACATTGAATAAACGTTCACTGAATTCATAATTCGAAAAAAGTAAAGTTGGGATGCGAATCGACATCTCCCGAACGGGCTCTAGCCACTAAGGTACATCTGCGATGCTCTCATTGTAGATTATTTCTCATCATAGACGTCTACTGCTGGACAGAGACCTCCCCCAAGGATCTCCACAGTGACCGGTCCTGCGCAGCCTTGTGGCTGCCCACCTACCCACGCTACGTCTTCCGTTGCGTGGTCGCCACTCTTGGACTGTCCTGCCAAAGTGGCCCAGCAGCCGCCACGCAGCTGCCGACACTACACGAAGAGTGTTGTAGAGGTTTCATATGGTTATGTGACAAATAACCAGGGTTCAGTCCGAAGGAAAGGTATTTTTGCATCTATATATTATTTATTATATACTAGTGACTCTGTGAGCTGTAGACTTCGCGTCGCGAGTCTGTATATCTTTTCATATTTATTTTTATTCTTTCTCCACAAACATTCCCCACCTCTTGATTTTTAATTTTTTTTTTAATCTTTATTTCATTTTATTTTATTTTATTTAGTGACCTGTAGACCTCGACAAAAAAATCGATTAATTTATCGAAACTGCTCACAAAATTTCACGAGAATCGGTTGAGAAACGCGACCTGTAGAGTGAAACAAACAAACAAACAGATGGACAGATGGACATACAAAAGCAAATTTGGCCAAGCTGAAACAGAGACGCTTCGCTCGCTCGGTCAATTATATAACTAACGACGACGGGAAAATAGTAACATGGATAAGTTTACTGTTGAAGATCAGGACATGAAGTGAAGAATTTGGCAGAAAAAAGACAAAATCGAAACGTAAGAAATCTAAATTTGAAAATGAATTTAAAATGAAAGATAAAACTGCCAGCAAGAAAGGTTGCCAGTCATAAAACAGGAAAGAGGACGAATGCCTCGTTACAGTCTATTTACCAGCATCAAGTCACGGGACTTTGATTGGCCTGTCATATAAACATACTGCTTCTGTAACAGATCTTCTATGGTTCTGCTGCGTGGGCCTGATCGCCATTACTTTTCGGCTCGAGCCCCTCGGTGAGGACATATAGTGTGCTAATATATCTGTCGTGGCCTTATCGTAGAATTGCCCACATCATGAAATGCTCAAGAATTTCATGAAATGGTCGCATTTTAACAAATTTGACCAGATCATTAAAACGTGAACATTTCACTATTTTGTCATCCACGATTGGCCATATCGTGAAAATAGGGCGTCCATGAAATATTAAGAATCTAAAATATGTTTACAACTCATTGTTCTCTAAGTCCGACAGACATTTTCAGAGTACTTTTTCATCATAAACTCTTTTTTTCTTCCTCATTTTAATAACGAATTATTCGCTTTTTCACTGCGAAAAATAACGCGGCCGCCATGTTGGTACATAAACAAAACACTTTCGGCGCCTCTATTGGCAATTAATGTAATAATTTTACGATATGATCAAATAATAGACCATTTCATGAAGTAGCTGCGATTTTAGTTGAACATAATCGACAAACGATTTCTTATCATTGATCTGGCCAAGGCACATCATGATGTGGCCAATGGACAGTGAAAATTTTCTTGAAATGCGACCACTTCATGAAATTCTCAAGCATTTCATGATAAGTTCAATTCTACGAAAAGGCCACGACATATCTACAACGAAAATCATGAATTGAGAAACATACCTGGGGCCTGTTTAGCAGCCATGACGCGAACCTCTCGCTATTGCCGATTTTGTTGGAGACTTGAAAGACTACTCTTGCGCGATGCATGTTGCTTGTATGTGTGTGCCCTCTTCCCTAATTTTTGTGTGTCAGGTCTGTGGACAAGAAGAATTACTTATTAAAAAAAAGCGCAGCCAAGTGGTAAATCCTGCGGTTCTCATATGTAGGTTTTGAGTTCGATTCCCAGTACACGCTGTGGTCAAGCAGTAATTACTTTATGATGTCCGCAGTTTGCTTCGAATACTGAATCGCCTAATTATGTGGTATGCGCGCGATATTATAACATTCCTTTGTCTGCGGCGCCTTTTGAAATCCGACACCGCTCGTCGCTCATAGTTCAAGCAAAAGACGGCTTATAGTCGCCAGCGTCGCTGCGTCAATACGTCTTGACAGCCGCATACAACAAGGGGATATTTTTTTGGGGTCATTCTGTGCTTCGCACGGCCCGTTACGCCGTTGTTGTGCCATGCGCGGCGGCTTGATAAACTCTGACACCTGGGTTTATGAGGTCTCAGTTGCAATCAAAAGAGAAAACAAAACTGGTGGTACTACTATTTTTTAGACAACCATGGCTCTTCAATCGGTTATACTTGGTGGCTTTTTATTCGTCATGGTGTTAGGTAGGCACTAAAACAAGACTAAATTTGACAGATAGTCGTGAAGTCATAGACAAAAACAAAACCGATGATCTTCGGTCCCTTTTCAATTAAAAATGATAGAAAGTGACAGTTTAGTTGGGCGTATGCCGAATCGACACCATTGTCATGCCTAAACTAGCGTCGAGGGTGACCATACCATGGTATAATAATCCTCGCCTACTATTCTTTTTCCATGATGATACGATTACGTCACTATTATAGAATAGAGTAGAATATACTATAAAAAATACAAAAAAAAAAAAAATATAGTAAAAAAATACTCTTTATTCTGGTACCAAAAGATTTTCTCTAGCGCGTCTCCCCGCGGCAGAGTTCCCACAAGACTGGTAGCATTCCCTCTGTGTATACTATTATAGTAATTATTCAAGTTCATTAATAATAAAGAATATCTTGTACAAAGTATATTATTCCTACATGTCCGCCCGCGGCTAGGCTTGTGTTGATTTCGAGTTTTCTCGTGGGAATATGGTTTTTTCCCATCCCATGATATAAAGTAGTCTATGTCTCTCTGATCCTGTTGCTTTTGGAGGGACTAATCGCTGTTTCTACCAGAGTGGTAATATAGCGGGCACGGACTTGCGGGGGAAGAGAAGGCTCGTATCCCTAGAAATCTATGACAAGCACGGGCCTCAGACGGGCACGGACCTCGGCCCCATCTCTCTGATCCCAAACTATCTACGCAAAAAATGTCGAAGGCTTTTAACTTCTAAGATTCAGCTTGTAATGTCCTAAGTGGCTAACCAAACTGGGGATAAGTTTTAGGTGAATAACCCCACTGAGAGCTAAACGCTATCATCAACATCAACGGCCCGTTACAGTCCACTGCTGGACTATGAGCCTCCTCCTCTTAAGTGGAGGGTTTAGCCACAATCTCCACGCTTGGCAGGCGAGTTGGAGATCGCAGATTAAAAGGTTACTGTATCAGAGCGAGCATCAGAATGGCGACGAGAGAGCTGGCTGCCTCGTGCTATAATATCGTATCTTAACCGTCTATGACGCCCTTAAGAGCTTCGGGAACCGTCAAAACAGGGTTGAAGTCAAACACAGTAATTTTCTCTCGATCGCAAGGAGTGTACCACTGAACTCCGAAGCACACTGGTTGGTGGTAGACACACAGAGCGGTCAAACTTATAACACCCCTCTTTTTTGCGTCGGGGGTTAAAAAAGATGAAACGTCTCGGATTTAAGTTGTTTTGGAATACAGATCTATCGGAGTCCAGAGGTTTCGGAGTACAGATGTACAGAAGTAAAGACGCATCGGAGTTGAGTAGCTTCGGAGTAGTGTTCTATCGAACCAGTGTGCTTCGGAGTTCAGTGGTACACTCGTTCTAAGTTAAAGAGCTGAATGGAAGATACGCGTTTCAACTAACTCGGGTATGTTTTTGCAGTCTAGTGAATGAGCGGCTAGAAGCTTGAATGTATGAATTCATCGCGATTTCAAACTAAGAATAGGACGAGCTCTCGGCTAACTTCACGCGAATCATGTATGGGCCACATTTTATTTTTATTGATCTGATAGAATGACGTCGTAAATTTGGGACCGTCCAGGCCTATTCTTGTTTTAATCGTAATGGGATATGTCATAGAAAATACGTGCTTGATTTCAAGCGGTTGACGGGGTCCTTAAGTTTGACTCATACCACAGGAATCTGCAATGCGAATGCGAATAACTTCGCTCATATCTTTAACTTCCGCCCTAATCATCGAATAATTACTGTTATTAACATAAACCAGACAGATTAAAGTTTAACATCAACAAGTGTATTATTGTGAATATCAGATTATAAATTAATTAAATGAATCATTATGAGATTAGTAAACTAATTAATCATTTGCTACATTACACAAACACAACAAAAAGTAATCACAGGGTTAGCAACAGGGGTGTCATATTACTAGCTAGCAACAAGATAATATTGCTTTATTTTTGTTATTCACATAGTAATAAAAAACACGACAAAGTAAATAATATGCAAATAGGCAAAGCTTTTTTCTCTCAAGTGAGTTTTAGTTTCATTTAATGTCTCAAAAGCTGAACAGCAAAAATCAAACATTCTTCTTTTAGGCACACTACACAAAATGTAAACTTGGCATGGCAAGTTGCTTTTAATTATCACATTATAATATTATAAATGTGAAAATATATTTGGATGTTTAGATGTTTGTTCTCCCTTCACACTTAAAGTACTCAACGGATATGGTTGACATTTGGAATGGAGATAGTTTGTAACCTGGATTAACACATAGGATACTTTTTACGGGGAAAAGTCTTATTTCCACGGGACCGCTAGTTAAACATAAAGTGAACTTAATTGGTCAAATAATGTTGTGGGCAAATAAATGTACTGTTGTTCTAATGCTGTTCAATGCCCAGTCTCTATTATGTATTTTTATTGTTATTCGATGAACTGTGTTCACTCAAGTGTGACAAGCAACAAGAAATATTAAATAACAAGTTGAAAAGTAAAGTAGGGCAGTGAGACAATCACAATGTCACTGAATCTAGCACATTGCTTGCTTCAATGTAAACATGGCTTTGATAAAGTAAGAGTAAGGATATTAAATTCAACATCAACGGCCCATTACAGTCCACTGCTGGACTATGAGCCTCCTCCACTTAAGTGGAGGGTTTTGCCATAATCTCCACGCTTGGCAGGCGGGTTGGAGATCGCAGATTAAAAGGTAACTGCATCAGAGAGCGCTGCTGCCCGTTCCCTGTTCAATGTGTAGTCCCTAAGTCGCCTCTTACGACACCCACGGGAAGAGTAGGGGTTGGTGACAAATGTACTCTACTCTGCTGTCACCACACGGCAGATATTAAATTACAGAGCTTAATTAGTCTGCTATTCAATGCAATTAATATGTCCATACATATTATTTTACTGATACAACATCTGTTTAATACAATTAATATAGAATAATGGTATATAACACAAAATTAACATTGAAATAACACTGAGATATTTAAAAATCTCATTTGTTGAAATCAGAAAATTGTAATTTGGAAGAGATTTTACAAATAAAAAATATTTTTAACAAAGCTAGGAAATACCTACTAACATCTTCCTTGCGGAAAGCTTGTTCATGGTTAGGTCATTTTCGCTACTATTTTCTCTCTCATATTCAAATTACGCTATTCCTGTAGTGTTTCTCCGATAGGTTCTATTTCAAAGATAAACTTACACCTTGTTAGTGAATGTACCAATATGGCCAGTATTGACAATCATAAAGTAATAAAAATTATACTAAATAATATTTAAAAACCAAATTTTACTATGAGTCATAGTCTATATGACTCCTAACAAAATATAAAATTATCATCATCATCAGCTGATATTAGAGATGTCATCTGTGGATAAGAAAAACTAACAGAGACATTTCAAGGTCCTTATGTGTGGCCTGTTCTGAAAGGCAATTTGATGAAAATAAACAGTACTATGTCCAAAAGTGCAGAAATGTTATTGCAATTTTTTTTTTTTAATATTATTTAAGTTATCAATTGAATTTAAATAAGCATGCAAAGAATTTAATAAAAGTCTATTTTATTTTAAAATCCACATTATTTTTCTATGTAAATTATTAGATTAGTAAGTAAAAATGTGGAGGGCCGGCCATGTTATCGTAATTCATTGGTACCATTACCATTACCATTCAAAGGAAATATTATTATATTTTTAAGACTATCAGTAGTAAATACACTAACCCACATAAACATAGAAATTAAAAGTAGTTTAAGAATGTACCAAAGTACCTAACTAGTAACTACCTACACTGTTTTATTTACAACATAGGTATCTGCAACCTTTGGAACTTTGAACTGCTAACATAAATGATAGGTTTATCAAATACAATGACGCCTATTGCTGATAAAAATACATGGTGGGTGTGTTTTGCTATGATTTGAGTCCTGAGACAGTTCTCAACTAAAGAATGTGGCCTTCGTTTTCAAGGTTAATGTTAATACTTTCTAATTATATACTAATTGGATTATTGTATGAATGTAATGAAAGTTTTGACAAAATAAGGGTCAACTTTTTTTATCGCTGAAAATCCCGCCTAAACCACACCGGGACTATCACCGACAATGCGTTTATGTTCACAAATTGGTAAGAGAAATGAGGTTCAGGAATTTTAAAGGAGAAATGTAATACATACCTACCAGCTGCGGATAAGTCCAGGGATAAAAACTAACAAATAAGGGCCGTGATCAATACTGTAGTCCCGTGATTCAAGGTTATATAACTCGCACCTCTGAAGCTAAACCGAACGAATGTTAGCACTTCAAAAACACTTCAGGCCTATAAGTAATTAAATATCACACTATTACACCGTATTTTGGATTAAATTGTTTCTCTCTTCAACGATAAGTTACCTTTGACACTATTCGAACGTTGTCTCGCAAGTGCAGTCAATTTTGTAAAAAAATCAAAGAATTTTTCATGTGCCTCCTCACATTTGCTTGCTTGCTCTCGTCGACAGTCTACCTTGTCTATGTTTTGTAGTACCTTAGTGTTGTACTACTACGAAAATTATGATGCTAGGCTAATATTAATAATAGCTACAAATCGCGCCAAACTTCTAGTTTCTTCGCGCTCTGAAGTTACTTCGCGCATTGCGCGTTGTCGCTTTTACCTATATTTTGCTACTGCGACGCGAATCGTGCCGTGTTCAGAGCGGACTAGAAAAAGGCTAAAGCTCTGCTTTCTCAAAATAATGCAATTTTCATAAGTTAAAAACTAGTAGGAGATAGGTACTTCCCAACCAAGCACACGACACGTATTTTTTCATTTCGCTTGAAAATCGTGTCATATTGATTGGAGTTTTCAGTTGCTTAAAGTACTAATTAATTATTATTTTTTATAGAATACAACAAAATACTAAATCCTTCTAGCGTAGTTTGGACTTTTGGACCTACGTCTTCGGTCTTTACGTAGCCAATATGCTAATCATTACACTACGGAAGCTAATATTATGTACTTTGTATTTCAAAGTTGTATACGTTTTATCTGCGTCTTACTATTTCTTCTTTAGAAATAAGTAGTCCTGTTGTGTCGTTTTTGCAAATGTCTATTGTGTACAATAAATGGTTAAATAAATAAGAAGCTATAAGTATACTGTGGAAGTTACTGAACTTAGTTATTGCTTGCTTTCTATGGTTCAATGACGTCACCAGAGGCGACTACTTGACACTTTAATGAACTAATAGCTATGTATACCAAAATTGTACTTACGAGGGAGCAGAAGGCTTCATACCCCTAAAATAAAAATAGGTAAAACCAAACAAAAAAAAACTAACGTCACTCGCTGTGAGTAGAAGAGGGTTGTTTTTTTAACATAAATGCTTATTGATAAACAGAAACTGAAAAAAAATTTATTAAAAAATGGTAAGATGGAAGCATATTTTTATTAACAAATAAAAAAAAGAAACCGAGTATCATAGTTGTAGTATTTCTCTGCTATTGGTACTACTTATGGAATGCAACACTAGTCTTTTGACATTACTCTTTTGTCTATGATCAAGATCGGATACACGTATCTCTCTCTCGTCGCATCGCACAGCACATCTTGCTCGCGCACACATTGCATCGGCTCGGCTGGTTGATCGGCTGGCATCACGGAGACAATTTGTCTCCGTGGCTGGCATCCTAGGCTGGTAACAAGCCGCTTCCAAAAAACTAAGGGTCACGTATATTCGTAACTTGTAGCTTTGTGAAACGGGTCCCTGTTAAACTTCCGGCTGGCTAAATCATAATTTTATAAAAAATACTTTTAGTCTGAACCTATCTAGGTCAATAGCGTATCAAATAAAATAAATGCGATTATATACTTATACAAAATGTGCATATATGATACGCTATGCATTAAATATACATAAATGGAATAAACCAAATATGGGCCAACATGTAACCAGGCAAAATACAAGTTTCCACTACACTACTCGCGAAGTTGATCGAAGTTAGCCGAGGACGAGAGTATAGAGAGGCACTTCGTGCAACTTCGGGCTTCACTTTGACACCAATTTGACACTTCGTGAGACTTCGTCGAAGAACTCCCAGGGAATTATAGGCCAATCTCTGTTTTGCCAGTATGGTCAAAGATTCTAGAGAAGATCATATATAAAAGACTGGAAACCTTTATGAATTTGACTAATTTTTTAACAGACCGCCAATTTGGATTTAGACCAAAAAGCAACACAGTAGCCGCTACAGTTGACCTTGTCACTAAAATTAGACAAAACATTGATTCCAAAAAAATTGCCTTAGGAGTCTTTGTTGACCTCAAAAAAGCATTCGACACAGTCAGCCATGAACTAATTCTTAAAAAACTTGAAATTATGGGGGTCAATGGAATTGCTCTGAGAATGTTTAAATCGTACCTAACAAACAGACAGCAAATTGTTAAAATCGATGAAAATTTAAGTGAACCGCTACCTATATCATTTGGCGTCCCTCAAGGTTCAATTTTAGGCCCACTGTTATTTTTGATCTACGTAAATAATATCATTGACTTGAGACTTCACGGACATATAACCTTGTACGCAGACGACACGTGTCTATTTTATTTCGGATCAACTATTGATGATATTACAGATTCAGCGCAAAAAGATTTAAATATTCTATTTGACTGGCTACAATCAAATCTTCTCACAATCAACATTTCAAAAACATCTTATATAATATTTAAAGCGAAAAACAAACCAGTACAAACACACAAACCTCTTACAATCAACAACATTCCCATCCATGAAAAATCCACCGAAAAATACTTGGGATTACGAATGGACAATCGACTTACCTGGAATATTCATATAGAACACATTAAAAATAAACTGTCTTCGTTAATGGGTGCACTACGAGGCATGGTACGGTGTGTTCCTCGACGAGTACGCATGACTATATACAATTCACTTGTAAAATCGCATTTGTTGCATCAAATAGAAATTTGGGGTAACGGGTCAAAAACGAAACTGACTGAATTACAGAGAACCCAAAACAAGTTGATCAAAATGCTCTTCCACTATCCGTACCGTACGCCAACTTCTAAAGTATATGCAGAAACCAATTTTATGAACATTGCACAATTATACCGGTATCAAATATGCATACTTATTCGGAAAGTACTCAACAAAAACATACTATCTTCAATCACACTCGCACAAAAAAAGCATACATCTAACCAGCATACGACTACCCTCTGCAATCAAAAATATTAAATCCTTTAACGTGTTTAAGTACAAACTATCCGAGCACATTTTGAAAACGTAAATTTGAGTTTAATTTAAATACTTACAGGTGGCTCATGAGTTTAAATCGGGTGAGCATTTTATGTTACGTTGAATATTACAATGTTGAGCTTTATTGTAACCTACCTACATTGATATAATAATGATAATGAAAATTGTAAAATGTGAACGGCAATTCGAACTAAAAAAATGTTATTTAAGTTCTTTTCTCATGTAAGTGACCGTAGGTCTTTAGTGAGAATAAAGCTTCTTTAAACCTAACTTCGGACGAGAGTGTAGTGGGCGCTTATGGTGTATAAAATATACTTGCTTTAGTGTTAGGCTTACACAATATGGGTGCGTCTGTTTCTGGCCCGCATGGTCGGGGAGATGCGGGTTCGGGTCCTGTCCAAGACCGACGAAATTTTTCATTTTTCGCTTTATAATTGTTACTAAAATTTGTTTTGGTGTCTTTTCTATCTCATCTTAATTATAGAAAATGTTGTGTACATTTATAACCGGTGGACATATAAGAAGACCTAGTTGTAAAATACCATGTAAACCACGGAGACAAATTGTCTCCGTGATATGTACTGCTGTTAATAATATAATATTAATTATATAAATATAAATATTTTATTATACTTTGTTATTTTATTTATTATATTTATTACAGATTTGAATTCGCTGTTGATCGTTCATCTTGGACTAACTAAAGAGCTTAACTACTAAAATGACGTGTAAACACTTACTTAAAACTTGTTAAAATTTAGTTGCTACTTGACAACTTAATACGTGTAAACCAGCTATTTTATTATTAAGTGGTTTTGCTAAGTAAGTAGCATGAGATACACAGACTGCCCTAATCCCACAGAAGAAATTTTAATAATAGTAGCAACTAATCCTAAGACTAGGGTGCCGTACTCCAATAATTTGATAGTAGAATTACTGAAGCTACCATGTGGCCACTGCAAGTCATCAATAAATGACGACAAAATGCGAGCATTTTAATATTGTCCTATTAAAGTTTATACCTATAGTTCTGTTTCTGTTTCTTTCACTATGGTTAGGTTACTGTAGGATGAGCTCTTACAAATTAAAATTTTAAAAACTTTTTGATATTATTTCGTATATTTATTGAGTAAAATTACATACTGTTTAATGATAAAATAAGAGGTGAAGTTACTTTATTTTTAATTATTAGCTATTATGGTTTTTGGTATTAGCTACTGAATTTATTATTAGCTATTAGCTACTGATTATGGTATTAGCTACTGAATATTATAAAAAAAAAGTTGTTAACGTCGTATGAAGAATTTTGAAGCTGTCAGAACTCATCCTCCCAACTATAAACACTCAAATAAACTAAAAAAAAAAAAAAAAAAACTGAATCCCGACCGCCATTGACGAATGCTTGCTACCCAATGATTTTATTGCTATCCCTCATAATAATCGACCCCAATAATTTTCATACAAACTGGTCAGCTGACCGAATCAATTTGTATGAAAGTTCAAAACATTCAGAATCAGATACAGAGAATCAGATTTCAGCAATGTCACCGATCAGAAAAGAAAAAAAATGTATGGCTGACAGTGATTACGGGTACTTTAATTGATTTCAGCGTGTCTCGGAACGCAGGGTTAGCCGTTACTAAAACGTCAAGGTTCACATCATCTTTTTTTATATATTTGTTTTTTTTTTTTATATATATATTTGGTTTTACGGTTCTGGCTACGATGCCTTTTGAACCGATCGTAAAAGGTTCCACTCTGAGTTATTATGTTTATTGAACTGCACTATTTACAACACTTTACACATCGGTTGTTGAATTAATATAATTTACCAAGCTTCTGTGATAAATGAGATTTCGTAAAAGAGTGTGACGTCATACTTGCATGCAAGTTGCAAGTTGCATGCAGCTTGAGTAATGGAAGCGTAAACTTGCATGCAGGCTGCAAATTGCATGCAGGTAGTTTTGAACTTGTAAACATAATGCGCAACTGACGCTTGTCTGCGCAAGTGATATGCAACTTGCATGCGAGGTTCAAATTAAAGGTTACAATACAAGTAACTTGTACGCAAGTGTGACGTCATACTTGTGCAAGAACTTGCACAATGGAAACGCGCCTTAATACTCTGTCCAACGACATGAGAGAGAAAAATGTATCCGAATTCGCACACATTGACATATTTGACATTTGCATTCTGACAGTCAGCTGACTGCAATATTTCCAATTTCCGAAAATAAATAATTTTCGACGAACGAATCTATATAGGTGCTTCTAACGATGTTAGAAAGTGTAATTGTTGGCTGATAAACTAATTATTAAAGTTACAAGCTAAATTAGCATCCAAAATGTACCACATCAGGACTGGGCTCACGAAATTGCCCGCGGGAGTACCTGCACTGCGAAATTTTGCATTTGTTGGCGAACCATCCAAAATCGTAGCTGCTAGCGCTGCGAATAAATCACTCGTCTTCCAACGCAGTTTCAGTGATAAAAGCCACTATGACATCAATCAATTACGTCGGTATTCCTACAGATATCTGATGTATTCTTTATTGGCTGGAGTTTCTGTCTACGCTTCTTACAAAGTATGGTAAGTAGGTACTCTAGGCTCATATCAATAATAATAATTAATTTGGGGCATTCTGTTGAGGAGCTTCATTAAAGTCATAGTCATGAGCTGATCAATTCAACTGGATGGGAAACCTAAACTTTTCTTACTTACAAATTAGAGTAGGTATATTTGGTTCCAGAAAGTTTTTGAGATCAAACTCTTTGTAACAACACAAGTGAATCATTTTAGACTAGTGGTCCACCCGCGTTGTGTAAGATTTTCCCATGGGAATAAGACTTTTTCCCGTCAAAAGTGTCCTATGTGTTAATCCAGGTTAGAAACTATTTCCATTCCAAATTTCATCCAAATCCGTATAGTACTTTAAGCGTAAAGGCGGAACAAACAAATATATTTTCACATTTATAATATTAGTATGATGTGATATCTACTTTTTCTTATCTCAATTAAGATTCTTGCGCGGCAGATATACTCAATGGTCTATATTTATTGCAATAAGACATGACAACCATTTTTACTGAATTCTACATAAAGATCACACTCGCATCCCCAAAGGAGTGAACAGATTTTTAATTAGCTGAATTTTTATCAATTTATTAGTTAATTTTGTAATTTTCTATTGGGTAGAATTGATTAAACCTTTTAAAAAAATTAAAGAATGTATGCAAATAAACAATATTTCTAACTTATATTGTTATCTTATCCCATGCTGGAAACATTTTTTTCTTGTTTGTTCTTAAAAAGCTACTTAGGGGTGGGAAAAAAAATGATTCAGGTTATTTTTTAAATATTGCTAAATTTTTTAAATGTTTTGAATGTTCGCAACGTTAATCTGAATTTCCAGGCTGAGGGCTCAACTGTTTCCTTCAATCACAGCATCAGATGAACTTACTGAGTCCGATTCCGAAAGCGAAGTTGATACTAAAAAGAAACGGTACAGAAAAGAAAAGATCGGCTTCAGGGACAGAAAGGTGAGGCTACTTATAGATGTTACTTTTAACTAAGCAATGTGTATAATTACATTTATTATATTTATTAATTCCTTGCATATGATTTTTTTAATATGTTAAAGTGAATAAAACAGTTTTTATGAGAACCATGTATCAAATCAAAATTTTGTTTTAAATGTTTTAAAATAAATTTTGTTTTGATTTATTTATTTTTTATTATTGAAATTGATGAAATATACATTTTGTCTATTCTAAATGTAACAAGTTTTATTATACAACTATAAAATTGTAGTAAAAGATATAGTCTGTTAATAACAACATTAATTTTGTCTTTGTGGACATAAGACATATATAATATAACACATAATATTTATGGACGGACGTATATATTATTTTTGTTACTCTCCTTTCACTCAGTGATCACTTACTTATTATTTTGTTTTTGTTTTATGTGTAAAACAATCCAAGATTATAGAATATGAAAATCGTATGCGCTCATATTCTACCCCGGACAAAATATTCAGATATTTTGCTACTGTCAAATTGACTTTCGGAGAGACAACCGAAGTTTACATGACTCCTGATGATTTCTTGCGGGCCATTACTCCTGGCATGAAACAACCCGACGGTATTTATTTAATATTTTTTTTGGTATTTTATTTATCATTGGTATTTTTTTAACTAATCTGTGACTAAAACCCGGGTAATGGCTTTCTCTGAGTTATTTTTAAATGGGAATTCGGAAAGACTGTTTTTCTGCACATCAAGAAAAGTGGTACGGTACATTCTGTTAGTATAATCTGGGGGCCGTTTCACGAAGCTACAAGTTACAAATTACAAGTACAATTCAAAGTACATTGCGTAGACGATTAGATAAAACGATAAGGGCTTACATTTTAGGCGAATTGGCTACGCAATGTATATCAGATTGTAACTAAACTTGTTACTGTTATTACTGTTACTGTTGTTAGTAACTTGTTGCTTCGTGAAACGGGGCCCTGGAGATCTAAACAATAAATTGCATCACCTGCTTTTTTGTTGCTCGAATCTGTGAATTTCAATTTATTTCTTCTTCGGAAAGATTGATTGTATGTACTTAAATCTAGATCGATTAATGTCGTCGTTTCTAAAATAACGATAGGGCGGAAACTGTAAAAATCTTAATAAAACTTTCTTGCTATGAATTTTCTTCATTAAAGAACTACTCTTTTAAATTAAAAACATATTTTGCTTTTATTTAAAGTTTTTGTAACATAAATGTATGTTTTTTTTTATTTTTAAACCTTAACTAAAAAGTTATGTAAAAAATACAAAAAAAAGCAAACAGATCTAAAAAATCAGAAACACAGTACTATCAAATGGATTTAATAAACTTTATAACACAATAAAAAAAAAACTTCGCGATTTTGACCGATTTTAATAATGGTTGGGGTAAAACAATTTCTCTAAGAGTAAAATTAAAGTTATAGTATTATTTAATAGTATAATATAGGTCTCAATTAAACCCAAAAAAATATTTTTAAATCCATAAAGTTTAGGCGTTTGGTGATATTTAACCCTCGCAAATATTCTTCGCAAAAAATACTGGTTGTGCAAATCGCTTGACTAACATACATAGCACTTCCCGCACGCCGCCGGATAGATCATCGAGTATGAAAACCGCATGCGCCAGTACTCGACCCCGGACAAGGTATTTCGGTACTTCGCCACGGTTCAGGCCCAGCACCACGACCAGCATGAGGTCTTCATGACGCCAGACGACTTCCTCCGCTCGATGACGCCTGGCGTCAAGCAACCTGATGGTAATTGGGACGCCATTAGACTGTAAATCAACGTGGCTGACAATTTGGGTAGTTGATTGTATTAAAAATAAATAATTTCATACAATCTAGGAAAAATGCCGTCCTAAAATTTTCGTAATTAACCAGGCCTTCCGATTTTACGCAATTTAAGATTAATTATTACAAATCAAACAAAAAACAGCAAACAAACACGCACGGTGGGACGTCACGCTTTGCTATTTGCCTTAATTTTCCATTTAAGTTACTGTTTTGACATTTTATAAAAAGGAGTTGATTTGACTAGTCAGACAACTAGCATTTGAACTGTATTTCAAATCTGGTCGAGTCGGCACAATATGATGTTTCGTTCCATTTCCATGTCTTCTAAGTATTTGCACTCTACACACGCGTATCATCTTTCACGCAATTCATCCACATCTTCCTCGGTCTACCTCTTTATACCCAAATTTTAAACCCTTCCACATTAATATTTTATATGCGGCGCGCGCGATATTGTAACATTCCTTTGTCTGCGGCACTTATAGTCGCCTGCTGCGCCGCTGCGTCAATACATCTTGACAGCCGCATACAAGGCCAACTCTTTTGCCAATATGATTTGCATCCCCTCTGACTTACCGACATGCCTACGCTAACCCACTACCAACTCCTCATTTTCTTTGTCACTGCGGTGCACCTCCGAATCTAGTTTATTCTAGTTACTCCACTCCAACAACATCATCTTAACATTCAGATTTCGTGTTAGTACTCTGTTACTATCAGACGTAATGCGTTTAAAACGCAAAGGCCTGAGCTCTGAGCTAGAGCCCCTTGACGGGGATTATTAGTTGATATCGAATAAATATATACCTATTGTAAGGTCCGATATTTTCGTAACCCTCTATTGTCAGTCATGTTAAGTTATAGTCTTGTACAACTAACCTCATAAAATGGGCATGAATTATAGTAGCTTTTTGCTTATACTTTCTCATACCTTAAAAATGCCTGCAGCGTACATGATCACCTCAACGCCAAGATCACAGAAATGCTTACTTTAATACCTAGTGGTACTGCATGGAGTTATAATTAAACGTACATCCCTATATAAAGCAATACAAAAGTAGACAAAATAACCGGCCAAGCACGTGTCGGGCCACGCAAAGTGTAGGGTTCCGTAGTTGTCCAGTACTACTTAGGTACAATAGAGAAGGGGGGCGGTAGCCAGATGGGCGCTAAGCTAATTTGATGATTAAAACGAGGTAGATGAATCTAATATTTTTATATTATTTTCTCTTTTCTTTTCTCTTCAATATTAATCTCTTCAATATGAAAATATACTCCACTCAGTAGCCCGTTGGCATCCCGAGTCAAAACAACAAAAAAGAACCATTCGATATTTCAAAATATTCAAATCCAATCGAACTAAACGAACAGCCAGTCACCTCAAAGGAGACCGCTCCTTACATGCCTTGTTACCTATTTAAGACAGTTAACATTCATCAAAATATTTTTCCATGATATTTGTAGCTTACTTGTACAAGTACATTTTATAAATTGGTTTATTATTCGATAACCTGTAAAGCCTAAGTACTTGATGTTGATAGTTTTCCTTTTATATTCATCATATACGCTACTACCGTGAATTTTTTCACATATCCAAATACAACGGTTTCGCTGGTAGGAAGGGGGGGGGGGGGAACTTGACTCTAACAAAAACAAGCACTTAAAAACTAAATATTTCTGAAACGTACACTAGCATCGAAAAATGGTTTTAGCAAACCCCCATTATTATTAAAAACTTATCCAACGATACCTCACACTATAAGGTAATCGTGATTTAAAAAAATAACCCCCACTTCACGTGTACCAGAGGAACCCTAAAAAGAATATTTTTTAGATTTTATTCTTCAGCTTTGTCGCCATGATTAATATGTACTATATCCATGCCAAATTACAGCCTTCTAGTACTAAGAGTCTGAGCTAAGCCGAGGACGGACAGAGAGACAGGCAGAAAGACAGACAGAGACACATGATGGCGAAACTATAAGCGTTCCTTTTTGACTACGGAACCCTAAAACGGGCGTTGTACGAAGTCTGTGGTCGCAGTTAATATTAAATGCCACCCACTCTACTTTTTTCTCATTATGATTATATTTACAATAACGTCATACGCGCTTTGTAATGTATTTGCTGAAAACCACATAATGTTCTAATGTAGTCACATGTGCATGCTTTGTGTAACTTTTTAGTTTTTTTTTGTAGGTATAAACATTCATACTAACTTGTACGATTGTTTGCAGGGTTGGGTTTGGATCAATACAGGCGATATGACCCGAAGGTAAGATTTCTTTTTACATCTATTTATTGAATATATTTAACGTAAAATATCGTAATAAAAAATGCTAGCAACGGCTTAACAACTTAAGTACTTACTTTTATAAAAAATATATAAAATGTAAGTATTAATTATTAGGATTCGCCACTAGATTTAAGTTTATAATTACCTTAACTACCTATAGTTTCTTGACTATTGCTATTTTCAGATTTCCTAATACTAAATTTAATTCATGCGTACTGATTTATGTTGGGAATAAATATGTTGGGACATCTTCATATTCTATGTGCATCTGATAGCACCAATCTTGTCACAAACAACCCCATCTAAGAGTTAAACAGCCCTCATACATTATCATCACTAAAGCTTTGGTCAAAGCTAATGGCGATATAGATAAATGATAAATATACCTAACTAAATATAACTTAACAACAGATTTACTAATAGACTACTTACTTATAGTACATTTAATTGAAATATAGATAAGGAGACTACCAGACGTTTAATAACACACATATCTACCGGGTTATTACCACGATTGGTATGATTGTTACTAGATATGTGTGTTATTAATATTAACAACCGCAAAAACCTAAAAGTGTTCATACTAGATGTTTGATTTTAAAAAACATAATGTTCGACATTCGATGTTTGATAGCCTTAAAAACCAGATATCCGTTCGCTGTCCCTACTTTTATTTAAAAGATGAAATGGACATCACGAAGTTAACTTTAGGTTTAGAGTGTTGCTGCGAAAATCAGAACAATATGGGAATAACGAAACCTATTGAATTTTTCCATTGTTTGTATAAACACTATAATTAGTATCCTTCCGCACCGGCACCTTCCTCGCCACTTACACTATTTCTTGTCTTTGCAGAACATCGGTGAGGTACTGTCCTTTCTCTATCTCTCAACCGCTCCCGACTTGTATATATTGCAACCCTTTTGCTAAATGCACCGATTTAAATTTCTTTCCATTTACTGGCCCTTACCCACAGAACTTTAGAATGACACTTGCAATAGTTTCAAAGATTTCATTTCATTTCTTTTCTCTACCTACTCATAGTTTTTTTTCACTGATTAAACTGAGCGAGATTTATTTTAGAATACGTATTGAATTATATTATTATACTTCTATAATATTACTATCAATCTATCTACAAGTAGGGTCAAAAAATTAAGCACACATCTTTTCACTTGACTCCAACGAATTATCTATAGTCTAGAAGAGTAACCGTCTAACAAAGCCCGTTAAAACCTCTAATTAATTTTGAGAGACGACGACGACGACAGACAGGCAGATGATGTCGCTGCGCTGTACATTGAAGCTTACTTTCGACGTTCTTACAAACCGAGTCATATAAAACATCATTGTACCGCGTATTCGAATGTCGTATGGTTATAGTTTTGCTTCTTTGGCATTCATTTGGTGGGATCAAGTTTGAAGCGTAGTTACTCTTCTAGACTATAGATAATTCGTTGCTTGAGTCACAGTTTTATAGTATTAAAAAAAATCACCAACAAAATCTGTAGTTGTTTGCTATATATACGAATATTATAAAGAGAGATGTGCTATTGAATGACTGACTCATAGACAACTTTTATCATACCAAAGCAGTAATTTATGAAGTATCACTTACAGGTAATTATGAGGTTCCTTTCAATTTCCACTCCTTGCGGTTTAAGTTTGATCAGTGAAGAATTGGCGAATAGCAAAACGTCAATGATCTCAGTAGGTGGCTATATGTCGGTAGGGCTTATTGTGACAACGTTTTGCGAATCCTTCCATACTTCTTGTAGTTAGATCCAACTAGGGTTGCTAGACGTCCGGATAAAGCCGGACACAGTCAGGCTTTTTGGTTGCGTGTCTTTTTAAATTTTACTATTTTATTGTTGTTTCATTAAAATTTAAGGAGATTTGATGGTATAAATGATAAAAAATCCTAGTCTTACTTTGAAAAATTGTCGTTTGAAGACTAAAAATAAGGGTCTTACTAAATGTCCGGCTAAGCTGGCTGGTAAGTGCGGCTTTTCGGTTTTGAAACCTGGCAACCCTAGATTCAACTCAATCGTGCTTGACTAGTTTTTGTCTATCCTTTCTGTTTCTGATACACCATAGCAAGCAAGATATTTCAGTAGTTTTCTTCCATAGCATGACTTCTTTCATAGATTGATATTTCGTGATTATGGAGAGTTGTAGTCACATAGATTTTATTTGAAATTTTCCCATCACTGTATGTATTTGTTTTCGTTTGATTTTTCATAGTATTGTTGGGAATTCATTTACACATACCTTATAGTAATAATTTTTGAGCTTTGAAGAATTGTAAACAATTTTGAATTTTTATTTTTCTCTTCCTGTAAGTAAACATCCCATAAACATTAAATTAATGTTAAACTGGCAAAGTTAGTCTTTTGATTGTTTTGCCAGTTAAATAGAATTGCCATTATGATTAAAACTTCAATTGGGAATATGCATAAAAAAAAATATTTTTTCATAGTTCATCTGAAAGTATACAGAATCGAAATTGACTAGTTACAACATTATTAAACAAATATATCTGTCCCTCTTTACGAAAACAAATTTTTCTATGGCGTATGTATGGCCCGCGACACATATGACGTCACATGTCTCGTCGGACCTCTCTGTCTAACCATCAACTTGGAAGCCTCATAACTTTGTTTCTGAGCAAGATATTTGGAAAATTATTTTTTATTTGTTTTATCAGGAACTTGAAATATTTCGATTAATGAATTTAAAAAAAAGTTGTGCATGTTCCCTGTTGTTTAAATAGTGGATCATTTTAGGTTATAGTATTTCCGCTTGCTAACTTGAAGTACTTTATCTTGAATATCTATTATTTTTACACAGAGTATCAGTCAACGTTTGAACTTGGATCTGGACGAAGACTCTATCTTTTACAAGCTGGGCTCGTCTGGACTCATAACTTTCAGCGACTACATCTTCCTGCTCACGGTCTTATCAAGTAAGTTTTATTTACACCACAGAATTAATATAGTACTGCCGTACAGATCGGCCACTTACCCCGTCCCGCCAATCCACGCTTCCTTACCCCGCCCCTCAGTTGGGGGGCGATTTGGGAGTATCGAAGTTAAATGGCCGCACCGTGCGCGCTAAAGCCGATATTAGACGGTTCACTTTTGCTTTCATTGTCGATGTTTCATCGAAATAGACATTTCATCTTTCATCACTGATGTGCCTTTGTGATGAAAGTCAAATCCGTGCGTTCGCTTTCATCGGGCATCGTGCATTGTTCATCGAGATGAACGATAAATGAAGCATGTAAACAGCCGTGACTGTCATTTATTCATTTGTTTGTGTTTCTTTTTATTTTAAAATACAATGACATGGTTTTGAAATGGTGTAATATATGGAAATAATCATAGAATATTTTTAGCACCATGAATGATTTTGGAAATAACGATTCAAGATCAAGAAATTTCGAAAAATACTCACACATTTATTCACTTTACATTTTGCGTCTAAACACATCAAGTCTTTCACTGTTCATCATTCACTGCTTTTCATCGAAAATGAATCACTTTGGATGGACCGTCTAATATCGGCTTAATAGTCTTACAGCGTACCTAGCATCGTCGGCGCATAACCTTAGGAACTTTGCGCGCACTTTACTAGTAAATTTATACGTGGCGTTTGTATAGTGCTAGATACGAGGAGGGATAAAAAAGTAGTGAGAACGACATACTCCTTGGTAAGAAAAAAAATACTGGCAGGCATAGCTCAGATACATATTTGTAATATATTTGTAAAGAAAAAAAATCTTCGATTCTCTTTTGTTTTTATCTGAATGTAGTCATTTGTTTGCTTCGTGTCGGAACGTGTTCTCGAAAATGGAGAAAAACGAAGTGCGAGCCGTTATTAAATACCTCTGTTTAAAAAAGTTGACGACTCAAGAGATTCATTGCGATTTGGAGGCAACATTAGGCGAGTCTGCTCTGCCGTATTCTACTGTCGCAAGGTGGGCTTCTCAATTTCGAGTAGGGAGAACGAGCACGGAAGACGAACATCGTTGCGGCCGTCCATCGACGTCAGTCACCCAAGAAAATGTTGCGAAAGTCGAGAACATTGTATTGAGCGATCGAAGAGTTACCATCCGATATTTAATTCAAGAAACGGGCATTTCATATGGAAGTATTCAATCCATATTGAAACAATCTTTGAATATGAGAAAAGTTTCCGCAAGATGGGTGCCGAGAATGTTAACCGACAGTCAGAAACAAAATCGACTTGACATTTCGAAGATATTGTTGGACAAGTTTCAAGAAGATTCTGAGAATTTTTTGTCTCGTTTCGTAACAATGGACGAAACATGGGTCCATCATTTTGATCCTGAGACAAAACAGCAATCTTCGCAATGGAAACGGCCATCATCACCGACCCCGAAGAAGTTTCGTGCCGTGGCATCGGCTGGCAAGGTTATGGCCTCAATATTTTGGGACTCAGAAGGGATATTGTTGATTGATTACCTGGAGCGTGGAACCACTATTACAGGCCAATATTATGCAGCTTTAATTCCCAAGTTGAAGAATGTCATCAAAGAGAAAAGGAGAGGGAAACTTCGAAGGGGCGTGCTGTTTCATCACGACAACGCACCCGCGCACAGGTCGGCAGTTGCCATGGCTGCCATTCAGCAAG
Source organism: Carpatolechia fugitivella (assembly GCA_951230895.1). NCBI lineage: Eukaryota > Metazoa > Arthropoda > Insecta > Lepidoptera > Gelechiidae > Carpatolechia > Carpatolechia fugitivella. The sequence continues at coordinate 2,569,291 of OX579651.1, forward strand.
CTGGCTTCGAATTGGTTGTCCACCCCCCTTATTCACCAGATCTGGCGCCTAGCGATTTTTATCTGTTCCCCAAATTGAAAGAATACTTAAGGGGAAACAGGTACGAAGACGATAACGAGGTGATGGATGCCGTGGAGAGCTTTTTGCAGGACCAAGACAAAACTTTTTTTTTTAAAGGGATTGAAGCCTTGGTAAAGCGCTGGACTCGGTGTGTAGAGAGACTCGGAGACTATGTAGAAAAATAAATTATTAAGTTATCAATAGTCATTATATTCTATTTCATTCTCACTACTTTTTGATCCCTCCTCGTACATACACATAAAATATCTAGATATAAAAAATATGGAGTAAATTCTAGTATTTGATGGATTTTAATCTCAATGGTTTATAACAACATGCAGGCACTGCACTATTGTTCTTTTGTCGAAATAATATTTACGTATGACGTAAATTATACGTAATGGTATCAGATAATTATTTTATTGAAACAATGCAGATATAAATATTAATATTTGTTTTTGTAGTGCTAGAATGTATGTAGGTTAAAGTGATAAAGGCTGAAAAACAATAGTAGGTAAGTAAAGCATATTTGTTTTTGGCCTAAAAAAACCTTATTTTTTTATTATGTTTTCTTTGTCTCAGAATGGGTTTATCTTGTATTGATTAACAACAGTGGAGTAACTAGGAAGGAATGTACCGGTTTTTATAAATTATTAACATAAACTTAAATCAATAATAATAATAATAAAAAAATGTTGCAAATAATAATTAAGCAGATCATAATGTGCCCTTTGTATTGTTTTTGCTGTACTTTTGCACTCGTAGCATCTTTCAAAACATTATTATCAAGTAGTTAGAAAATAAAATACTTCTAATTTTGAAACAAAAATATAATATTTTTGAAGAAATATATGATATAGAATAGACTCATAAACATTCAGTTAATTACAAAGATTATTTTATCCTAAAATATAGTTCAACTTTTTCTAACATAAGTTCTATAAATCTCCGGATCATATCCAAACATTTCAAAGTCTATGCCGTATATTTGTAATAGATCTGTTAGCATATCCTCATCTAATTGTTTAAAATAGTGTTTTAACAGCGAAGTAGTGTTTCTTCCATCTCGCGATTTGTTCATAATTTTTCGTAGGCGCGTTTGCCTATCTGTGGTCACTTTGGAGCTCAGCAAGTGAGCAACGCCCAGTTGTTGGACCACGTAGGCGGAGTCTCTCGCCAACGTCTCGACTTTGGCGACCGCGCTGAAGTTCACCGCACACGGCGAACAGAACCGGTAGTACGGCGCCCAATGCTCATCAAACTCCCGATCCTTATCGGTTTTGTGTTTATCAATGAGATACGCGACGAATTCGTAAAATGTCGGTCCGAAGCTAGGTTTTGGTCCTATCGCTTTAGTGGCTTTCTTTCTGTGTTCTGCTATTATGGCTTTTGCTATTTTCCTGTAGAATGGTGGGGTGATGTTTTCTAGTTTGTCCCTGTAGGCAGAGAGGAGGCGGACGAAAGGTTCTCGCACGACGAGGAGCGATACCACGCCAGGGTTGCTGATGGCGTCCCGTAGTTCCTCTTCGCTTGGTCGAGGGAATTTCCGCCGAGCCAGAATTAAAGGGGTATATCTCGTTTTAGATAGAAATTTCTTGTCGTAGCCACCTGAAACGATATCATTTTTGGTTAATTTTGTGCATTGCAGCATTAATCTGTACTGTAATAATACTCTCATGGATAATTTTAGAGTAGACATTGTCAGCATATTGGCCAGTCCGTTTGGCCAAGGTCGACGGTACCTTAATCTTTATGTATTGAATGACATATCGGGAGATAGTTCAAGTCAGGTAGAAAATGTCTCGTTCCAGATAGCTGCAATTAGTTGTTTTTATACGAATCCGGACAAGACTCTCTTTTGACCTACATTCGTACCAAACATTTCTTAATCGTAAAAGCCAAAAAATTCTTAGCTTTACACTCATCTTTTTAATGCTATCTCTCGCCTTATTGAGCTGCAAAAATCGTCGGTGTTTTGTAGAAAGGGCGAAAGCGCCTAATAATTAAAAGGAGCTTTCGCCCTTTCTACAAAACACCGACGAAATAACATTGCACTATAATTTTATTATATTTAAATCAAAATGTAAATAGTTAATCAAGCATTCGGATCAACACTAGATATTAAAGTTAACTTCAGACCTATGGTTTTGGAATGTCATATCTGATTGATACACCCAAAAACAATAAGGGTCGACTCTTATTGGTTTTGTTTGTCTACGACTGGGAACTTCCGTCTAAGTCGAAATACACGCTCCTAATATTAGCTTAGTGAAGTAACCTTGTCCAAATGAAATCAAATTAGGAGACGCTTTTAAAAACCCAGGTGTGATGCTACTAATTATAAGAGAATAATTCGTTCGTCTCCTGTCCGATTACAAAGACAAACTAGAAAACATCACCCCACCATTCTACAGGAAAATAGCAAAAGCCATAATAGCAAAACACAGAAAGAAAGCCACTAAAGCGATAGGACCAAAACCTAGCTTCGGACCGACATTTTACGAATTCGTCGCGTATCTCATTGATAAACACAAAACCGATAAGGATCGGGAGTTTGATGAGCATTGGGCGCCGTACTACCGGTTCTGTTCGCCGTGTGCGGTGAACTTCAGCGCGGTCGCCAAAGTCGAGACGTTGGCGAGAGACTCCGCCTATGTGGTCCAACCAACACCTGGGCGTTGCTCACTTGCTGAGCTCCACAGTGACCACAGATAAGCGAGTGCGCTTTCGAAAAAACATAAAAACATCACGAGATGGAAGGAACACTACTTACTTAGTTTTAAACTATTAAATGATGTAAACATAAATTGTGCACGCGAAAAGGTTGTTAAAGCATTGCGATATTCTTTGCTATTTTAGTATGTTGTCGAAACTATCTGGAAGACGAACTATTTCTAGCCTTTAACAATTAAAAATATACCGAAAAGTCATTTTTAGAGTAACATTCCAGCCTTTTCTATGATCTTAGCCGTTAAACCTAGCCTCGTAAACCTCTTGTTAATTAAAAGCTAGCCGCATATCTCTTAGTAGCATTTTATACATACTTTTTAAAGTACTTTCGTACCTAGAATATTAAACTTGTATAGCCAAGAAGAGCTGGCTGCTTTGAAGATGTTGCACCACACGAGGTTATGTTTGTGGTCAACAAAGAACTCTTTGCTATTTATCTTTTGGTTGGCGAGACCGTGTTTGTCGCATACTTCGATGACATTCGCCGCCCGCTTGGACAAATCGTCGTCTATTGTCGCGTAGTCTATCTCTAATGTTTCGTAGTCTACTTCGGGGTAATCGCCGCCCCGTATAGGTCCTTGCATCTGCAAAAAAATAAACAATCAAAACTTTATCATATTCTGCAACTTACATTCAACAACCAGTATTGTCATTTATTTACGGTTCAAGCTCAATGACTGTCTTTTAAAAGTATCAACAAATTTTCTACATGCTATCACGCTAAACTCTTTGTGACGTAAGATCGGATATATTTGACACTAACTTTCCGCCCGCGGCTACGCTCGCGTCGTGAATGATTTTTCCCGTGAAAAAAAGTCTTTTTCCGTAAAAAGTATTCTATATGTTAATCCAGGGTACAAAGTATCTCCATTGCAAATTTTAACCAAATCTGTTCAGTAGTTAAGGCGTGAAAGCGGAACAAACACCCAAACATCTAAACATCCAAACGAAACATCCAAATATAAAGTGCCTAAATACAAAGTTTCATGGTGTCATCTTCGATAATGACGAACTTCCATACAAACTTTCATCCCCTATTTCAACCTTTCCAAGCCTTTTTTTCGCGATAAAAGGTAGCCTATGTCCTTTTCCAAGCTCTAGTCTATCTCTGTACTAAATTTCATCTAAATCGGTTCAGTAGTTCAGGCTTGAAAGCGTAACAGACAAACAGAGTTACTTTCGCATTTATAATATTAGTAGGGAATATATCATCAGTCTGCAGCGGTACATTGCCGGACGCTTCTCAATGCACGCTATTGAACCAAATCTTCGGCTATTGTCATCCAGCTGCCAGCCACATTTATTTACTACATAACATAGTCCCTGCTGTTTACACTATAGTCTCCTTTATAAGAATCACTTTGCATCAGCGTCTTTCACTCGTATTCTAAATCGTTCAGCTATTTTTGGTTTCTAATAAAAGCACGCCAAAAAACCTATTTCATCATTACAATTTCTAAAATATTCATTATTTACCAGCCACTTTGTGTAGTTATCAGGTAGGTACGACCATTCTTTGACAACAGGTGTGCTACTCCGAAACAGCGTTAACTTCATCGTCATTAAACACAAGGACGCCCAGAATATGAACGTAGAGAACTTGATACAGCATCCCAAACATTGTATGACGTGTCTTCTCCACGTTTTTTTTACTCTCACCAGGCCGACCTTGCCACGGCTATCCGCCGATTTATTTCTACGCACTTCGTAAATTTTATAACTGTACACCATTTTGAATTTGTGTTAAATTTTAATTTAGCGTGTAATTTAGTTTGTGATAAGGGAACATTTTGTGAGGATTAGTAACTATAATGTTGTTTTAACACGTAGATCATAGTTGGATTGACACATTTTAGCACATTACCTAGTTTCGTCTGAGTTGCCAGCTTCTAGAGATGGGTGGTTTGAGAAAAACAGACCAAAAGTTTTGGCAAACAGTTTTATGTTCAATCAAAATTAATGAAATGTTTATTTGGTCTATAGACTATAAAGGATGATAATTTTGTATATTGTCAGCAATATTATTTATGTAGTCATTTTAAATACAAAAGCGAATAGCTAATATTTGGTTCGCAACATCTTCATCATCATTTCTCTACTCAGTTGTTCAGTTCACGCAGAAACAAACATGAAACATAATCAGTATTGCTAAAAACATCTTTACCAAACACTTTTAAATCAAAGCGAAAAATGAATTGCTTGCTTCTCCTGAATTTCCTTTCACGATATTAGATATTCGTAACAGACGCAAAAAAAACAATATTTTGATCAAATTCTGTCGTAAGATTTAGTGTATTTGGAAATTGTATCTGGCAACATAAAGCGGGTGGCTGGAGGCAGTATCCGCTTCGAGAAGACCTGCGCGCGCAGCATGCCCGGGGGATGTCCGAATGTAATGATTTTGTGTTCCCGCCATCCGATCTTTACTTTTTCAGATTCTGCGCTATTCATTCAGCCAGTTTTCTCTGCTTACACGTAAAAATGATCTATATTCATACTGTTCGGTGTTCTTTTTAATGCTGGCAGGCAGGCATTTTGCTGCTACTACGCGACTATTTTTTCTTTGTTCTTAAATCAAATTACGACAATTTTCTTAATTTGACCGTCTCAGTTTTTGCGCGCTAGCGTCAATTTATAACATCATTGGCTAACACTATAACATAATAATTATCTTAAGCACATAACTTTATTAATACTTACACAAAAATAGTTATATCAGTGGGGTTGGTTAGGCTTAGTTTACTTATTCAAAACAATTGACTTTACATTAAAATGAAAAATAAAGTTGAAACAAAATCTAGTTTCAATTATCCGTGTTTTAGATCTTTTTCTTCTGAACATGTTTTAACCACTATGCGCTGCCACTATGCCCTTCGTAATTCAAGCTGCTTGAATCACCTGATTGCCCGAAAAGAAAGATGATTCCGTGCTTTGGAAGGCACGTTAAGCCGATGGTCTCGGCTACTAACTAGTCGTTACACGAGCCAAGGAAAAATAAGGACAAGAAGAAGTGTACAGTTAGGCGGCGTTATTGCTACACTGCAATTTCTTCCAGGCAACCTTTGAGTACCTACTCTATTCGAATGAGTTCGAAAGAGTCGTTTTGTTCACAGTGCTTGTAGTAGAATAGCTTGTAGCCCTAAGCTACGGCGTTTCTGCTACGACGTAGCGGTCGTAACCGTTTGCTACGTTGTTTTCTGTATAGCCAACTAAATATAATCCAATAAAAAACACAGAAATTATAAAGTTAATTATTCAATAAAAGAGTCACAAATACTAATCGAGGGTCGAATTCGGAATCCTCCCCGACGGGAGGCAGCGGCCCTAGCCACCACACCGGCCTTGGAGACGGTGATTTTACTCCGTGAATGCTATATACTGGTGTTCATTAAGCGTAGTGGGAACTTTTTCTGTATAGGTATTTCTATCTTCCATAATATGATTGAGAGCGTCGGTGGTCTAGTAGCTAGGGCTGCTGCCTCCCGTCCCGGAGACGCGGGTTCGATCCCCACCACGTACCAACGTGTTTTCGAATTTCGAATTCATATGTACGTTTATTCGGCGCTCTTATACGGTGAAGAAAAACATCGCGATGAAACCTGAACACTCCTGCGAAGAAATTCAAAGGTTGTGTGTGAAGTCGACCAACCCGCACTGGGCCAGCGTGGTCGACTAAGGCCTGATCGCCCTAATTCAGGGTAAGCTCGAGCCTCTCGGTGGGGACGTATATGAGCTGTTGATGATAATATGATTGCTATGACTTCCAGCCTCGCGTCGTCACTTCGAAATCGCGTTTCGTATGTTCGACCTGAACGGAGACGGCGACGTGGATTGCGAGGAGTTTGAGAAGGTGGCAGCGCTCATCCGGCAACAGAGCAGCATCGGCTCCAGGCACAGAGATCATGCCAACACTGGCAACACTTTCAAGGTTTGTTCATACTAAAGGCAGGTTTATATAGCTGGCGTCAGTCGCCTGTCAAGTCAGAGCTGACATCGTTGATTTTAGGTCAGTACATAGTGCGCTGTCGGGTCAATGTTGATCAGCTATTGTTTATAGTGTTGCCGTAAAATCGATATTTTTACAATCGATAGTAAAACGCCAAAAACATGCACCCAATCGATAGGCCTATCGATACTATCGATATTTCTTTTAGTACAATACTATTGATAAGCAGCAATATTATCGATAGTTTTTTCGATTTCAACGATAGATAATATTGAGAGTATTGCTGCTTATCAATAGTATTGCATTAAAAGAAATATCGAAAGGCTATCGATATTGGACTATCGAGCGGCAATACTAGTTGTTGATACGATGGCAGTCCCGGATTAGAGCGGACTTAACAACCGACTGACGCCAGTGACTAACTAAATTTAAACCGGTCTTAAAACTGGTAACATTTTCAAGGATTAAATTAAACACGCTGAAACTGGAAACACTTTCAAGACGTGTAACTGCTGCCACTGTCCAGTAGAACATTGGTTTGGTGTCAGCAAGTTATCTGTCTAGTCTTCTACTCGCATCAACATCACTCGCAAAGCTGACTACCGTCGAAAGAATGTAACATAGACAAACATAGGGCGCATTCCGAATCAGACTTTCAGCGCCGTCAGCGATCAGAAAAGCAAAAAAACGTTAGAGTTTTGCCTGCTGACAGAAGTCAAAGTCAAAGTCAAAATAATTTATTTCCATATGATGTTATTACATCACTTAGATCCGTCATTACATTTTTTTGGGTGAGTTCACTAACACAATGGCGGAATCTGTGGAGAAGAGCTCACCGAAGAAACTCCACAGTCGTCGCATCTTTTGCGTTTCCTTTTTTAAATGAAAAATTAAAATATTACAAAATTAATGCTAATTAAATATCGAAAAGGCCTGCCACTCAAGCTATCTATTCCCATGGACATCTGTCTTCTAAGTAATCAGATATCCTATAGTAACCTTTTTTATACAATTTCTGTTTTATAATTATTTTAAACTTGTCTAAAGGCAAGTTTTTAATGTCAGTAGGGACCTTATTGTAATAGCGTATACAATTGCCTTTAAAAGAATTACTAATTTTATGTAGTCGGCTGACATAAGTAACCAACTTGTCTTTATTTCTAGTATTAAAATTGTGTATATCACTGTGTTTCTGAAAATTACTCATGTTTCGTTTTACATACACAAGATTGTCATAGATATATTGAGACACAAATGTCAGAATATTGATTTCTTTAAACTTTTCCCTCAGTGACACTATAAATTGCACGAACAGCCCGTTTCTGCAGAATAAATATACTATTAGCATTCGCAGTGTGACCCCACAATAACAGTAATTCGGTACGCGATTACGGGTGCTTTAACCGATTTCAGCGCGTCTCGGAACGCAGAGCTAGACTGAATAGACCTCTATCTAGCGATTTATATCCTAATTAATTATGTGGTCTGTATTATTTGACAAAATAATTCATCATGTTTCCTTAGTATTTACTAGATATTGTCTTTCCTTTTAGGGTATCAACTCTGCGTTAACCACGTACTTCTTTGGTCCTAAGTTGAATCCCTCAGTGACACTCTAGGCCCTAATCTATAAATTGCACGAACAGCCCGTTTCTGCAGAATAAATATACTATTAGCATTCGCAGTGTGACCCCACAATAACAGTAATTCGGTACGCGATTACGGGTGCTTTAACCGATTTCAGCGCGTCTCGGAACGCAGAGCTAGACTGAATAGACCTCTATCTAGCGATTTATATCCTAATTAATTATGTGGTCTGTATTATTTGACAAAATAATTCATCATGTTTCCTTAGTATTTACTAGATATTGTCTTTCCTTTTAGGGTATCAACTCTGCGTTAACCACGTACTTCTTTGGTCCTAAGTTGAATCAGAAGTTGACCATAGAGAAATTCTTGGATTTCCAACATCAATTACAGAAAGAAATATTGTCTCTGGAGTTCCAAAGGAAACAACCAGGTGGGTGGATTGTTTAGTGTTCTTACACTAACCGGTTTCATAGAATACTCGTCATCGGTTATTAAAGGTTATTACACGGAACGAAAGAGCGTCGGTGGTCTAGTGGCTAGGGCCGCTGCCTTCCGTCCGGGAAACGCTGGTTCGATCCCCACCACGTACCAATGTGTTTTCGAATTTCGAATTCATATGTACGTTTCGACGCTCTTATGGTGAAGGAAAAACATCGTGTTGAAACCTGCACAATGCTGCGAAGAATTTAGATGGTTGTGTGTGAAGTCGACCAACCCGCACTGGGCCAGCGTGTTCGACTAAGGCCTAATCGCCCTACTCCAGGGTAGGCTCGAGCCCCTCGGTGCGGACGTATATTATGTGGTGTTGATGACACGAAACCCAGTTAAAGGAAAAAAAAACGAACTAACGAATATTTTATTAAAATATTTAAAACCTAAGACAACTCAAAACAGTTTTGAAAGGAATTGGATTTAGGAACATTTTGTCACACATTGATCCTTACTTTTGATCATATTTTATCAAAAGGTTTTTGACAAGATAGTTAATATTTTCTCGGTAAAAAAAAAAACAAAAATCGGGCAATTTAAAAAAAAAACGCCTGTCGTATTATTTAATTGAATAAGTAACTAATGTTTTCAGACGAGAACGGACGCATCACGGAAGCTGATTTTGCTGAGTTGCTACTTGCGTACGCAGGCTACCCCGCCAAGAAGAAGGCGAGAATGCTCAAGCGCGTCAAGAAAGCGTAAGTGACTTCATTATATCGCGAGTCTGTATATCTTTTCATGTTTATATTTATTTTTTCTCCACAAATATCCCCGACCCCTTGATTTTTTATTTATTTTTTTATTTTGAAACTTAATTTAATTTTTTTTTTATTTTTTTATCTTATTTTATTTTATTGGTTAAGAAATGTGACCTGTAGAGGAAAACAGCCTCAGCGGTAGACCTTGTAAGCTCCTTGTAAACCCCCAAAACTACGTAATTTTTTTTAAATTTCAAATAACTGACTCGACAAAAAAAATCGATTCATTTATCGAACCTGCTCACAAAATTTCACGAGAATCGGTTGAGAAACGCGACTTGTAGATTGAAACAAACAGATGGACATACAATAAAGCAAATTTGGCCAAGCTGAAACAGAGACGCTTCGCTCGCGTCAAAACGACTTTTTAAATATTGCACGATGCCTGCTATGCGCCTAGGTGGAGCGTGCGAGCCTGCCGTGCGGGTAAACCCGCCTCGTAGTTGCAATAATTTCCTAATGTGACTGCGCGGCCCCGACGTCGTAGGAGCGCTGTTAAATGCGTATGCGAGGCACATGGGGGTGCGCGCGCATGGCTGTATTATTGCGTTTTTTTTCAGCAGCCAAAGTGTCAGATGCAATATTGACTAAAATAAGTAATAATTGAATTATTTTGCGTTATAGTGCGACACAGAAATGTAGAAAAAAAACGAGGACGCTACTATACTGAAAATATTGCTGCTTACATTTTTAGCCAATCATTTACTTCCTTTGTTTTTACGTCCGATGCAAAAGCGAAACTACGTTCTTGGCAACATTCAACAATATTCGCTGTTCGACCAATCACTGCCGGTTTATGTGGTGGAACCAATTTATTTCTATCGTTATTTATTATTTTTTATGACTTTTTATATAGCGTCGGTGGTCTAGTGGCCCGTTGCCTCCCGTCCGGGAGACGCGGGTTCGATCCCCATCACGTACCAATGTGTTTTCAAATTTCTAATTCATATGTACGTTTATTCGACGCTCTTACGGTGAAGGAAAACATCGTGATGAAACCTGCACACTCCTGCGAAGAAATTCATAGGTTGTGTGTGAAGGCGACCAACCCGCACTGGGCCAGCGTGGTCGTGGTGGTAATCGCTCTAATTCAGGGTGGGCTCGAGCCCCTCTTTGGGCACGTATATGAGCTGTTGATGATTGCGTTAGACCTCATCTCATCAGATGAAAAGCCACTTTTTACCGTTTTTTAAGCCAAGCAATCAAGTCTAGATAAAATCTAATTTCATATTTTCTCTTCCAGGTTCCGAGACCACGGCAAGGGCATAACAAAGGATGACTATCTTAACTTCTTCCACCTACTGAACAACATTAACGACGTGGACACGGCTCTGACGTTCTACCACATAGCGGGCGCGTCCATCGACCAACCCACGCTCATACACGTGGCGCGGACCGTGGCGCACGTCGACCTGCACCCCCACGTCATCAATGTCGTGTTCACCATCTTTGATGAGAACAGTAAGTGACTTAAAACTGGAAAACAGTGGTTACTTGGATCTTTTGTCAGCATCTGACAATGGCGGACGTGTCTTCGTTTTAATTTTTTTATTTTAGTTTATTGAAGTGTTTAGTGTATAATTTCGATAGTGTACTATCCAGTGAATGTTTCGGGACTATAAACTTTAACAGAACAATGGAATAGCTTACACTTTGCTGACATTTTTAAATGATGCCAAGAGGCTTTGTGGTGGCTTCAGTAATTGTACTATCACATTACTGAGCCCAATTCCACGAACAATCATCCAAGGATATATATCTTAAACCTACAAATCCCACCTACACATCCTCAAACCACCGTCTCCTTTCTTTCATCGGAATACAAGATGAACTACCACCCCTATCTTGTCAATATCCCCAGCATTCGAACTACTCGTTTCGGTTCCTCCTTTATAATGCGCACAGCCAAGGAATGGAATGCCCTGCCGGCCTCTGTAATTCCGAATGCATCCTCTTCAAAGTGCGAGTGCATAGGCTTCTCATGAGTAAACTCACTCCAGCGTAGGCCTCATATCTCGTAGATTTTACTCTTAATTTATATAAAAAAAAAAACAAACAAACAAATATCACTCGACCCTGGTGAAATACGTCTACATACACCAATGTGCTCACCCAAAAAAAAGTAATGACGTAACAACAACATACCATGGAAAATGGCTGCTATTTATGTATCCGGAATAACAAAAAATAACAAACATCTATAACCAAATATACTTTTATTGCTTTTCAAAATATTCCCCGTGATGATCGATGCATTTTTTCATACGTTGAAACCAACTTTCGTAGCATTTTTTCCATTCTGTATCGGGTATCTCCAAAACGTGCACTTTGAAAGCATCAACGGTCGAAAATCGGTGTCCACGTAATTTGTTCTTCACGCTTGGGAATAAATAAAAGTCGTTGGCAAGTCGGGACTGTACGGCGGATGACCCGTCAATTCGATCATTTGACTATTTAAACACTCCGTTGTTGCGGCCGAGGTGTGACAGCTGGCGTTACCGTGGTGAAGGATTATTCTTCGTTGTCGATTGTTCTTGCGTATTTCTCCAAAGACTTCTGGCAAGCAAATGGTGGTGTACCATTCAGATTTAACCGTTTTACGATTCTCTAGTGGTACTGTAGCCACATGTCCACTAATACCAAAAACGCAGGCAACTATTTGCTTCTAAGTGCTTTTTGCACGAACAACTTTAGTTGGGTTTGGCTCATTTTGGAACACCGAAACCGTTGACTGCTGTTTAGTTTCGGGATCATACGCATATATCCAAGATTCGTCTCCTGTGTAGATATTATGAACAGCTTTTGATGTAACACATTTGTATTTTTCTATCATTTTTTTGCACCAATCAACACGAGCCTGTTTTTGTTCAACTGTTAAGTTGTGCGGGATCCAACGAGAACAAATTTTTTTTACAGCCCAATGTTCGTGTAATATTTTATAAATACTCGTCATACTAATGCCCAGAAATGCCTCTATCTCGCGATATGTAACATGACGGTCTTGCATTATTAGTTCGCGCACAGCATCAATATTTTGTGGTACAACAGCCGATTTAGGGCGACCTTCTTTAAAATCGTCCGCAAGCATACGACGACCACGATTAAACTCACTGAACCAGTGATACACAGTGGTTTTCGATGGGGCTTCCTCCCCAAAAGTCGACAAAAGTTGATCCATGCACTGTTTTTGAGTTAATCCACGCCGAAAGTCGTAATAAATCATAGCACGAAAATTTTCACGAGTCAAATCCATGGTGATGACAGACAATGAATTTTAAAAATGGCGCCACAATGTAAAAACAATTGACAGATGAATGAAACAAACTTTATTTTACAGCCAAAGAGTTCTATTTTTAAATGTTATAATTTCTTTTTAAATATTGTTTATGTAAGTGGCCAGTTCCGGATACATAAATAGCAGCCCTTGTAAGATGTGTCGCCATTAGTTAGGAAGAAGAAAAAAAAACAGTGGTTACAGTAGATAGCTGTGCCCTGTCGCCGCTTTTGAATCTTGTGAGTTGGCTTATTTATCAACTGTACAAGGCGGCGTGGCCGTTTGATAAAAACAATAAGTTGCCTTAATAATTTGACATATAAATACTGGAAAACTCACCCACACAACTGCTTAATAATGTTAGTTATTTTTATTGATATTTAGAATAGGGAACATGCATAAAAAAATATTAGATTTTTTCGTAGTTCATCTAAAAGTATACAAAAATAAAACACTGACAGTCAAAACAGAATCGAAATTGATCGAAAAACAAACTAGTTACAACATAAACAGATATATCTGTCCCTCTTTACGAAAAAAAAAATTCTATGGCGGATGTATGGCACGCGACACATATGACGTCACATGTCACGTCGGACCTCTCTGTCTAACCATCAACTTTGAAGCCTTATAGCTTTGTTTGTGAGCAAGATATTTGGAAAATTATTTTTTATGTGTTTATCTGGAACTTGAAATATTTCGATTATAGAATTTAAAAAAATTGTGCATGTTCCCTATTCAAAAGCAATAAAAAATCATGGTTTTTGATAATTTTTTTGAATTGCTGTTTCGTTCGTAAATGTAATGTGCCCTTAAGTTTTGAAGTTTTTCGGTTTCGTTATTTTTCTTCATCTTTGCAATGTCGGTATAATTTTGGTATCATTCCTGATTCGATCTCGCAAGAAAACTGCGAGCGTAGTCCTCGTTAATTGCCTTTTAAGTGACCAAGAAGGTTTTCTTATGAGGCCCAACTTTTTGAGACCCAGAATGTATGAAACTTGTCTGCCGTCCTTTATAATATTTCGTAATAGGTTTGCATACGCAAAGATGGCGCCACTGTGCTAGGCAGTAAACAATAGCAACATCGCTGTCAACTTCCATTTACGTCAAAAAGGCTTGCACCCAGAGCTGTTAAATATTCTTCTTCGTCCTAGCGTTTTCCCGGCCTAGTGCTGGGGTCCGCTTTCCTACTCAATCTTCTCCACTTTGCCCGGTCTACGGCATCCTTAGGTGTGAAATTGTTCTCTTCCATATCCGCTTTCACGACGTCCAGCCAGCGCTTTTTAGGCCTACCACGTGATCTAGCCGTTAAATATTATTAAAAAAAAAATTGAAACTGCTAGTTATGTCATGTTTAAGTGGCGCCTCCAGCGGGAGAAAAAGGCAGTAAAATTCCCCATTGCTAACCGATTTGTATCTTCTTCAACAGTGGACGGTCAGCTCAGCAACCGAGAGTTCGTGGCCGTGATGAAGAACCGCCTTCTCCGCGGTCTGGAGAAGCCCAAAGACACGGGGTTCGTCAAACTTATGTACTCGCTCATCAAGTGCGCACGCGACACCAAACCCGCCATACTAGACTTTTGAATCGAGGTGAGTAAGGCACATACGGAGTAGTTGACTTACTAGTTAAATTAACTTTTTTTACTATACAGGATGGTCCATATAGATGGCTCAGTATGGGTAACTCTGAATCATCTTCTTTATAAAACATAGAAAGACCTGTTCTAAGAAACTATGTCAGCGATTCTAGTGACAAGAAAAACTGTTTTCATAGATTAATAAAAAAACTCATACACAGACCGGGAATCGAACCCCGTCGCATTCACGGAATATAAAACAAGAGGAGGAATGAACAAGTGGGCGGGGTGCGTGTGTCATAACTATGAGTAGGTCCGCTTAGCATCACATGTCAGTCTCGGAGGAAGTTTCCTCCGAGAATGTCAGTAAACATGTCACGCGATTGCTCACAGCTTGCAAAAACTATTCCTATTTTGTTTAGGCTAAGGTATGTATTGGTATGCATCTTGTAGTACGCCATCTAGGTCAGAAGCGTTGAACTACGTGAAGAAAGTATAGAGTATATTTGAGCAAATGCGAAAATATACTTTATTTGTTTAATGGTAAAGTAACATTTACATTTAGTAATGAAGTATATAAACGTTCTTGTTTGAAACGAGTACAACAGCTCTGATTGGTCAAACGCCCGATCGTCTTAGTCTGTGTGTGATGTAAACAGTGCTATCTATGTGTGATTTTGGCGACACTGGTTCTCATAGAAAAAAATACGTTTGTCCTTTCCACTCTTGTTTTATATTCCGTGGTCGTATTGAAGAAAAATATTACATTATTTTATATTATGATGTAAGTCATAAGCAAGCAGTAAATGTTGCTATGAAGGTGTCTTGTTATAACTCATATATTTCCTATAATTGACCGAGCGAGTGCGAAGCGTCTCCGTTTCAGCTTGGCCGAAATTGCTTTTGTATGTCCATCTGTCTGTCTGTTTGTTCTCCTCTACAGGTCTCGACCGATTCTCATGAAATTTTGTGAGCAGGTTCGATAAATACATAGTTTTTTTTTGTCGAGTAAATTTTTTGAAATTATAAAAAATTACGGGGTTGAAAACGTAAAAAAATTAAAAATCAGGTCTACAGCTCACGGAGCCACTAGTTTTTACTGTCAACTACCCTATTGTAGCCTTTCTTAGTATCTAATGTCACTAGTATGGTTAGTATGATAAAAAATTCAATATTAATATGTCAAGAAGTGATAAGCTGTACTGTATAGCTATCTCTCTCGGACGTCGGTTCATAATGAGTTATCTAATAATTGCCTTACATTTTACTGTATAAGGTAAATAGGATAATATTTCACTTACCTTAAAAATCTATAATTTGTTAAGATGTAAAAATGTAATAGGGAACATGCACAATTTTTTAAAATTCATTAATCGAAATATTTCAAGTTCCAGATAAACACACAAAAAATAATTTTCCAAATATCTTGCTCAGAAACAAATTTATAAAGCTTCGAAGTTGATGGTTAGACAGAGAGGTCCGATGTGACATGTGACATCATATCTGTCGCGGACCATACATCCGCCATAGAAAATTTTGTTTTCGTAAAGAGGGACAGATATATTTATTTAATAATGTTGTATCTAGTTTGTTTTTCGATCAATTTCGATTCTGATTTTGACTGTCAGTATTCTATTTTTGTAAACTTTCAGATGAACTATGAAAAAATCTAATATTTTTTTTATGCATGTTCTCTATTGGATGAATTCTATTTAGGATTTAATATATTTAAACGTTTTTGATGCTTGAATCTGTAGAATATTAAATTTAAATATTTTTTCTCAATAGTAAAGTGCGACAGAAAAGAAAAGAAACGAATACAAAGCTACTTCAAATTTACTCATGGCAACACTGTATAAGCCAGCAGTAATTGTGTAAACGGTAGATGGCGGTGATTGGATGAAAATTGAATAGTGTTGCCAACAGTCTCCGTATATCGCATACTTTTTTTCCTCGCACGTAAATGTGAGATGCGAATCTTTTTATGGAGCTTGTGAAGCATTCGATTTTTAACAACTAAGCTCTCTTAACTGGTCATTTTTACATAAGTCTCTGTATAATATATTTATAATGTTGTAAAAATTATGTATAATAAAAATATTGATATTCAAACAAAGAGTTTTCTATAATACTATTATTATAGATAGGTAGATATTTAAATATTTTAGCCATATTGATACAAAACCTTATTAATACCGGTTTTAGGTAGAATAAGCTATTCAATTTTTTTACCGGTTTTTAAATGTAACAAGTTTTGCTATTGAACGAAATTGCTCTTTCATTAAACAATTTTTACTAAAATACAAATATATAGGCCTGACATCAAATATATAGCCTTAGCTTTTTGAACAAACATTACAAAATAATTAACGCACATTATGTTAACATATTATGGTGGATACATATTTTGACTTTGTTAATTCAATTCTTTGTAATTGATTACTTATCACTATTCTAACTTTAACCATTCATAAGTAGAATAATAACTTCATATTACATACTAGCTGGTCAAGTCATATTCCTAAGCTAGTCTGGTTTTAATTTGCATAATTTATTATAAGACTCCTACGAATTTATTATATTTTATTGTTACTATCTGAAACATGATTATGCACACACGTTATTTTCTTTAATCGGCCATAAAAGGTTCCTAATAAATATTGTAGTTTTGGCACAATGTGACATACTAGTTGACTGATACTTCTTTAAAACTACAAATAACCCGACTACGTAAAAGTACGAAACAAGAAAATATTATTCGTGTTGTAATAACATCATCTCACCAAGCTGGCTCATTTTGAGTTTGCCCAACGTTCTCCGTACTATGGCAGCTCTGTGATTTCGTTATTTTAATAACTATTTATAAATAACTATCTTCTTAAATAACTTTATTGTTTTCATGATCATTTTGTACGAAACCAATAGAGGCTACACCTAAGATAGAGACTATTTTGAACATTAAAAACTCTAACAAATCATGCAGGAATTAAGAATATAGTATACCTACGGAATTAAAAATCAAGGTATAGATGATTTCATAGTCTGTGGCCGATTTCAGAAATGTAACTTACTTGCGCTCGACTTGAATCTTTTTAATTATTCTAAATAAATCATAAGAAGTAAGTACAATTTTGTTGTATCCTTAATTTTATTTTATCCTGTGAATCTGTAAATATACGTCTTGATTAAGTTTTGTGTGATATAAAATAAAAACATTTGTAATGTTTCCGAGACATCACTTTATAAAAGTAGGTAGGTACCCATGTAATTTTTTAAATCGTAATTTGACGAAATATCTAAATTGAAATAAATTTTATGTTAAAGTTTTTTTTATTCATTTATTTATATTATGTATGGCAATCGTTTTTTACTATTTTCAGTGTTATGAGTGAATCTGTATTATATAATTATTGTACCGTTTTAATTAATAAATAAATTCTTTTTTTTATAATTGTTAAATGATCTATTATTTACTAAGTCGATAACGTACAGTGAACAGCTCATCAAGCTATACACCGGGGTATCTTGCGCGTTGGTAATACGGCCTAGTTTGCAACAAAAATGTATAGCTTGATGTGCTGTCTACTGTACCTAAAAATGATTTATTTTAATAAAGGATAAGATTAATATTTTTCATACAAGTTTACTGAACTCTGCAATAATGTTTAATTTATGACATGATGAACGTATAACATTCTGCGAACAACATCAAAACTAAACATTTTCAGAACTATGACAGAAATACTGCTCATTGGATAAATGTATTATGGAGAACCAAAAAAAAGTTAGAAGAATCAAATCAAAGGGGTTATTGTCCCCAAAAAGCGGACCCGTTCCGTGAAACTGCGTTTTGTATTTACAAATTCAATTCAATATACATTGAGAATTTTTACCATCAACAGTTTTCAGAGCCTGGAAAATGCAAGTTTAGCTTATCAACCATCTTGCGTAGCGTAAAGCAGAGAGAATGATCGTCTTGGATAGTTCAGAACGAGCCGTTTTTACGCTAATATTATAGTTGGAATTATCATAGAGTCCCGTGGTCCAATAATAATAAAAAGGCCTAGAGTAGGGCCATAGAGGTTTCCCTCTCGAAGACTGTCAAACTCATCTATACTAATATTTTAAAGAGGAAACCTTTGTATTTTTGTATGTTTGTAACGAATAAACTCAAAAACTACTGAACCGATTTTAAAAATTCTTTCACCATTAGAAAGCTAAATTATTCCTGAGTAACATAGGCTATACTTTTTGTCACGGGAAAATTCAAAAATAAAGCGGGCGTAGCCGCTGGCGGACCGCTAGTGCAAAATAAAGGCAAGCACCGAAAAAACATATTGAGAGAGAAGCGAATTGGAGAATGGCCCCGAACTGTTGAAAAAAATGCAACAATAAGTTCGTCTGTAATTAGAATTCTAATCCACAGCTCAATCATCAATGACTTCTTGATGAAAGGCATAAAGATGGTTGAAAATTTGAAAAAGAAATGGGCCTTTCACCATTGGAGGATTTCTCATGGTAAATTCTCAAAATACGCCCGAAGATGTACAAAATGACGCCCTCATTTGTCTGAGGTTGCCTGGAAGCAATTTATTTGTGCGATATCGCCGCCCGTCTGTAAACTTCTTCGTTTTTATAGTAATTTTCATTTCATTTATATCATGTACTTTATTTCATGTACTATTTTCTTATATGTAATAAAGTATGTTACATTCCTATATGGTAACAATTTATTTATTAGTCATATTGGCCACGCAATACACAGCAAAATTCAAGTGAAAAAGTCGTATCTCCGCGAAATGAGTCCATTTTCCAGTCGGCAAAGCGAAGTTCAACGACCCTAAAGAAACTCGCGAATCTCGGATTGCCCCAGAAACAGTTCAGACTCAGGCGCAACCTTGTAAATCACTCGAAGCACGACCCGTCGATCCGACGCCCGCTCGGCTCCTCGCCGCGAAAAATAGATATAGTTTGATGTAGCTGGGAATAATTCGAGATAATACTAATACACTGTGGAAGCGGCGTTGGACTCGGAGACACGTGGAACGGCACGCCCTCTGGTGAGTTCCTGCGGCCCTGGTACCCTCCGTGCGGCCTTCGACATCGATAACAGTGATTTATAGCACAAATATTGCTGCCAAAACGCTTCTACGTCTGTGAAATGAAATACGCGTAATGTGGAATGATATATTCGGTGTGAAGGTGTCGGTGGTGGGATGAGTATGCCAAATTGTGTTTTGATTTTGACGTCAATTCAGTTCAAATAATGACCTTTCCTAACAATTTATTTTGTAACTAGAATCCTCCTAATATTAGGAATATGAAAGTTGTATACTTGGACTCTTCACGCATGTATGACTGAACGGATGTGGATGATATTAGGCACACAGATACATTGTGCAAGTATACTTTCAAATTGTAAGTAATTGACTGTATGTGTACCTACCTATCCTACATACTAATTTGTATTAAGATCCTTCCCTGATTAGACCTAACCGAAATTCTTTGCAAAAAACTAACGCGGCTGCTAATTTTTACCGCGGGATAATCAAAGCGGATTCAGCCGTGTGCAGACTTTGATATAAAGTGACAACTGGCTTTTCATCAAAGTATCGTTTGAAGGATAGTTTGTAAAGCAGTCAAGTGTAACTGTTGCTATCAACTCTGCTAATGTATCCCACCAAGGTGTTTAAGCCTTATCCCGAATTAGTATGACCATGCCTTAGTCGCCCACACTGCAGGCAACTTTTTATTTTTTTCGCATACACGCTTGCACCTTCATCATGTATGCGATTATTTGTGATGTCATTCTGACGGACCAATTCTTTTCGAGATTCGCGTGATGTTAGCCGGGAGCCTGTCCTATTCTTATTTTAATTGAATTTTATAGATTTTTTACTACATAATATTTGGCCGCGACCAGATGACCATTATCGTGTCGTCCTGTTCTCACAAATTGATCGCGACCTAGTTATACTATGCGCAAAGACTAGGAGCAGACAGTTGTGCAATAAAGTACAAGTAAAATGGTGCACATCACATTCTCTTCTGCACTTAAACGTTTAACTGGTGACGACACAAAGATGTAGAGATGCGCTTTTTGTTTAATTACATTTAGTTGTTAATATCGATGGATTCACGACGCCAGCAATGCACTTACGACGTAGGTGGAGCGTGCTTAGACTGCCGCCGTGCGCGTAAACCTGCCTCGTAGGTGCAATCATTTCCTATGTGACTGCGCGGCCCCTACGTCTTAGTTGCGCTGTTACCAAACGCGTATGCGGCCACCTAGCACCTACGGGCGGGGGGCGCAGGGCTGTATTATTGTGTTTTTCTTTTCAGCAGCCAAAGTGTGCAGATAACATAATGTCACCGTCTGCCACGAGTCTGCGCAGAGTACGAGTATAGTGCCTAAATGAGGAAACAGTGCTATAATTCTTCAGTGTTTGATGGTTATTTCAAATTGAGAAGTACTAAAGTTCTCGTTTTAGCCACGAGCGAACAGAGATGTGCCTATAATGTGCTTGGCATAGGAACTGTTTGTTTGTACGAACTAATTTACCATGAAAGTTGAACCGATTTAGTGCAGCGGTTTGTTTCAAAATATGGTTAGATTTCAGCAACGATTTTCAGTAATATATTTTCAATCAGGTCAGGACTTTTAATACAAATTAGTTAGTAGTTAGTGGTTATCGTAAATAAATCAATACATAAAAATGGCATTTCCTTGACATCTTATAATTATATTAAATCTTATGAATAATGTACAAAATTAACTGCAAAGTTGATTTTTATGTACAATTTCGGATCTTCTATTTCCTAGATATTTTAAAGAATTCGTTCCAAATGGAGGCAACTACCCTAATAGGAGTTGTTGTTTATTACATACATACACACATCACACATTACAGTACACACACAGACACACATACACATTATTTTACATTTATCTTCTGTTTGACCCGTCCTGTATAACAGATTTTTTCTGTCTCCAGTTATTAAGTAGAGTAGTGAAGCACTAAGTCCCAGGATGCCCATGTACCAGAGGCCCCCATTCTGGAGAGTGCCGAGGACCCGCCAGGACCCTGACTTCGTGGTGAAGACTCATCCCAGAAGCCTCGCGCAACCCAACGTTCCTCACTATCACGCGAACCGTGTTGATGTGAGTACTTATATCTATCTGTTTACATTTTTTATGATACTCGCTTGTTTTTTTTTTACATTGGTAACATATAAAGTGCGAATTGGTCGACGACGACGTAAAACCTCTTGGGTGGTAACTATTCCGAAATCGCAAAAAATTTTTTTTGCTTTTATACAAATTGAAGTAGCGGATAAGGTCCAGGAAACTGTCTCCGTTTTTATTAAAAAGGCTCTTTTTTTCAAATTGCTAATAAGGCAAAGTGCGTATCTCAACCTCAAACTCAAAAGTATTTATTGCATACCGTATCTATAAAAACTACACCTAACACAGGCACAAAGTTCACTAGTGCCAATAATATAGAAAATTGTTATGGCATTACTGTAAAAAGCTCTTTTTTTTTTACTGTTACAAAGCCTGAACCAAAAAAAAACTTTGAAGTTCGCACGCAACTTTCGCGTCACATTCTCGTCATAGAGATGCACGAATATAGAACCGATGACAAATTAATTTCGCCGAGCATTGTCACAATCACAATGCTTAGCGTACCTTTCTTCAGTTGCCAACGAGCAAAATTATTTGCAGGTTCAAATATTTATCAGCATCCATCATTCTTAGCTCATATCCACCCACTACTGCTGGGTATAGTATAGGCCAAGAAATTGTTCGAATTAAGATTTTTACAAATCTCTCTGTCTTCGTTACCGCATCACTCCTCACGGCGCTCCTGTGCTATCCGCATCCAGCGTGATCCATATATTCATCAACAACATCATCAACGGCCCGTTACAGTCCACTGCTGGACTATGAGCCTCCTCCACTTAAGTGGAGGGTTTTGCCATAATCTCCACGCTTGGCAGGCGAGTTGGAGATCGCAGATTAAAAGGTTACTGTATCAGAAAGCGCTGCTGCCCGTTCCCTGTTCAATGTGTAGTCCCTAAGTCGCCTCTTACGACACCCACGGGAAGAGTAGGGGTTGGTGACAAATGTATTCTACTCTGCCGTTACCACACGGCTAAATATTGCCAACTGAAAAATGCAGATCTGGCCCATCGCGTACTAAAGATTCTACGAGTATTAACTATCTCTACATTTTCACTATTCGTGGTTAGAATAAGGAAAACGGATATAGCGAATCAAATATCGAGACGAGCGGCTGTTAGAGGTTGGCATCCAACATCGAATAAATTTCTACGTGAAAAAAAGTCAAAATTTCAAAATTTTTTATTCGAATTAAGATTTTTACAAATCATTTTTTGACGTCAAAGCTGTCATGGATGGCATGTTCACTACCAGTGTACGCCCTTTGTGGAAAGTATTTTAGGTACTCGCAAATCATTGTTTTTTGATAAGCAAGCCAAGTCATAAAATACTTAGCGGCTTCGTCAACAGCAAGGCTGACCCAAACCGTCGTAGAAATCGTCTTTCTATCATCTACAAAATAATACATGCAAATACATGCAATTTTTTTTATGAATTATTATGAACACATGCGACCTAATAAATGTTCTTACCTACTTACAGTAAAAGTAAACAGTCTTCTCTTTGTACTGGGTGGCGCAAAAGTAATGACCCTACAACATCTATTCTAAATTAGAAAACTAGAAATAGTTTTTTATTTAGGCCATGAAATTTCATCGCAATACGATTTGAAGACGATGTCTCTTAAATGGTGACCTCCAGAGTTGATGCACATTTAAGCCCTATTTATGACATTTACCATAACTTGCCGTAACACTTCCTGCGATATGTTCCTTATTTCTTGATGAATGTTTTCTTTTAGGGCTGCGAGAGTCTGTGGCTTATTCACATAAACCACAGATTTCAAATAACCCCAAAAAGAAGTCTGGTCTGGTCTGAAGGTGAGATCGGGTGATCTTGCAGGCCAGGGTAAATCGCCAAAACGAGAGATAACACGGCCTGGAAAAGTGTCCCTCACTAAGTCCATAATCTCACTAAGTCTCTGGAGGTCACCATTTAAGAGACATAGTCTTCAAATCGTAATGCGATGAAATTTCATGGCCTATATATATATGAAAAACTATTTCTAGTTTTCTAATTTAGAATAGATGTTGTAGCTGAACCAAATAGGGTCATTACTTTTGCGCCACCCAGTAGTCATGTATTTGGCGACGATTCTGTTTTCCCTACACTAGTTAGACAAGTTTTAGACATAATTTTTAGAGTTCATTAAATATTTTTTTACATAACACGTTTTAAAAACGGGCTAAAAATATAAGATAGTTTTGATTGTGATTTTTATACGAGTAGCTGTACTCTTGTAGGACTTGAAACGAAAAACTTAGGTTGCATGCAAAGAAATTTCAAAAGCTAGGTGTAAAATTGACCAGCCCGATTTGGGCCAGCGTGGTCGACTAAGGCCTTGATACTATGGACTATATCGATACTTCCAGGCTCAAAGGTCGTAAAGGACTTGGTGACAGTCTTACTCACTTGTAAATTCTCTATCGATCTGCATATTTGGTTTGCAAAAAAATGTCTTACGACCTTTTTCTGGCATGCTAAAAACAATTTATAGGTAAGAAAAGGATGTAATTGACAAGTCGTTACTATAATATCATAACCAATTAGGCAGTAAAGCAAAATTATAGGTACTATAAATTCAGGGTGTAAAATTTATATCTTTTACCAAAATTATGAGCTATTGATATTACGGATAGCAAAACCAAGTAGTCAAGCGTGAGTTAAAGTGCCTATGTTTGCCAAAACACAGGCGGCGTCCAGCCTGCGTACGATCCATGATTAGCGTTCTATTATAAGATCGATAGAAGTGTCCACGTCATAGGTATTGAATCTCGATATGATTGGTTTGCAATTTTCCAAGTATTGAAAATTAACGTGAGTGATCTCATCATATATTTCAGTCTCAAAGATATAATACATCCCATACGATGACGAAGAAAATATATAATATGTATTTTGTGCTTTTAGGAGTTTCATGCGATTTCTTTTTCTCAAGTTCGGTAGAATATAAATCTTATATTTTTTTAAGTTTAAATAATAAATTAAACGCATAGGCAACATCGCCGTTCAAATAAAAAATATAAATAAATGGTATTGATATTTAATTTAGAACAATATTTTGTATATTTTATTCATTCATCAACGGCCCGTTACAGTCCACTGCTGGACTATGAGCCTCCTCCACTTAAGTGGAGGGTTTTTCCATAATCTCCACGCTTGGCAGGCGGGTTGGAGATCGCAGATTAAAAGGTTACTGTATCAGAGAGCGCTGTTGCCCGTTCCCTGTTCAATGTGTCTAAGTCCCTAAGTCGCCTCTTACGATACCCACGGGAAGAGTAGGGGTTGGTGACAAATGTATTCTACTCTGCCGTCACCACACGGCATTTTATTCATTACTTACGGAATAAAGTAAATAATTACACAATGAAAAAATACTTTTAAACAGATACCAAGAATAAAATTATTCTCACGAAATAAAGTTTAGTTTATTTGTGTCAGGCCACCAAGTAAACAACTTTATTATGTTAATAAATTCTGGAACTGTACCGCTTCCATGGCAATAATAAGAGCGACACCCACATATTTTATAATTTGGCACTAAAATGAACAAATTATTTAAAATCCACTTGCACTGGCAAGATGCGCGCCCGCTGCATCGTCGCCAGTCATTTGTTATTTGTGAAAATGATAGTTTGATCGGAAAATTAGGGCGTGGCCTCCAATGCGATCCAAAAACATATTAGACAAACTTTACACAGGATGCGTTTCTGGAAGCGTTTCCTTACGATTTCCGTAAAATAGGTCGTAATGTGCAAGCGGGGAGGGGTGAGGTGAGGGGCGTAAGCGCGTGGTGGGACTAATTCTGTGCGCACAACGTCGCGTCTTCTCGTTCGGTTCGCGTGTGCGTGAGTGCATTAGCCCAGTATGGGACGGCTGCATACGTTCACTGTGACCCTTCGGCGGGAGCACCGGGACACCAACTGGGGTCTCCGGCTAGTTGGCGGATCAGACTTGGCCACGCCCCTCATCGTCACCAGGGTACGACCTTTGTTAAGTGCGCAGACGCCGATGTAAACAATGCTGGAAGCTACCGAAGCTTCTTGTTTACGTGTATATGCGAAACCGTGTTCGACGCTTAGGAAATTCTGGATATGATTTTTCTTCTGTTTTTAAGAAAATTGTTGTGCGGTAACGATAGGTGTGGTGTTCAGAAAAAGGGATTAGATATGTATCACTACTTACTACTTACTTACATACTGCGCAGGCTCAGTAAACCCGAAAAGGATCTTGGCCTCCGATACAATATGCGATATGTATCACAAGTTGAAATATTTATACGGTTTTCAAAGTTCAACTTTTCTTTTAAGTCTTGACTCTTGTCTTCTTGAAGTGAACTGAAACTTGAAAGCTTCTTATCCTGCGCATTTAGAACGAAGACAAGTGTCAAATTCTGCAAAAGATTTTCAAAATTTTCAATACAGCCACAAAGTCCTTCCTGTCGATCAAATCAATATTTTATTGAACATGCACAATTGAAATTCCGAAGCCCACTTACAAAATGTTCGAATAAACGGATAGATTATGCTAGATCTCATAAATTGGGAATGAGAAGTGTCTCTTTTATCTGGTGTATTCTTGGATGCGATGGTAGGGGTATCGGTCCGTTTCGTTCCACGTTCGACAGCTGCCGACGCCGGACGGCCTGACCTCATTATCATGGCTGAGACACAAGCCAATTTGTTTTCAGTCACTTTAGGAATGAAAATAATTAACGTTTGTATTTCCAGTCAGAAATTAAATTTTAAATCGTATTGTTAAAAAGTAATAATTTTGTCGCTCTATTTGCTTCAAAACTTCTGAAAGAGATGTTTTCCATCGACTTTAACGATAGGTAGATAGCATTATCCATTTTATTATAGGTATACTCACTATGTCAATCTATATTTTAACTTTAATTTATCTCGCTGAGCTGCTTGCTATGTATACATGTTGTGTTGATATCGAGTAGGGTACATTCACCATTGTTTGACACTTTCTTTGCTTTTGTGCATGTACTTAGAATAGTACCCAGTTTTATGAACCTAATTATATATATATATAAAAAAAAAAGAATCAGTCACTATTTAATTAATTGGTCACTGTTTATTTTATTAATCACTTTTGGTTTACACATTTAACGAATGAATAGGATCTTAAATGTTATAAATAAATATTAATAAGCTGTCACGATGTGAATTTCTTAATTCTTCAATCAAAGCGTTAAATTTGTATTTTATAGATCGAAATTCAAATTCAATTTGGATGATACTAATGTTGATTACGAACAACAAAGACTAGAAAGAAAACAAAAGAATGTGGCCGACGACACAGAAACAGCTTTTAACGATACATATATTACGAATGAAACAAAAACAAATCTTTTGAGAGTGCTAGTTGCTTTAGGTGAAGACGTACGATGAAGTTCTCACCTACGTAATGGCAAGCAGCTGAGGATAGCAACTAAGATAACGGCAGATGTAATTAATATTTTGAGAATTTTCTGAGTCATACCCATGTGCTCAGCCAACTATGCTGAGTCGTAAAGTTTTTTAATGCTAATATTTTTATTTCACCTCTAGAAGTATTTTTGCCTAAACTTCAATGTTATTTCTACTCACATTTTCCGAATTCTAGTCGTTTGGTTTGATATGTTTGTCTGTGGCAATAGTCTGTGTTGATTTGTTGTTGTCTTATGTTTAGGTTGCGTTCTCAAGATGGCGCTGTTACTTAATGCATTTAGTTTAATTTTAATATTTAACTATTTAATTTAACATATTTTTTGGGGATATGTAAACTGCCTCAAGAATATTTCTTTGAGATTCGAAAACACATTAGTACGTCGAACCCGCGTCTCTCGGACGGAAGGCAGCTGAACACATACACACACTCAATTGCAGCCCTAGCCGCACCATTGACATTCTTACATTGGGGTTTATTAATTTTAAATTATATCTCTTTTCTGAGTACAATATTAATGTTTCATGACATCCACTTACAAAAACACACACACACACACACACATAACACAACACTTACAAGTTCTGAAGCAAAAATTAAAGTTTTTTTTTGTATCAGGCAACGGTTCGTTATTATTGGGACGTGATTTTTTCACACATTGTGTGTGTGTGTGTTCATATAACTTTTACAGCTGCCTAGGTTACAAAAAACAATAATCTCATTCTTAAAGTTTTATTCGGCTTGATTTTATTTATATGACTCGGTTCTACGTCCATTTCCGTTCCCATTAAATGTGAGTGTTTAATTGTTAGTTTAGCATTCTGCCCTAGATTCAGTGAGCTACTGATGTTACATGTTACTACAAATCATAGCTTCATAA
This sequence comes from Carpatolechia fugitivella, assembly GCA_951230895.1. Lineage (NCBI taxonomy): Eukaryota > Metazoa > Arthropoda > Insecta > Lepidoptera > Gelechiidae > Carpatolechia > Carpatolechia fugitivella. The sequence continues at coordinate 2,597,217 of OX579651.1, forward strand.
TTTATGTTTTAAAGCGATGTTGTTTGCCTATGAATTTTGTGATAAACAAGGTCGTGGACTACATTTTTTAATGTTTAATCATAATCAAAAGCCACCCACTCACTCTTTTAATTAAATATGCTGTCATTTATTTTGTTCAGAAGATTAAAAATCATAATTAGTTATACAAATATGACTTAAGATTTGTATGAAGTATTCGTGACCCAAGGATGATTTAAAATATCTAACTATATAGGTAGATGATGTAAAATTAGAGCGTTTTCAGTACCTACTTCGGAAGGCACGTTAATCCCGGTTTTTACCGTTATTTTCTAATTTCATCTGAAATGAAGAGTTAAAATTATAATAATTCTTTAAACACTACGGTCTACCGTAGGCTTCTGCTACGGCGTAGCAAACGTAGCCACAGAGCGTAGCCATCTGCTACGGAAACGTTTCGTTAACTCAAATGTCTTATTTTTTGTTACTAAATATTTTTTATTTTGTGCGTGTATCAATAACGTATTTTTAGTGCATGAGATACAAGACTTAGGTAAATTTTGTCTACTAGCCATTATTTTACCTGCGAGTATCGTAAGTACGTACAATGTACATTGATTCGTTTTTGACTCCACGTGATCTTCTGTTGTTCTTTATTGCTACGTTTACTTTTTTTGCCATTCTCCCACTTCGGTCTTTTCTATAATGTCTAGGTTAGGTACTAATCTTTCGTTTCGTTCAGAAATATCTGCAATGTTTTTTTTCCACTGGGCAGTAAACCACACTTTTTTCTAATACTAAAAAAATTAAAAACGGTTGATCTTCTTGATTGATTACTTCTTTCTTCTTACCATAAAAACGAACTAAATTCACCAGACATAGCAAATACTGACCTTGCCTATCGTAAATCTAACTACGACCTTGTGCTGTTTTTTTAACGGGCGCAATAAGAATTTTATCGCTTCCTCTGCGCATGGTATGACTCAATACTAATAGCATTCGATCGATTGAGGTTTCGAAACGGAAATATAGCTATATCTGAAGAGGTTATATGTATAGACAGGTAGTAGCTATATTATATTACGTTAAATATATCATAATATAAACAAGCGGTCCGCCCGCGGCTACGCTCGCGTTGTATAAGATTTTCCCGGGGGAATCAAACTTTTTCTCGTAAAAAGTATCCTATGTGTTAATCCAGGGCACAAACTATCTCTATTCTAAATGTCATTCCAATCCGTTCAGTAGTTTTTGCGTGAAGGAGTAACAAACATTCATCCTTACTTACAAACTTTTGCGTTAATAATAATTAGTAAGGATTATCTTATTCCTAAAGGGGCGAGCAGATCTAGCTTATGCAATAAAATCGCGGCTAGCTGTTGGGTTAAGATCGTGTGAGAGCGTCATCGGTGGTCTAGTGGTTAGGGCCGCTGCCTCCCATCCGGGAGACGCGGGTTCGATCCACTCCACGTACCAATGTGTTTTCGAATTTCTAATTCATATGTACAAGGAGAGATCAAAAAGTAGTGAGAACGACATACTCCTTGGTAAGAAAAAAAAAATACTGGCAGGCATAGCTCAGATACATATATGTAATATTAATAAAGAAAAAAAATCTTCGATTCTCTTTTGTTTTTTTCTGAATGTAGTCATTTGTTTGCTTCGTGTCGGAACGTGTTCTCGAAAATGGAGAAAAACGAAGTGCGAGCCGTTATTAAATACCTCTGTTTAAAAAACTTAATGACTCAAGAGATTCATTGCGATTTGGAGGCAACATTAGGAGAGTCTGCTTCGCCGTATTCTACTGTCGTAAGGTGGGCTTCTCAATTTCGAGTAGGGAGAACGAGCACGGAAGACGAACATCGTTGCGGCCGTCCATCGACGTAAGTCACCCAAGAAAATGTTGCGAAAGTCGAGAAAATTGTATTGAGCGATCGAAGAGTTACCATCCGATACTTAATTCAAGAAACTGGCATTTCATATGGAAGTATTCAATCCATATTGAAACAATCTTTGAATATGAGAAAAGTTTCCGCAAGATGGGTGCCGAGAATGTTAACCGACAGTCAGAAACAACATCGACTTGACATTTCGAAGATATTGTTGGACAAGTTTCAAGAAGATTCTGAGAATTTTTTGTCTCGTTTCGTAACAATGGACGAAACATGGGTCCATCATTTTGATCCTGAGACAAAACAGCAATCTTCGCAATGGAAACGGCCATCATCACCGACCCCGAAGAAGTTTCGTGCCGTGGCATCGGCTGGCAAGGTTATAGCCTCAATATTTTGGGACTCAGAAGGGATATTGTTGATTGATTACCTGGAGCGTGGAACCACTATTACAGGCCAATATTATGCAGCTTTAATTCCCAAGTTGAGGAATGCCATCAAAGAGAAATGGAGAGGGAAACTTCGAAGGGGCGTTCTGTTTCGTCACGACTACGCACCCGCGCACAGGTCGGCAGTTGCGATGGCTGCCATTCAGCAAGCTGGCTTCGAATTGGTTGACCACCCCCCTTATTAATAATAATAATAATAATCATTTATTTCAGGCAATATTTACATAAAGGTCTTAAATATGTAAACAGAGGCCCATATAATAAATACCTTAAAACTAACATACATATTTATAAAAACTATAACTAGGTAACACGTGATGTCAGCGACGTGTAGCGTGTGTGTGTTATTCACCAGATCTGGCGCCTAGCGATTTTTATCTGTTCCCCAAATTGAAAGAATACTTAAGGGGAAACAGGTACGAAGACGATAACGAGGTGATGGATGCCGTGGAGAGCTCTTTGCAGGACCAAGACAAAACTTTTTTTTTTAAAGGGATTGAAGCCTTGGAAAAGCGCTGGACTCGGTGTGTAGAGAGACTCGGAGACTACTATGTAGAAAAATAAATTATTAAGTTATCAATAGTTATTATATTCTATTTCATTCTCACTACTTTTTGATCCCTCCTCGTACGTTTCTTCGACGCTCTTACGGTGAAGGAAAACATCGTGATGAAACCTACACACTCCTGCGAAGAAAGTCAAAGGTTGTGTGTGAAGTCGACCAACCCGCATTGGACCAGCGTGGTCGACTAAGGCCTAATCACTCGAAATTAGGGTAGACTCGAGCCTCTCGGTGGGGACGTATATGAGCTGTTGATGAAGATAGTGTAGAAGCTTGTTAAACTGAATATAGTGGTATTTCAGTAGCTTGTCTTGTCTCACTTAGACATTTTTTCGATTGTCATTAGTTCTTTTTCATCATTTGTGGTTTGTAGGAGTGTCAAAGTCATAGAGCCAAGTGACGCGACCTGGTGAATGTCTCACTTTTATTGTTTGACAGTGTCCTCACCGGGATTTGAACCCGGTACTCGGTAAGTCGAGTACTTGACCGCTCGGCCACGCATGCTGTCGGGCTACCCTGCGTACTGTAACGACTCTCCGGGAGAGAGCCGCCACTTAAAATAAAAAGGCACTTTTATAACACGATCACTATTTTATTAAATTATAAACTGCACTCCACTCGTACTGAAATCATACAATCGTCCGCACTCGACGGCGGACGGCAGGTGAGAACGTCAAATCTCTACGGCCCCGCCCGTCTGAAGTTTTTATCGCTCTCTTTCTAAACTCAATAGTTAAAAAGAGAACGAATATATTACAAAAAGAATATTATGACCAGTATCAAACTACATAGCACTCGGACCAACGAGGCCCGATGCTACAGTACTATATAACCCTACCAAGTTGCTTGGAGCTTGTTATTACGTCGTCGTCTGATCTGTTTCGTGGTTTTCACCCTAGGGCGACGTGGTGTGCGTTGGCATCCTAAACATCCTCTAGATCTTAATGGGCATAACAAGTATTTTTTATGTTTTTCCCCAGCAACCCTATATTTGATTGGCATCTTCTTCTGGCCGCGTCATCATCATCATCATCAACAGCTCATATATATATACGTCCCCACCGTGGGACTCGAGCCTACCTTAAATTAGGCCTTAGTCGACCACGCTGGCCCAGTGCGAGTTGGTCGATTTCACATTTCTCTCGCAGGAGTGTGCAGGTTTCATCACAATGTTTCCCTTCACCGTAAGAGCGTCGCATATAAATTCGAAATTCGAAAACACATTGGTACGTGGTGAGGATCGAACGCGCGTTTCCTGAACGGGAGGCAGCGGCCCTAGCCACTAGACCACCGACGCTCTTACCGCGTACCAATTCTTTATTCGGAATTTTACTGTTACAGTTCGACACGCTTGCTCACAAATAATTCCAAGTTTTTAAGGATAGCTGAACGACAAACGGCTCCAAATGTCAATTTTCGTAGCATTTGTAGGGTGAAAACAAAATTATTTGCAAGCATGTATAGTTTACCTAGTATGGGCACGTAATGCGGAGAAATGAATGTTACGTAGGGAAAAAGGTATTTAATTTGAAAGAAGATGGATATGTTGGGAGAGGACGACCAAAGAAATGATGGATGGATTGTGTAAAAGATGATATGTTCAGGAAGGATGTGAGTGTTGAAATGACGGTGAGGGATGACCAACTGATGGGATAAGGGCAAGCGAATGATAACGAATAAGTTTCACGTATAAGTTTTTGTTTCACAAATAAGTTTTTGTTACAATAGAGGAGTAACTTTATTTAGAAACCGACCGTTTTTATTATTGTTTAATATATCGAATATAAATAGATCATTTATGTATCTCCATTTGTATATCAATACCACCTTGATCTACCGTTATTTATTTACTTTTCTGACTTTGTTTGTATCTCATTTATTTCATCAGACGAAAGTAATTAGTAAGTCTTCAGCGTAATGTCGGTTTTGGCAGCAGGTTGCAACCGCTAATTTATGAATACGGCCATCACGTTACGACGACGTAAATAAGTTAGAGGTTAAAATATTGAATAAGAAGTCTTTAAGATTAATTAAAACCCATGGATAGAGTAAATATTGACGTTTTAAATGCTTTTTCCGGTTATGTTGTAAACGATTGGTGTTTACATACCTCAGAGATGTGTAAGGACGTTTATCTACAACGTGTTACAAAAAATACCAAAAAAAAGAATATTCTTCATCACAGGCATTTAATTAAAATTTTCCCATCTCTAGTGTCAATTGACACCTAAAATATAGACTATCGATTCTCAGAACGGAAAAGTATATGTACACCATTTGTGCCTACATTTTTAAAAGAGATGTACTGAAATCTATTTATGTTAGAAAACATTTTCTTTTTTTGCCTTAATTATCTTGTTTACGTATTACATAAATATTATTTTGAAAATTTAGTTCATTATTTCATTAATTTATTATTTCATAACAATTATTTAACAAAGCTTTTTTTATTTATTTGTAGTTTATTCATTTTGAAATTAATTGTTCTAATGTGGATGTTATGGTACTAGTAGTACGTAAACATTTTTAACCATAACGGTAAAAATAGGCACATATACCTAAAATTACATATCTGGTCCGAATATTCTTTGACACAGCTGATCACTAGAGATGGGAAAACTTTAATTAAATGCCTTTGATAAAAATATTCTTTTTTTTGGTATTTTTTGTAACACGTTGTATAAGAATATTCATAAGGAGGCTTTACGGGCAACATTCGAGCGTTTGATCACCAAATCGGAGCAGACGCAGTTGAAACCATGTCGGTCAGTAGCTTATCGACGTCATCATTATTACGTTTAATTAAAATTACATTCTTACTAAAGTGGTTACCGAAATTGAATTACAAACCCCTGGGACAACAGAATCCTAGAACGGAAAGTGGAAACTGAAGTAAAAGAATCGAACGATTTTTTTGTGCGAATGACGTGTTCTAAACATTCAACAGTGGCCCCGATTCGGGAAGTCATGCTCTAATTCTAATTTTAAAATTCAGCTATGCTTTTCGTTTTATGACCAATGAAAGAGAGGTGATGAATTCAGACGAATGAATGATAACGTAAAATCAGGGCATAGCTGTCAGATTAAGAGTCGGAAGATTTAAGTCTCTGTAAAATTGTGCAATCGACGCGTCCATAAGGTTCAAATTCGATGTTTGACTGCTTTCATATTAGGATGGCAATCTCCTGTCCCTTTTTAATCTTTAAAATGTGAAAAGGACTGAAGAACTTAAATTAAGGATTAGAGCGTGTCTGTGTGAATCGCTACCAGTGGCGCCTATTTTTAACCCCAATATGGATGTCTAAGTACAATTAAATACGTCAATATATAACCCAAACGATTCATATAACATCGCGCAACGTGCAACCTGGCATCTTAAGTAGATCTGTATTAATATTGCAGACGGACCGTCAGTAGGTTATGAATTTTATAGTAAATAAAATACACTTAACGACCCCCGTCACAAAAGCCCTAACCGTCACAACACGTATGATCGCATGATAACATTTTGTAATAGGCCAACGTGGACGAACGCCAAAAGTAATGTAACAAGAAAAACGTAGCGTCTCGTCGCGCGAATGCTCAGAATTCTTAGTGACAGACGTAGCGTTGATGGACAAGAGTAAATATAAATAGTTTTCGTCCTCGGCATTGACTGAGGAAGCTATGGATTAGCGCGGGGCAATGGTGGCCTCCAATGGTTGTTTTCGATAAAAATCCGGTGTCGCCGCGCCAGCACTGGGCCGCTTTTAGCCTGGCCCCGGGCCAAGCTGGGTGCATACGTCCCACCAACCCTGCCCATCTCAAGGTCGTAACTCTGATGCACCGTGCACCGTCTTGGTTGTGATTTTCCAATACCTTGCAAAGCCCAGTTGTTTCGTAGTCTTCCAGCTCAGACAGCAATCTGACTCCGATACAATGAAAAAGTCTACAGAAAGTCGATAGGGGTTTGTTTGTTTGTTCTTTCTCTTAAACTGAATGGAGACTTTTCTTCCTTCTAACTTTCGACTCTTTTAAAATATTCTTTTGTTTCTTTTTTAGTCTAAAATATCGATAAACAGCACACCGCATCAATTTTACTAGTTTTTGTCGTGACGCAATAATAAACTGTATTTTAATTTCGGTTATATTTTTCGCATTCATAATTACTTCCTAATTAGTTAAAACATATAACAAATTACACTTCAAATTCAACTCTAATATAATTATAAACAAAACAAATGAAATCGAAAGTCAAGCACCTCATACTCTTTATTGCTTCCTCATAGCTTCTACTCGCCAAACCCTTTACAGAAACTAAGACCTCGTCCCGAATAAGACCAGAAGTCACGGCAACCAGCCTCACCTTCGTCATATGACATCAAACGTGACATAATATTTGGCCAGTGTTTATAAACTGGGTAGGTCATGTCCTAGCATTTATTTAACTTCAAATTACGAATACATTTCGTTCGAATCGAACAAGTCGATTTAAACCATTTATAGTTCATAATCTGGTGATTAGGTTCTAGCCATCATCTCAGAGGAAACTCATTCATATCCACTCAACTCGTCTTCTGACTAAAATTAAAATTTTAAAGGTTTCTCAATCAAAAAAAAAATTTTCGGGTTCGAATCCCGCCCAGGGCAAACATTCGTGTGATGAGCGCTTGTGTTTGCCTTGTGTCTGGATGTTGTTTATGTATATAAGTATGTATTTATGTATGTATATCAGCTGTCTGGTGCCCATAGTACAAGCTCTGCTTAGTTTGGAATCAGATAGCCGTGTGTGAGATGTACCCACATTTATTATTATTATACGAACTTATTTTTTTGTGATATGCGGTCGCACAGTTTGGCATTTTCAATTTCCTTTCGTTTGGTATTAGTCCTGGTAGTCGATGATAAGAAATTAATTGTAGTCTGATATAGCAGTTTTATAACTTCCTACCTAAAGCTAGTGGTCACCCATCATGTTAGTTAGACCATGTATATAGCTTTACTCAATCTCCGAGATTGAGTCGCGTCTAGGCCACGAACAGTTTCCATTCTCCGTTTAGAAAATAAAGTCGTATCAATAATAAATCCTAAATCAACCAGTAATTAAAATTGTTCGGTTTCTTTGAAGTGTATTTCAGCCGTCAACAAGCGTCTGGTTGTGTTCAAACTGTCTGTATCAATATTGACGTGTTGGCGATATAGTTGTTTAGTGTTTTTGCGACATCGCTTCGGCCCAAGTATCGGCATCGGCTAAAACCGGATATTTCGGCATAAGTTGGGAAACTGCTATGTCCCACCCAATAAAATGACAGAGAAAAATCCTTGTTGATTTGAGTCTTAAATACACATAGAGTGCAAATCGCTGCATCCTAAATTGTAAAAAACTAATTACTTACTAATGCGGCTCAGGGACCCAAAGTGAGTCTTGGCCTCCGACACGAGATTGCGCCATTTATCCCGGTCCTGCACGGATTCTCGCCAGTTGAAAGAACTACTTATATTTTTCTCTGTCACCCTTTTCATATACTAACTTTTACTAAATCGATCACTTATCGTGAAATAACAGAAAACGATAAAAAATATACCGTTTGTACAAACAATTGTTGTTGTAAAAATAGTTTGTACTTACTTACTAAATATGCACACTAGTGTTGTCAAAGAATTCGGATCGTTCGACTTAATCTTGTAAAAGCAGTAAAATTAATTTTCGGTTTCAAATCAACGGCCCGTTACATTCTACTGCTGGACTATGAGTCTCCTCCACTTAAGTGGAGGGTTTTGCCATAATCTCCACGCTTGGCAGGCGGGTTGGAGATCGCAGATTAAAAGGTTACTGTATCAGAGAGCGCTGCTGCCCGTTCCCTTTTCAATGTGTAGTCGCCTCTTACGACACCCACGGGAAGAGTAGGGGTTGGTAACAAATGTATTCTACTCTGCCGTCACCACACGGCACGGTTCGTCATCGTCGGTGTCGGTTTGGATAAACTTTATAGTTTCAATCTCTCTAATAAAAGTTGTTGTTCCCGACTAAGTAGATGAAGCACGAAAAGGTGTTACAAAAAGGTGTTGGTGAAAACATTCTGTTTCGGCCTAGAAAATTAGGTTAGGTCTAGCGCTAGTTAGCAACGCGAATACGCGAGCCAGTTTCTCTATTTTTGTTTATAGTGGGATTCGGGTTAAGGATTATTTGCATATTAAACTAATTTATATATTTGCGTGGAGCTCGCCTTGACCTGATGTTTACCAAACTGCAATAAGTTTGTTAGGTTTGAAATTACAGGCGTAAAAAATATCTGTTAAGAAATCACCTCTCTTTACTCTTGTGCAAGTTAAAGAGACACGAAATAATTAATTTTATCGTTAACATGTACCTCTACTCTTAATTGTTCGCGTCATCATTTAGTTACTTTTTGTTTTTTGAAGAAAGACTAGCCAGTTATTGAATTCTCCAACCGTACTCAAACACGTCAAGATGTCTTTTTTAAACTTAATAGTTATTTTTAATTGTTACACATTGCTCTCTTACATCTTCTTAACTTACTCTGAACATTAGCTCATACATGTCTCCACAACAACGGTCCGTGAATTTGGGTGACTGCTAGCCCAGTGCTGGTTGAGTTGGCCGACTTCACACGTAAAATTTGAAAATTTCTTTGAATTTCCTCACAGTTTTTCCTTCCCGTAAGTCAATCTAATAACCGTATGAATCTGAAATTCAAAAACACATAAAAGACAAGTCCTTTATAAATAACTTTTCTTCCACTTCCAGGTGACTCCTGGCACTCCAGCTGGCCGCGAGCTGGTCAGAGGCGACATCATCGCGAAGATCGACGACTACGACGCGAGGGACCTTCGACACGAAGACGCACAGAACCTGTTCAAAAATGCTGCTAACCAGATCAAGATTGTTGTTCAAAGGTAACAAGACACAAAGCCCAAGTCACACAGATCCGTGCCGGGGGCGGTCCGGGGCCGGGAAAGCGGGACGGTGCTATGGCGCGGCATAGCGCCGTCTCGCTTGTCCCGGCCCCGGACCGCGCCGCTCCCGCTCTGTGTGACTTGGGCTAAAACATAAAAGACAAGATTTGGGGAGGGGAGTTCTATTGGGCTAATTCCAATAGGGTATCGGGGTACTTTTTTTATTTTATAAATCCAAACTTCTCAGTTTCTGCTATCGAATAGTAAAAGAATTTTTGCTTTATCTTTAAAATTAACCGAGTTATTAAGGTTTGAAATTCAAGATTAGACAGAGAGGCACATACCCACTTGTGACGTCATTTGTTAGTAACGCCATATAATCTCCATACAAAAAATCGTTTTAAAAGAGACAGACTTATTGAAACTTCAAAAATTCACTGTAAATTCGTTTAACAACCAATTCTGTTTTTTATTTCGCGAATCGTCTGACACTAACATTTTAAAAATAATTTCTAAAATATATGGTAAAGTCCGATCCCCTATTTACTTGATTGGAGGTAAAGCTCGATTCACAATGCAAAAGATGCGGCGAGAAATTGCTTTTCACGGCCTGCAATTTGACCTTGAATTCATCAATTAGGAGCAGTGATGCTAAATCCTAGTATGTGAGGATCATTGATGAACTCATGCCCTTGAAGTCAAAATTACAGGAGTGATCACACTTAGCGGCAATTGAACGTCGAAATTTATGCATTGTGTATCTAGCTTACTACGGATTAACAAGACGTGTGGAGGTCTGGGTAATAGGGAATATGCACATTTTTTTAAATTCATGAATCGAAATATTTCAAGTTCCAGGTAAACACATAAAAAATATTTTTTCAAATATCTTGCTCAGAAACAAAGTTATAGACAGAGGGGTCCGACGTGACATGTGACGTCATATGTCACGCGGGCCATACATCCGCATTGAAAATTTTGTTTGAAAAAAAGAGGGACAGATATGTTTGTTTAATAGTACATTGTTATACGAGGGGTGAAAGTAAATTATTTAGCGCCGAGACGGGGTTTGGGCCTGAGCGTAGCGAGGGCCCTAATAGTTCGAGGCACTAAATAAGTCTTTAACCAGAGGTAAACACTGTGCTTTTCATTACGAATACAAGGAAAGTAAAAATAAAAACACGAATTAGCTAAAGAAAAAATGAGTGACTTCCATATCTGAATCAGATGAACTCATTGTAAACAAAACCCTACAACTCGAGAAACAAATGATAATGGGATTGTTGCTTTCCCGCCTATTTTTAATTTTTTGCTGTGGCCGTGCCGGCCAGCTTTTGAGCCATTATTTTTAATTTCCATCATTGAAAAATGTCAAATATTTTGCCCAAATCTATTTATTTTAAAGAAATAGTTGAAAGTTAATGATAAAAAGTAATTTAAAAAATATATATTCTTTAATTAATACTTAACTTTATGTTATTTCAATTTAACATTGTGCTGTAATTAACTGGCTGTATAGAAAGATGACACATAGTTCAATAAAAATGTGAAATTAGAACCAGTTTTTTTTATATAATTTGCCAGAATGAATGGAAATGAATGAATGAATGACAGCTGTCAGTTGAAAGTGATTCTCCCTCCGGGCTGAAAAGTATTACTTTCATTCCGCTCCTCAGGCAACTTCCGAACTACTTTCAGAGTATGAGTAATGAAAAAATGTTTTATCTAGTTTGTTTTTCGATCAATTTCGATTCTGTTTTGACTGTCAGTATTCTATTTTTGTATACTTTCAGATGAACTATAAAAAAAACTATTAAGTTTTTAAGCTTATTCCCTATTATGCTAATCAGACTATTGCTTCACTTGCACAAGGCTCTTTGAAGTGCCATTTATTGTCGTTACTTATAGTAAAGATGATCCGTCCAATAAAAAATAAGATTAGACAATAGTACTTTTTGACAACCCACCAGTGATTTTTATTTTATTGGTTTAATGACCTTAGTGATACTTTAAGGATATCCGCTTAATCCCTGGAATGAGCAATCATACATTTTCTGAGCTTTTGTAAGATAGCAAGGAGCGCAAAGTCGATTGTTGTGGTACTAACCGAACTTTTTGCTTATCTAAGTCGCGACACACGCTTTGGCTGCTGAAAAAAAAACGCAATAATACAGCCATGCGGACCCCCCCCGCCTCGGTAGGTGCGCCGCATACGTTCGAGGAATTTGGTAACAGCGCACCTACGACGTAGGTTTACCCGCACGGGGAGCCTTAGCATGCTCCACCTGCGTAGTAGGTGCATAGCAGGCGTCGTGTAGTTTGTGGTTTATTTGAAATCATTTGTTTAAAAATATAATAAATTGTATGACTCAATTGCTTACATACTAAAATTTATTAAGGAAAGCTAAAATTTTGCCCAATATCGACTTAAATTAACTTTTTAGTGTGAAAATTTCACGTCAGAGAGGTGGACAGAAACCTCTTTCTTACATTTGCCTCAATTTTATTGCGTAATACTTACAAATAATGTTGTATGGAACTCAACAGGGGCGGACCCAGTACGCATCATTATTACACAGCGCCCCGACTTTCTAACAACTATATAGGCCGAGTGCCTACACACAACTTTTACAATTATTATGGCTACGGAGGTTACAGAGAGTAAGAACGAAAACATATTTATAGATGTCGTGATTATTTGTGTTCGTATTATCGATGTATCTATTTTTCGTGTAGTAGGTAGTTTAGATAATTGTTTTCAGTTACCTCTCTTTACTTCTGCTTTCTTCTCGCTTGATATTACTTGACCTATAAATTTTAATACGGTTTTTTTAAATAGGTATATTGATGCCAATATTCAATATTGGTTAGAATGCCAGAACTGTTTATACGTGAAGTAAATAGCTTTATAATCTAAGTAAGCAGTAATACATATGTTTCATATGTTTAATCATACCAATTAAATCTAAGTTCAGTTTCTCTATCCAATTATATTATTTTGACCTGCATAATATACGTACACCTATACATACTTTGCATAAAATTTGTAACTATTCATACGTGAAGTGCTAACTTCAAAAGTGAGCGATAAAAAGCTGTTAATCACGATGAAGTCTTAAAATAATAATACTATGGAGTTCCACCAAGTGCTGACAATTGCAAGTATAAGTTATAATAATAAATTCAAATTCAAATCGTTTATTGAACACCATATGGTATAAAAAAGATCGTAGGTTTACATATTGGTATCACATAATATGGACCCGGCAGGGCACAGCAATGTTATCCAAAAATAGAGCTTTATTGGTCCAAAAGTGATTATAACATAAAATCTAGAGCGATCAGTAGACACAGAAACAAATTATTGATAAAAAGGAAGGATTCTCAGCAGAAAAGCTGATTTTCAGAATCTTTCTGAGTCGCCTCGCTGTATCATGCTCTACACAGCTGTAGTCTTATATTTAAATACCGTAAAAGAAAATACAATAAAATAGTTTTATCATAACTTGTTTAAAAAAAGAAAATAAATATAAATAAAATAAGAGGATGCAATCGACTAAATTTGAATGACCAGCTAGTATATGTACAGGGGTGGATCCAGCTCACACCTGTACTCAGTGCCCCGCGCCTCAGGCAGCTATGTGGGCCGTGTGCCCACGCCCACCTTCTATCACGAATACGGAGAGTAAGACATGCCCCGTATGTTCAAATCCGTGTCCCGTTTTGTCCTGATTTTGTCTCTGTAGGTGCCCTGAGAATTGGCATGGGTGGTATAAATTTTACCTACCGATAGCACCTACCTACACCGAAGCTCGATATGGCATGCTCTTAAAGAAATACCTGTTAGGTTGAGCATGGACCCAAAAAAATAAATATAATTTAAACCAGGTTATCACATCCGATAAATATATCTAGACAAATATTTTACCTTTTTAAAACTCACCTACGTATTTTCATATCAATAGCTTGCTTTTTGCTTTGCATGCCCCTTCCGCACGATGACTGTCTTTTTCAATGCACCTTTTTTACTGTGTGTACCGAAGACTTTTCAAGCTTATATTCAGATAGGTATGTAATAATAATAATTATTATAAGTGTTTGAAAATACACAAGTACCTATCCCAGTTTTTTAAGTATATTGTGCATTAAGAAACTTTAAGTTCGATGTGATGTTTATGTATTCAGATATTTATCAAATATATTTCCGAACGTGGTTTAAGTTTGTGCTGCTTGGGAGACAAGTAAATCTGTTTACCCCTTTGGGGTTAGAAGCTTGATTTTATATATGTATGTACTCGTAGGTATGTATTCTTACTGTGTAAAATACCTTATATTAAACACCAAAAATCTTCCAGTAGAACTTGTCGTTTCACACATTAACGCCACCTCACTCACACATGCGCGCCTCATTGTGTAGGGACGTGGATCGAGAAGCGCCCTGTGGAGCTGCGCAAGCGCCGCGGTCACCCTTCCCCGCAGCCGTCGCACCACCGCCGTTCAGGTAGAACATTGCATTACATTGCCAAGTTAGTAGAGACGGCTCGTTGAAAACACGAAATTATTTTTCTAAAGGTACTACGCATAAATAAACGGTCACGTGTGTTATGTCGGATGACCAATGAAGTAGGTACCTCTGAACCGACAGGGCCCCGTTTCACGAAGCAACAATTTACTAGTAACAAGTTACAATTTGATATTCATTGCGTAGTTAATTCGCCTAAACTTTACTTTTTTCGGCTTTATCGTTTTAATCTCACTGTCTACGCAATGTACATCGAATTGTAATTGTAATTTGTAACTTGTAGCTTCGTGAAACGGCCCCCAGGTCTGAAACTAGTCGGCCATCCGTCAAAACTTGCGTGAGTTGGCCATTTATTTATAAGTGTACAAGCACCCTTGGTCTTCCTGGATTGCTTGATGAAAATGCTAGTATAATTTTTGCATTTTGGATTTACAATCTTTCTCTGTTAATTTGCTAGTTGTTAAGTTGTGAATAGCGGGGAAAAAATGCACCGTACATTATGCATTAAAAACGAAAATTATGGTCTCATTGTTTTGCCATTTTTCCACTAGTAAAAGTAAGTATTTACCATCGTGGTGAAAAGATTCGCCAACCACGCGGAGGTGGTTGCCCAGGGTGCGCCGGACGTAGAGAGGTTGAGCGAGTACGTCGCTCGGGGTGGCTCTTTTCTTGCACCCCCATTTTTCCACTTCGAATCTTTATGTGTCGTGACGTGACGTTTAGTCATAAATCACTATTTACATTTCAAACCATTAATACATTCTTACCGCGCTTTTAAATAATATGTATTTTACTTGTGTTATAATAATAGTAATGAAATTAAAATATTAAAGTAGACCTATATAGTCTATAAACACTAAAAGGTGTCAAGGGATAAATATTCCGCTATAAACCACATTTTAAGAGAATATTTTCGAAAGAAATGGGAAATAAAATCCTTTCGACCCCCTAACCTAAGGGATAGGAAGCATTTAGCTACTTTTTTTCCCATGTAAATTTAGGTGAAAACTAGTGTAGTTAAAATAATGAGCATAATGTACGCTATATTAGTTTTCGAAAAGAAATAAGCTATTCATATTGTCTTAGTGGCATCAACGAGGTGCTGTTTTAAATCAACAAGGTTTTTCATTTGAAATAAGGTGTCTCACAAAACACTATAATTTTGATGGCGGTGGTGGTATAAAATAGTGGCTAGGACCTGACCAGGAGACGCGGTTCGATACCCGCGTGTTTTTGAATTTTGAATTTATATGCACTTTTAATCAAAGCTCTAACGGTGAAGGAAAACGTCGAGAGGAAACCTGCACACTCCTGCGAAGATATTCAAAGGTTGTGTGTGAAGTGACCAAACTGCACTGTGTCGTGAGGTAATTCAGGTTCGAGCCCCTCGGTGGGGACGTCTATATGACCTGATATATATAAATAGATAGAAAGAAAATCATTAACTGGCCAAACAACTAACAGAGGAAGTACATAATAATATTATAATAAAATTTTATAGACCTTATTAATTTGGACCAAAATAATTTTTTGACGAGACTATTAGTAATGTGATATAAAGCGTGTTTTTTACATAATGTACGTATTTTCCCAGGACCCCCAGCCCACTCCCACCGCTGACTCCAACGGCCCCCTGGCAGGGCAAAGGCCCGGAGTCTCTGCCGCGCACCCCGCTCCCCGCGCAAGGACAATACCCCCCGCAGTACGAATACTACAGGACAGACTTAATGTCGCCGTCATCCGTCCGCACCGATGACACTCTCGACGAGTCCATCGGTAGCCAGGTGAGTCTTACAGCCAGCCGAGTCCCTGGCAGGGCAAAGGACCAGAGTCTCTGCCGCGCACCCCGCTCCCCGCGCAAGTACAATACAGTACGAATACTACAGGACCGACTTAATGTCACCGTCGTCCTTCCGCACCAATGACACTCTCGGCGAGTCCATCGATAGCCAAGTGAGTCTATCGGTGGCCAGGTGAGTCTTTTAAAAGCCCCGTAAGTCTATCAGCAGCCAGGTGAGTCTATCATTGCCCCGTGAAACCAAAAATATGGATACGAGACCAGTCAATAGCCACCGGAGTATGGATAAGAACGCTGGACAAAGGAGATGTGTTTGTTTTAAGATGGACACAATCTTGCACCAGAGCACCTTATTCATAATATAAATAATCTAAGAAACAATAGGTTAAAAACTTTCGTATCCCATTGTCTAAAGCCAATGTAAATATTATAAACACATGTGGAGGCTAGCGGTGGATCCAAGTGGAATGGGGGGGGACCCTCACCGTTCGTGACGGGAACAGTACAAGTTCTCAAAATTTAAGTGATTTGCTTTCTGTGTTTGTCCTTCCTCGCGCTGCAAATAAGTATCACATCAACGTGACGTGATTTTGCAAGTGGCAATGTGTTTAAAGAAATCATATCAAAAGATTATGATTTAAGCTCGTTAGGAAAATTGTAATGAACTGATAACGAACCTTCGCTTTTCATAAACCTGCAATGCAATAAAGAAATACTTTATTCAGTAATTTGATCACATTAGCGCCAAAATCAGAGTTGAAGTAATCACCGTGGCCGCAGACAAAATAGTTCAGGATGCCATAATCAATTTGCTGATTTCCTAAACATTACATGCAACTCTTATCAAATGCTTCTTCCTGTGCAATCACACTCAATCGAGAGTTGGTTCTGTGCCAACGCGCCAACTGACCATGTCATATTATTTATCATTCGAGTAATAGTATCAGCAACAGTTACTATCCTTGGATACCAGACGTTGGCGCCAAGTGAGTGACACAACGTAGTACTCGTAGGGTTACCGAGGTAAATGCAATCGATTATTATCAGCAAAAAAAAAAATTCTTTGGTTACCTTTCTTATTATGATATTATTATACTGAAATAAGAGTAAGTGTCAGTTTTCGGCATGTTTTCGGAGAGCTACCTCCCCTGAGACTATTTGGGGGTTTCGCTACCCCTTGCACCTCGTATAATAAGGTTGATTCAAAGTTTTTAGTTTCGTTTTTTTCGCGATGCAACTGTTTCAATATGGGTCCGACTACTTTTTTTTATTTTATAAATCCAAACTTCATAGTTTCTGCTATGGAACACTAAAAGAATTTTTGCTCTATCTTTAAAATTGACCAAGTTATAAAGGTTTAAAATTCAAGATTAGACAGAGAAGCACATACCCACTTGTGACGTCATTTGTTAGTAAAACCATATAATCTCCATACAAAAAATCGTTTTTGAACGAGAAAGACATATCAACCGATTCTGTTTTTTCTTCACGAATCGTCTGCTACTGGTCTATATTTTAAAAATAATTAATAAAATATGGTAAATTTAGAAACAGTCCGGTCCCCTATTAAGCTGTCGTCGGTCCCGGCCATTGTCAATGGAAATAGTAGTTCAGTCATGTCGGAAGCTATTGGTGGCTCAATGATTCTGATGTAAGGGTTTGTAGGGTTGGTCATCAACCTTATAATCCACACGATTATTATATGGTATCGGGATATAGGACTCTTCTTCTTCGTGTTACTAACTTCTATCTTCTTCGAGCTTTTAATTTGGTCGCTGTCGGTTTTACAGCTACCCTGCGTATATTGTCGTCTGATCCGTTTGCCGATTCATAGTCGACTTCCTAGGGGTTATCGATTTCATCTGCCATTTTATTTTCAAAATTTTGAATTTCGAAGGAAATCTTACACATGTTTTAATCTAGTTCATTAATATTTTCGTAAAACATAAATATCTAGATGTTCTCCATGATTGCATATTTCCTCGAGGTTTTAAGCGAAATGGGTTAACGAAACCAACTAAACTCAGTTGCGGGTATACTGACAAGCTTTGGAACAGAGCCAGTGCACTCCCTTTATTAATGATGGTTTGATAATTAAGACGATAAGCGTCGACGTCGATGTTGGACGACGAGAAAATATGGTTTCGATATATCAAAATATGGAAGCAGGCAGCTTTGCAGATTAGATTGATCACTATGAGCTCATATGAGTAAGGGAGTCACCAATCTTATCGACGAGAAATTGGCTTGAGCCAAACAAAAAAAAATTATCACTCTCTAAGATCATACAGCTCTGTCTTATCCCCACGGAGGAAGTCAATCCTTTATTAGGGTGATCAAACCTTAAAAAAGTAAAAAAACCTCTAGTGGATTGGTTACAATACCTTTATGTTTCTTCGCTGGCGTGTATTAGTTTCCACATAATGTATTTCTCCTCTGTAAGAGCGTCGAATAAAACCTTACACATGTTCTCAGTGTACCTAATTTTGAAACTGATTCATCGAATTCATAGTTTGCAATAACAGTCTAAGGAATTTATATTTGGCATTGAATATAAGTAACGATCTGCTATTCAATTGTTTTGGTCTTACTTTTTACATGCAATCTGTGTAATTGTACAGGATTTGAAGTAAACAAACTATTGGGTACCATTTATTAGATGCCAAAGGTCGGACATTTTCTCGTGGCTATAATGCATCGGTTTAAAAGAGAAGCTTTGTTAGAATACTTACTCGTATCTACGTAACTACGTAAACAACCATTTAATTTTGCGTCATAGTTTAGTATGGATTTTGGAGACTGATAGAATCTGGCTGCATATTGTATTAGGTAGGCTTTACAGGAGATGCTGGCAGAGGATTGATGATGCTTAAGGTTATATTATGAAGTCTTACTATCAACCTACAACCATTCATGATGGTCACTGTTGGCATAATATCCTGTGGAATAAAATAATATCATGTGAACTCTAGTAAGATTTACTAGAGTGCAAGTGAACTTGCTCTAATCATGAATTTTAAGAATAATTAAAGCTGAGTTTTCTCGTACGACTCGAAGCATAATTTCCAGCAATAAACCGCGTGTTTTATGTGCGTCTCGAGAGCGAGGTTTAGCGCTGCGGAGGCTCTCGCCCACGTCTCCTATTTTCCCACTATATTTCCAAAATAGATTGCATATGAATCGGCTTGTTTTTGGGGGAACTGAAACTCCAGCGGCAGTCCGCGATCGCTCGTTGTACGAAACACGTCCGCGCAGTGCTCGACAAAATGGCTAACCACAACTTCTTCCCCAACGGCTACCAGGATCCCATGCATCCTGAGGACGAGGCGGTCACCAACTGGGTGCGTTTTACTCCTGATGACTTCTGTTATCGATGGAGATGAAGATATTTGATTGCGAATGCTGTGATCCAGTGGCCCGCTATCTCGAATGTTCAAGCGCATCTAATTCGGGCGCACTTGAAGCGCGTAGTGTTACAAAATATGTGATGTAATAATAAACGCCGCTCCAGTTCTACGACGCATTTTCTGTAAGGGATATGCTGTATGAGTGATGTGATTCAGATGTTCTTTTGCAGTGAAAAGAAGTTTTAATATACATTTTGTACTTAAGGTGGTTTGGTTATTTCATCAATTGGAAAAATAACGTATTTATTTTCTTTTACGATCATAATGATAAGAATATTCTTTGCTTACCTGATTCTGTAGGTAGGTACACCATATTAGTGTGTAAACATTACAATATAATTACTGATGAAATTACTTTTTCATAACCCCGTTATTCATCATCTTGTAGACCAAACCACTTCATCAATATTATGAGTAAATAACATAATTCAAATTATTCATAGTCTGATAGAATTCAAATGTTATTTATAGTTTTGTATTTGTAGTTCTGTAAACAGTCTACCTAGCTGTCCTTGCGTTAAAGTTAAATTGTAGTAATTGCTTTTAATGCAGTTTCATTGTCCTATTCTTCAATTATATCATCGAAGTAAAAAGCTACTTCGTTAGATATAGCTTGATTTCATAACAGAATTTCCGCGAAATTTTCCATGAATCGCAAGTCTCCAGCTTACAACCTTTCGTTTTCTTATCGATTTTTTTATAGAATTGATGAAAGATCACTTTTATGAAACATTGTGGAACGAAGGTGGAGGCGGTACTTTTAAAGAATTGATTAGATTTTCAAGAGTTATGTTTTATTTTCTTTTGCAAGATTTTTACGCAGTCCAACCTAGAATCTGCTCTTTTTTATCAAGTCAAACTTAACTCCCAAATTCAAAATAAATCCAAAGATACCAAAAATGTTTACGGCCAGCAACAGCCAAAGAGGCAAAGAGGTATAGGTATGTACACATACCTAACACATTGTATCAATGATATATTCTTCCTTAGATATTGTTACATTTCGTTGTCTCTTAACGTTGACTTATAAGTCAAGAAAGATAAAGATAAAGATATATCTTTCCATGGCATCTCTAGTTAGTTTTCACACTCGTCGTTTCTTCTTGAAAAAAAATGATACAGACAGTGGAATAAATCGCCAAATATCTGTTATATCATCGACGTAAAACTCTCATTCGTTCGTTAAAAAAATTGTCGTCTCAGCGCAGACTTACGATTATTTTCAGTCTGTCCCGTTAACATAATCTGTTACATTCTTGACAAAAAATTTACATCTAAATCAATCGTTAATGGCTTTGGCAAATATTATATCATCGACGTAAAATCACCGCAGATTTTCCACAAACCTTTTCGTGGTATCTCCAGCCTGTTTAGTTTATACATCCTGTCACTTTCTTCTCGAAATTTAATTTACAATGCGGCCTTCGTTTGATTTAAAATCGCCAGCTGTGTATTATTTCGGTCCAATGTCACGTCACTTAAGCATTTACCACCCACTTGAACTTTCGGCGAGTGGGTTTTTGGGCTCAGACACCGTATGCCAAGTGAAATGCCCTTTGGAAAATGTCAATGATATCGAATTTTAATTTTTGGGTCATTTGGGTAATGCTTTACATTTCTTTCTCTTTTCTTTAGTAACTGTTTTCCAATATTCTCCTCATGACTGTATTTTTTGCACAAGTTAAATCTAGGTGGCCCACCTGATGTTTGGTAAATGTTTCTCTAAAATCTTCCAGTTTGCTGTGATCGATGGATGTAAAGGTAAAACTTTTCGTTTCGTGATCAACTGTGATTATTGTGCTTACTGTTTTGAGTCGAGCAGGAATAGTTTAGACAACTAAGCTTTCTGTTACTTATGTTTTTTATGCTATGTAATATCAAACAATATAGGGAACATTTCTGTAAGTCAAATCAGGCCGATTTCATGGCACACTATCTGCATCTCTTTTAATATCATCTTGCTATGCTGATTTACCGTATATTTTCTTCAAATCCACAATTCCAATTAACAAACCATTGTCCAACATCTCATCACTGTTTTTGTTTACGTAAAATTTTCATAGGAATTGCGTGTTTATACAACATCCAGCATTTCTATTTGAACTCTAGTTTTTGGTATCTTTCTTTGATCCGACTTCAGATTCGTTCTATTCTATTCGTTATATTCGCAATATAGAAACAACTTCTGGAAACTGTCAGATGGGTCTCTTCGTTTCAATCAAATCAAACAGTCATACGTTTAGCCTTATCTGTGATGGATTCAAGCCTTGTTTTGTGTGATGTTTCATCTTCGGCGTATTTCGATAGATGGATTGAAAGTTTCCATTATAAACAACAACATGATTTAAATTACACATTACAGAAACGATCATCTTATTACTTTATGTAGGTATTACTTATAGGAGTCATATTTAAAACTGTTTTAAAATTCTGAACCTGATTAAAATATTGAGGAAAGATGTTTGGTTATCAGAAAGTTACTCTACTGGTTTCCTTTACGTTTATGCAACTGGAAACTAAGTGAATCCTTTAGAACTGTAAATGAGGGAAACATAGTCGTTGGAAAAACCAACATAGAGCGTTGCGTCAGTCGGAGCGTCCGTGTCGGTAAACACGACAGGAATAGCTCACTGCCCGCCCATTGGCACAATTCAAGCTTACGGCCTTTTGTTATCGTTAAAAAGCTCTAAAAACAACCAGTGATGATGTATTTTGTGAATGTTCGCAAATTGGCTGCCCTTCTTCTTCATATTCATAATTCATATCCGCGTGTCGAAGTCCGCCTACGATTACCAATAATTCATGCGTCGGTTCTATTTTACGAATTATTTTAGTTTTATGTTACGAGTGATTATATCTGTATACAATTTTACCTCGTTTTATACGAATGAAATGACAAAAAAGTTGACGTTTATGATCTAGTTTGAAATTCACACACATTAGGGTATTCTGTGAATCTAGTAAAATCTTGATATAACAAATGTCATCTACTGATGCATGCAGATTAGTGTCTCAACTCAAACTGTTTTCGTCAGCATCACATTCTTAGGATCTTCATATTTTCATAAATATACAAACATTAGCTTTCAGTTTACAGATGGTTTTAGGAGATTTTCCTTTAAACCTTGTCGGACTCAACCCCAACAAAGTTTCATTTCAACTTACCATCCTCCTACACTAAGAATCTCCATCTTTAGACATTACTGACCATTATTTACCATTATTTATCTTTATTTACATTTAAATTGGTTTATACACGAATACCCAATAAATAAAGCCGGGCTGTGACCCGGTTTCGCTCCACAATCGCATAAATAAACGGAATGGACCAGAAATCATGCGCATACTGGATGAATGCTTTGGGAAAATGAAGTACTCGTATTATTAGAATGTTGATGCGTTAGGATAAGCAAAAGAAGTTGGATTTTGTATAACGTATATGATAATAAATCAAAATAAACAGATAGATTCGGTAGCGAGCGTTGCTTTGTCAAACTGAATGCTCCTAGCAGAAATAGTAAAGTTGTCTATTGACATAATTCGTTATCAGCTTATATTTTTTTCCATATTAATTTTGCTATGATTTATTTTTTTGAGGAATCAGGTCTTTTGTCTACTGTTTGTTATTGACTCTACGATTCCACAGCCAAACTTTACTTTTGTTGATTCGGACTAATGCTTGGTCTTGTGATTTTAGAACGGTTTTGCAACAAACCTATAGGCCCATCTGTGGGAGTTCGGCCTAAGAGTTTGAGAAAAGGGTCCAAGTAAAATTACCTTAGTGCTCCTATCCCGGATAATGCTAAACGAAAGTCCTTTTCATAGTCAAATGCCCTCCGCAAATCAACAACTGTTGACACTCACCTCACGCTATCTTCCACAGCCATACCGCACGACGCCCCTAGTGCTCCCAGGAGCCAAGGTCCGCCGTGAACCTGGACCCACGGAGAGCTACCTGCGCCACCACCCCAACCCGGCCATGCGCGCGCCGCCACACCACGACTACCGCGACACACTCATGAGGCAGAAGGTAATGTGTCTTTGCTAAGCGGTTAGCAGAAGTTGAGACTTTGAAGATGCTAGCAGCTCGTTGAGATACCCGTGAAAGAAACAAAAAAGTGGTAGAGAATCCAGATCTTTCTGTGTCCGAAACACGGAAGAAAAAAATAGGTTGGTCAAACCAACCGGCATGTTCCGCCCACCATACATATCCCATAGGGTCGAAGTGCTCCGAGACTCTGACGTCTCGGCCCCTTCAAAGATAAGAACTGGCATGTTTCTCCGATTCGTTTTGGCAGGAATATTGCAGCTGCCATGGTGGTACTGCCATTTTGTGTTTGGTGAATAATTTAATAGATGGTGCTACAACTTGAAGCAACATGCTTTTCAGCAGTTTTCAGACTTTTTATCTTTCATATAATGAGTGGCATTTTAAATTCCACCAATTATAAGGCTGCTTCTGAAAGTTCTGAATTTAACATAATTTTATGTTACAAAAGAGATTGTTATAGTTACTTATATGAAAATGTAGCATGTCACATACTACTTGCACTCACTATAAACATACATGCACGCACACACCTCACACTATGTTTATCGTAAGCTTTAGACTGCTCTTAGAAGACTTTAGGTGGTCTTTAGAAGTAGAGTTGCTAGATTTATGCAATACTTAAAAATTGCAATTTAAAAATAATAAATCCAAGAAACACGATGTGAGTTTGCACAAAGAGATTTTTTTAAATCCTTCCCAGAAAAGGGTAAAACGGAAGTTTGTATATTGACAATGGAATTTATTTTGAGCGTTAGAATAATAATTAGGGGCAAATTACTATGAATGAATTAGTGAACACTTTATTGCACATACAGATAAAAAGTAAGAACAAGAAGTCAGAAGTCAAGTCTCTATTCTATTCTAAAAAGTGTACAGTTAGGTTACCTTATTGCTACATAATAATTTTTCCAGGCAACCTTTAGAATGCAACAGTTTTTTTTAACTAGGTGGTTCAGGAGTTTGGAGCACACGAGTTTCTTGGATATAATACAATATGAATAAGTGCAGCTCCATGATAATTTCAGTCTAATATTGCACATTTCTAGCGACACCCAAAATTAGAACTAAACAAAGTACTAGCTTCAATTGGATGTATAGTAAACTTAGTTTTGTAACAATCAGGTCGCTGAGTCGGTGCTACATCGGGTCGTCGGCGAAGACAACAAGGTGGTTATAGACAGTGTGAACGGGCCTTTATGTCATTTTAAACATCAATCTTTGTGGCTTACCCTCAGAGGAACAAAAGACGATCGCTTCAGGCGACGACGTGCGTCAGAAATCTTTGGGCTTAGTGAGAAAGCCTAGGCTGAAAGAAGAGTTACTTATTCATAAAATTAAAAGGAAAATTTATTTTAAAATTTGAATATTTTTCTTATGCAGAGTCTGTTAAGTGTTTCTATAGCTAGATCCCTGATTACGCTTTCACAATTTTTTATTTTATTTATTCGAAGAAAAAACAGATATCAGCGTATACAATAGCTCATGGGTTTGGATAAGCGTGTTCCATCCTTAACCTCGTTACTTTCCATCAGGTGAGACTGAGGTCAAAGTAAAGACGTCAAACCCAAAAAAAATGTGAAAGATTTTTCAAGCCACAAATATTTTTGTTTTTATGCTTTAAGGCCACGCTTAGCGTTTGCGATGTTCTAGCATGAAAACTAGAAAGAAACTTCTGAAACGAAGCCACTCATTCATTACTATCGTTTTTAGCGCCATCTATTGCAAGAATGTCGTATCCCTCAAAAGATTTCACAATAATACATGCAGCTGAGCAAATCTAATCCTAAGTTTGAAATATCAAGCTTTTTAAAACTAAAAAACGTATGCATTATACGCCGATAAAGCCGATAGAGATTGTGAAAATTTTAAAGTTTTACATTTTTGTCATGTCCAAAAAAAGAAAGATTAAAATCGGAAAACATGGTAAAATATCGGTTAAAAATACACAAAAAATGCGCGTATCATTATAATATCTCGGGTTTTGTACTTTTGTATAAACTAGTTTGCATTTTGTATTGTTTTCATTCTCAAATTAATTTTATTGACTAAAAAAAACATGTTAATTACAATCTAAAACGGTATAAATACACGTACTTACTTATTTAAAAACAAAATCTGTTAGGTTTTGTATTTCTGCAATTCATTCAGACTACACGTGTTAAAGAAGATAAAATTAAACGCGTATTAAAAAGCGGCTATAAATACACCACTGTTACAAATGACAACGCGCGTTGCAACTTATAAAGCTGCTGTTCAATGTCACACACGACTAACACACAGCTGAATATTGTTAACTACGACGACGTGATTCAGATTTCAAAATACGCATGACTTCATGACCGGACTGAGAATGTTGCAAAGTGACATTTCATGCAGTTGCATTCTTATCCAATAATAATAATTATTATTTATAACGTGGAGTCTAAGCCTGCGTTCCGAGACGCGCTGAAATCGATTAAACCGCCCGTAATCGCGTTCCGAATTACTGTCAGCTGTCAAAACTAACGTCTTTTAGCTTTTCTGATCGCTGACAGCGCTGAAAGACAGATTCGGAATGCGCCCTAAATAAAAAATCATTTTAATTAAACAAACGACTGTCTGTATAATAATCGAATTAAAAAATAAATACATATGATTTTATCACAATTCGATCTAAAGTATGATACTTTTCAATTGTTTTTTTTATTTACTTGTAGTTTTTTAGTTAAGGAAAAACACTGTTTTATTTTTCTAGAAAAGAAAGAAGACTTAGGTCTTCAAAACAAATTTCCAACAAATGGGTTGGAAATTAGTTTCCAACCCATTTGTTTTGAGAATTTTCTTGCAATAAATCGGCTCATTTGTTTTTCGGCCATCATTGTTAAATACCATTGTTCGAGCTTCAGTTTTAACTTACCATCGATGTTGTGCTATATCATCTAATCAGGACCCACTTTCTAGTTGTTATTCGTTTCAAATTAAATTTTAAGGTACAGCTTCTTTTACCATAAAAAACAAACTAGTTTCTAGAATATGTAGTAAGAGGTTGCTCTGTATTTGAATTGGCGAATATGAAATTAAATTGAAAATGTATGTGAGGCTGACTTGCACTGGTTTCACGTGGCCAACTAAAGTCTGATTAAATCGGAAAGAACATTTTTGCTGATAAAATACTAGGCTCTACCTATGCAAGCAAATTTTTATCAACAACCTCCAAAGTGGTCCTGATTTCTTTCATTTCAGATATTGTAATATTTTATTTATCAGCTTTTAAACCAACCTTCCATTTCTAAGACACTGAAGGTATTATGTTCTATTCCTAGCATCAGGATTACCTGCAACTGCTCGACGAATCATCGGACCATCGTTTTCTTAATTTTAATAGGGCCTAGTTTATTGGTATAAGTTACTGACAGAAAGAAAGAATACTTTTGCACTATCAGTGCTAAACTGCACCATTAGGCACTACGGATCTCAAAAAGATTTTATAATTTTATTATAAAGATCGACATTATTATCGCTGAGTGTCCAAACTTTGAACGAAGTACAAATAAACTAGGTACTAAATTCTTCAACATTTAAGGATTATTTGCGCTCAATTTAAGTAAAAAGTGTCGTCACATGGGTGTCGTCAACACGCAATCAAATAACGCAAAACCTCTATGGTGGTAGGTAATTAAGCCCGTACAACTTATCAATTATTGTTTCAAAAATCAAAACTCTCGGTCAATTGATCAGTTTGTATAAAAAACACGAGAATTTGTGAAACCTATCCAGTTTCACGGACTTATCAACGACGCGAGAGATTGTGCGTTGTTTAGATAACGCTTAGCATATCTTCTACTAGCCCCTTCAAGGGGCTACCCTATCTGAACACTGGCGCCACATTGATTAAAAAATCATAACTTGGTAAAAACAAAATATAAAACTCTGTATGGTCAGTTTGAAGTGTAGGTAATTTAGTATATCGTCAGCGGAAAGGTAAAAATACTAAAGCGCCAAAGTACAACTTTACAGGAGAGACGATTAACACCAAAAAGGCGTCGCGTTAGACTTTTTTATTACAAATTTTATAATACCTTATACGCTGTAGTAAGAGATAAAAAATGTGCAAAAAACGGCTGTTTTTAACATTTTCGCTATCTGTAACTACAATTAACAATAGTTTTCTGAATTAATCAATTCTAAAAATACAACATGACCTATAAAACAATTTGATAGTCCAGATTTTTCATATTTTGTGTTCACTAAGTTAAGATTTCTTATCGATGTGGCAGCTGTGGCGCTAGTGTTCACATAGGGTAGCCCCTTAACTATCCCTTACATAATTTAAGTATAATGTTAACTTTAACACTTATCTTTGCAGATGGTGCACAAACAATTCAATTCCCCGATCAACCTATACTCGGAACAGAACATCGCCAACTCGATTAGGCAACAGTCCTCGCCTCTGCCGTGAGTATTTTATAATATATCAAATTATATATAAGGTGCCCCGTCATTAGTGTCAAATATTTTCAGGGCTGAAAGAAGAAGTCCTGATATTCACTTCATAAAAACATTTGATCTATTTACACGTTAGTTCTCAAGTAATTAAGCCAAACAACTTGGTTACCTAATCATAAAAAACATCACCCTCAACCAGCTGACCACTACTACATTTGCATTAATGCACGCACACACGCGTTTGATGCATTTATCTAGAGTAATGTGAGTGTATATGCAGAGGGTGATCTCTTTTTGTCATATTTAATGATGACTTCTTTTGTTAAAAAAGAAAACTTTTAAACTAACGTGTAGATTTTCGCAATTTTTTTTTACGTGACTATTACTTTCAGCTCTGAAAATATTTGACACTAATTACGGGGCACCTTATATAGGAACTTATAGTAAAATTAAGTAGGTATAGTTTCTTTGATAATTTTGGCAAAATAATGTAAGAAAGAAAGAAAGAAATCTCCTTTTCTTGAATAAAATTACTATAGGTTTTCAAAAACTTATATTAATGGGCTTACCGATATTTCGACTATGTTGCAATAGTCATGATCACGGCAGAACTGGTAATAACCCGGTGGATTTGTGTGTTATTTATATTAACAACCGCGAAAACCTAAAAGTGTTTATAGTTTCTATAGTAATTTTATTAGAAGCCGTAAAATCAGTGCATATAGATAGTAGATAGAACAGAAGTGCTGCCAAACAAAAGAATGACAGTTACTGGCCTCGATTCGGGATGTCATGCTCTAATTCTAATTTTAAAATCCTGCTATCCTTTTCGTTTTAATGACCAATAAAAGAGAGGTGATGAACGAATGATATTAATTTGAACGAATGATAACCTAAAATAAGGGCATAGCTGTCAGTTTAAGAGATTTTTAAGTAGCATGTTTTAAGTGCTCTCTAAAATTGTGCCATCGACACGGCCATAAGGTTCAAATTCGATGTTTGACAGCTCTAATATTAGAATGGCCATCTCCTGTCCCTTTTCAATCTTTAAAAGGTATAAAGGACAGACTAACTTAAATTAAGGATTAGAGCGTGACAGTGTGAATCGGGGCCACTGTCTCTCCTTTGTCAGTCTACCACATAACAAGGTAACCTTCACATTCTTTCTTAAATTATTTTGAAACGATTCAGTAACAAATTTTCTATATGATTATAAAAAAGTCAGACGTCTCTTTATCCTTGACAAAACATTCCAAGCTAAAAATAAATCTGATTGAAAAATAAAATGTACGAACTTACGTGTATGTGCGATATACTTAGCTTGAATAAAATGAATCATTTTTAATTCTTAGGATGAAATACACAATTTCCTCTTTTGTGGTCTAACTAAAAGATTCCTTTTGAGGCAGTGTTCTTGGTAATTTACCATCGCAGTTTCGCATATAAACGCCTTCTTACAGCCCGAGACCCTGTTTACATTTTGATTATTGCGAGTGCATGTACAAAATACAAAACACTAAATTGTTGAACATTCATCAAAGCTGCGGGTAAACTGTCAGATGTTTTGTAAAACGGCATGAAATAAAAAGTTCTATTGTAGATTTAGTTCTAGATTTTGTCGCTCGAGGCTCTGTATGTCATAACAACAATATAATGGCGCCCGAGACCTCCCTAAAATTAGAAATTAAAAAGAGTAATACCACAGAGTACTATAATATTGCGTGTAATACTAATGAATAATGGTCGAAATCAAGTGAAAATTTTTAATAAAAAGTTATTAGTTTTATGAAAGTAAGTACGGATACAAGCGACGAATTTTGGACTGGAACTTATTGTGATTGCAGACAAGCCATTCTACAATACGTCTAAACTTGGGTAGCAGTTTTTTTTAAACGTAGCACAATGGCACAGAATTAAAATAGTACAATGGCATGGTTTTACGAAACAGAGCTGTTTTATAAAACAGCTAGTGCTTTTGTAAAACAGCTAATTTGACAATCCATCTGCGACACATAAATGCACTTGCATTCGCACTAATTAAAGAGTACCTAACCGTCTCAGTTGATCGACGATTAGGTAAACACTCGGTAAACATCATGTTTACACATATTTCGTACTAACAAGCGGTTAAATAAAAAAACTGTGAATGTCATCTGACTACGACGCATATCTTGGCACTGAATTTGAGGACCGTGGCTCTATGCCAAATATAACAAGTTAAATGTTAGTTAAGAAAATATTTGACGTAATACTTATATATTCGTGCGTACAACTATTTTCAAGAGCACGTCTTAATAGACTAGTAAGAATAAGAATTATTCATACTAACTTTTATTCTTGCAGAGTCTATTTTGTAAAACTTCCAAACAGAATGTTAATATGAATAAACTTTAAAAATTATCATTCCGTTAGGTACATATTTATTATAGGATTTAATTTTTTTGATAAATAAGTTTTATGGCAGCAATATGACTTGTAAAAAAATAATACGCGTTTTATAAATAATGAGCAGTTCAGTTCATAAATAAAGTCACTCTATAAAATAATTTTAGTAAGGTTTGTAACTATTTAAATTATAGTTTTTCTTATAGCGCTTGAAATTTACATAATTTTGTTCCCGCCGTGTAGTGATTACTCGTCAAACTGAACAACTTTTCACGAAAAAAAAAATTTGTGCGACAAAAATATTTCCATACAAAATGGATCAGTCGGGAGTATCACTTTGTATGAGACCAAAAATTTTTTTGTCGCACGATTTTTTTTTCGCTAAAAGTTGTTCAGTTTGACGAGTACTATCACTACACAAACGATATAAACATCACGTTGTATAACAACTGAGAGGATACAGGATGTATTTTAAACTACAGTGGTGTGACTACATATCGTCAGTGGAAAGGTAAAAGTACTAATGCGCCAAATTGGCGAAAGTTATAAGTACAGTTCGATTGCATTATTTTTTGCGTCGCTGAGTTTAGGTGATTTGTTAATCTGAGGACTTTTTTGGCGTTTTAGCCATCCAAAATTTTGGGTCTGATCGTTAGGCCGATGACTAAAACGACGCCTTTTTGGTGTTGGTTTTACCTTTCCACTGACGATATGAACTCGAACCTATTATTATTTATTAACTTACATACTTTATTATTTATTGACACAATATATGATTGTGTATAGATCACTGCGAAAATAGAAGTGTAGTGGCTCCCTGGCTTTTTGTGCAAAATTACAACCAATTTGTATATATCTAACGTATTTTCATGTTATCACTTCAAAATACAGGATGTAACAAAAAGCTAAAATAATATTTAAATGGCATAAAACGCTAAATGAAACTGAAACAACAACAAAACATTTTTTCCACATTATCTTTTCCAAAAATCTTCTGATACGAAAACCGCTGAGCTGTTTTTCATAAAACATAGCTAAGAAAACAGCTTTCGAATATAAAAACGGATCATTCTTTCGAACGTTACGATATCGCAGACAAAGACAGACGAACGATTCTAACTCGTATAACAGCCTTAATTTTTCCAAAGTAAAAAGTCATGGGTGTAAATAAGAAAAACATGTTTAGACGTCCCATAAAAAAATATATTTCGACGCACATGACCAAGAACGCAAAGAGGCCAAACCATAGATTAATGGCCGATTGCCTATCCTTCGATACGTGAATGACCAAGAATGTAAATTACCAAAAACGCAAAAGGCCAAACCATAAATTAATGGCCAATTGCGTATTTAAATCCTTCGATACGTGAATGACCAAGAATGTGAATTACCAAAAACGCAAAAGGCAACGCAATTAATATGGCACAGAATGATCAGTATGAAACTGTGTTTTTTAGAGAAAACGTTTCAGCATGTACCGTTTATGTCCCTAAAATATTGTTGTGCACTACGTTACATCTTGTGTTAAGGAAATTTGATTTAGGTAGTTATTCAAACACAAGGTAGGGCTTTCAAAATTCTCTATTTTGTGAGCGCCTGCCATCCATACTACTAATTTGATTTCCTTGAGCCTCACTACACCTTATAATATGGTCAGATTTCTTAGCTCAATCAAAGTACGGTCTCGTTTGGCCGAAAGCATGGAACTTCACATGGAAGTATCTTTTACCTATATGCTTCTTTATAAATATGAAAACAAGTTGACAGATGTTGTTTACACCCTCTGCCCCTTTCAGAGTCCTTTTCGAATCTAAACGTAGGAGGTGGCAACAACATTTCTCAACATATTTTCATATCTAAATTGTAAGATATGAAAGGTAACTGCATGACAAATTTCATACTTTCTGCCAAACGGGACCGTAACTAAACACAACACAGGTAAACTGTACACCAAACTGTGGCACCAAAATATAAAAAAAAAATATTTAAAACAAAATACAATCGAAAATAAGAAGGTCAACAATAAACGAACTAAGAACTCCGACTAAAACAAACATTCATCACCTAAACGAATATTTAAAGCCTAATGCGATTCTGTGTCTATCAATGTGGTTAGACTCCAACAAATCACATTCACTATATTTTAGATATCTTGTACAAAGGGTCAAAATTACACTTTAAATACATATAGGTATAATAAAAAAATAAAAATAACGAGTGTTTCTCTGCTCACATAGCTCTAACGGCCATTACGGACGGCCGCACGTTGTCAAGAGGCAAGTGTTTTATTAGAAAAGCAGCCAATCGTCGACGCCCATCTCATATATGACGCATTAATGCTTTTTAATTTTATTTTGCTATCTGTCGTCTTTGCAAACTTCGTCTCTTCTTCGCTCAGAACTCTTATTCCATCGGAGACCCGACGTCGACATATTGCCGATATTGTCACCTCAGACCTAAGAATGCCTGGGTTAAACACACGCACTTCACTCGCCTCACCCTCAACATTGTGTGAATCGGTGTGGTGTATACTTAATTAATTTAAAATTTATTCATTAATTTCTACGTAGACCTAAGAACCCTATAAATTTTAAGATAGTGAACTTATTCTACATGATTAATTTTAGTATTTTTATCGACCTATCCTTCCTTAAACACAAACACAACTAATCATGTGTTTAACTGCTTCCGCGTCCCGCTAACAACTGTATCTATGACGAGTCTAATGTATTTCTTTACTATTGTGTTGCGCCCGCTAACCGACTAAAAACTAACGCCCATCCGCCGGCCGCCCTGACGCCTTTTGACGCCCCGCGACGCCCTTTGACGCCCTATGACGCCCCGTGACGCCCTGCCGCCAACAGCCACAAGCCGACGCTGCTGTACGACCCGGCCAAGTCGGAGACCTTCCGCATGCTTCAAGAGGAGGGGCTCGGCGACGTCGTGCAAGAGGTGCCGACTCCGGTCCAGACCAAGGTCTTCACTGCGCCTCCTACCAAGGTGCGTATTGAGACATCATCGTAAACTATTCTTTCTAAATGACAAAAAGCCCCTCGATTGGACGTCAACCTCCACTTCACAGTTCCACTTTTAAAATTCGCAAAAGATGTTTTCGAACTTTCATACAAATCGATTTTGTCAACCGATCTGTTTGTATGAAAAGTATTTAATTCAGATTTTAGAAAAGTTTTAAAGCAAACGTTGTTCAATGTTATGGACCGACTAACCACTCGAAAGTTTCTACGTTATTTAGATAACACGTTGTATGTTTACTAAATAATTGACTTAACTGTTCCTTGAATAGTATGATTTAAAAAAATACTTACATTACATATACTACAAAATAAATACATAAAATACTAAAAAAAAAAAAAATTATAAATACTTACATATTTTCATCTTCTTCCTCCTCTTTATCTTCTTCTCCAATGTCATCCAGATCATTAAAGTAGTTGGAATGATATGCATAATTGAATAGGTACCTATATCAATCCTGATATTGCAGATGAATCTCTTTTCATCCTGTAAATATTAACAATGCTTTTTTTCCATGTTATTGATTTACCTTTTCATCGTCAGAGGCAGGCACCAACTCCTAAACCGAAGCAGCAACCTATCGCGAACTCGAATGGAAAACAAACGACCTTCGTAAGTATCATCGATTTTTTTTAAAAAAAACCATAAGTATTTTGAATTTCCGAGATAAGAAGAAAACTTAGAATGTTGCCCTAGTTATTATCAATCTTACTACCTGGGGGCCGTTTCACGAAGCTACAAGTTACAAATTACAAGTACAATTCGATGTACATTGCGTAGTCAATGAGATAAAACGATAAGGGCTTACAGTTTAGGCGAATTGGCTACGCAATGTATTTCAAATTGTAACTTGTTGCTTCGTGAAACGGGGCCCAGTTGTAATACCGTTAATTTTTATTACTCTTCCTACAGTATGAAGTTGTTAGAAAGGAAAAATTAAAAAGCTCGTGTTACTACCGTATATTAAAAAAAAAACTATTGTTTTTTTTATTGTTTTTAGTTAACTTGAACATAAAATAATACTTTAAAAAAACAACAGCGCAATTTCTCGAGGGCAAGATATTAAATTTTAAATCATTGACTAAACTTAGTTTCTTGTCTTTTAAGATTTGTTTTTTTTTTGTTTGTTCCAGGTGAATTCGTTACACGAAGAGCACATCCAGCAGTCGAATTCGTTCAAGCGCCTCATGTACAACGTGCTAGGTGACACCGAGTTCTAGCAGCCACCCACCTTGCCCACCGCAGTATCACCCGCTAACAAAGTTCCTATACTGTGGCAACACCGATATTTTTAAGTAAATAAATCTTTTTTTTTTTTACAAAATGACTGGAGTCTTTTCCGAAAAATACGGGCAATGCAGGAGTCGCTTAGCGCATTTAAAGTGCGTTACGTAGATGAAAGTTTCTTGCCAAAGTGCCGTACAAAAGGACTGATTTTAGAATGGTTTTTTGGCGGTTAGACGGAGGCGCCCTTAGACTTGGGTTAGCAACGAAATAAGACTAACAAAATTAATTTAGAGGAGGCTATTTATAATAATGCTCCTGGCAGTGTGTAATATTATTTTTCGGTGGATTTAATTGTTCTAATACTCGAGTATTAGTGATATAATTTATATTTATTAAGTAGCAATGTAACGATTATTACTAAGTGTTGATTTTCTGTTTGTACAGAAATTATATTGTTTATGTATCATGTGAAATGTGAGTGTACAGTCTAGTCACCTCGACCCGAGCTCTGGTCGTACCACGAGTATGAAATTCGATCAATTTTGTCAAATAAATTATTTATTTTTATCTAACAACTTGTTTTATTAATTTAAAACTTAGTCATTTGATAATAGAATGGACCATATCATACAATAGGGGATCGGACTACTTTTTTTTTATTTTATCAATCGAAACTTCTTAGTTTCTGCTATCGAACACTAAAAGAATTTTTTCTCTATCTATAAAATTTACCGAGTTATAAAGGTTTGAAATTCAAGATTAGACAGAGAGGCACATACCCAGTTGTGACGTTATTTGTTAGTAACGGCATATAATCTCCATACAAAAAATCGTTTTTGAAAGAGACAGACATATTGAAACTTTAACAAATCACTGTAAATTCGTTTTTCAACCGATTCTGTTATTTTATTTCGCGAATCGTCTGCTACTAATCTATATTTTAAAAATAATTCATAAAATATGGTGAACAGTCCGATCCCCTATTAGCGGTATATTAAGAATACATTTCTGCGGCTACATAAATAAAAACGCTCCAAACGAGAGACTATAAAGTGGCATACAGGAACACAAAATAAGTGGCGTTGGCCACCCCGGTGGCAAGCTAGGCTATGCCACCCATACGGGAATAAAGGAAGTTAGATTATTGCCCTAGTTACAAGGCGAATGAGCCATTTATTTTTTCAGATCCGATAGTCAGCAAAATTATTTAAGGTAAATGTGGGCTGGGTCACAGAGAGAATTTACTCTTTTGCGCAGAATCCCCATTCTGACAGCTTTTTAAAAAATAAAAATATAGATGGCTTTCATGGCCCTGGGCGACTCGCCGGATTTCTTCGGATCCACGAATCGTCAACGCCATCTATCGAAGATTTATAAACTATTTTTTTTTTAAATGGCTGTCGGAAAATCCCCCATTGAGTTTGTATGCAAAATTCACTATGCGCAGGTCTCTTATGTGTAAAATTAAAGGAAACAATAATAAAAGTATCATGAATCTCAAAATAACTATATTTATAACCTGGAGCTAACTAACAATGTTACACAACAAAATAAAATACAGTCTTAAAAATTTCATGGATGATAAGTACACAGGTCAAGGGACAGAAATAATTTTGAGCAAAATAAAACAAAACGCTTAACAACTTATATCACAATATACAGACTAAGGTGTCGTCGTATGCGCAGAAAACTTCAAAAATGCGTCCAAACCTGAGGCGGACACTATGAGAAAGTGAGATAGATATATCTATCCTGTTGTTTCATATAGAAGCATCTGAACACATGCCTCCAATTTGAACGCAGGGCTTCGCAGATTTTACATAATGGATCAGAGAGCGAATTACACTGCCAAATTTTTGACTTTAGTTTTTATTACGCAACTCAGACAAGAACTATTTGATATACATTGCGTAGCCAACTCAACTGTGAACTCTAATCTTGAAAACAAGGTACTTTTTGGTGGTACGCAATGTACATCAAATTGGTCATGAACCTAAAGTAATATATTTTCGCAGCGAAAAACTCAGCGCTGCTCCAAATCTGCGAAGATTTAATTCAAAAGATCGTATAACTAACACGCAAACCATTATACAAGTTGCGTTAATGAAATTAAACATTTGAAACATCGAAATTATAACAATTTTTCGAATCCCTAAAATAAGGCACTACGTCTTTCAACGTTGGATAACATGAAAACGCTAAAAGTTTTCAACGCATAGACTTTTAGGGCGTCCGCTGCGTTAGGCGTGGCTCAACTTGCGCTGGTTTTGACGAATTTTAAGCTCTGACTAAAATAAGTTGAACTCGCCTACGGGTAAACTCCTACGGCCAACTTACGCTGGACACGCACAAATGTTGAAGTTTCCAGCATAAGTTGAACCGTCGCGCGTCCACGCACAACGCAACAGACGCCCTTAGAGACGCAACAATATTACACGCACAAAGAATAATCGATAATATTTACACATTAAAACTCGATTGTGATATGATATGTGATACACAAAATAAGTACAATAAAGTAAGTGGCACATGTAATAAGTCAGACGTTTCTAACCACCCAATAAAATAGCTCAATAATTATTCTTAAATATAAGGACTGACCAGGTAATATCAAAATTATTATCATACTATACAATTTACAATGTCATTCCTGAAAACAACGTTAAAACAACATGGATACGACCGAAGTGAAAAAGAAACTTTTTAGGAGTTATTTATATAAAAAAAACCTTAATTATTCTCAAACACGGCTCGACTAGTAGATGCGACTATTTGTAAAATATGGATGGATGGATTCTCGGACCAACCACCCACTGGACACTATGTCAGGGCTCTACTTTCCGAAACGCGTAGGTGCATTTGCACATATAAATATCTCTGGGCGGCCAATACCTCGCGGCTCACTTCAGTTTCGACCAATTGTGAGACCTGTCAATACGTTGCGTGAGCGAGATGAACCAATCACGACGTGTTCCCCGCGCCCCAACTTTTTCGTAATTAGTTTGTTTGTAAATTATACAGAATGCGGTGTCCAGTGGGTGGTTGGTCCGAGGATGGATTGTATAATAAAGATTATTATAGGCTACATGCTGTCGGCTTCTTAGAAAAGTTAAGATTAGGGGAATAAATATTCGAGCACAAACATACATATTAAAGGAGCACTTATTAGCGCGTGAGTGGAAATATTAATAATGGCAAACGGTCAATCAAGCTATAAAAAAATTTGAGTTAATTCAATCAATTTATCGTCGCCACGAGTTTTTTTATTGCTTTGTGGTCCTTTTGCCATTCTGAATATTTTCACTCATAATAATAATAAGTTGTTAGTACCTACAGATAATTTAGTATGATTATATTACTATCGGATACTAAATAAAGTCTTATCCAATATAAATGCTCCTTTAACCCTAAAGTAGACTGGAGAAGAGATTTGATTTGACACAAGAGAGTCTACACACTTGCTACGGCCACACATTGTCATGACATAGAGATCGGAACGGAAGTAAACGATGTCAAAAGTATGGACATGCCCGCGGATCCGCAACTCGCGGATCTAGTCCTAAACTTTTGAGACATTTCCATACTTGTGAAGACTCTTCACTTCCATTCTGAACATTCACGCACGTAAGAACAAGCATATTGATTCATACAACACTTCAATTTGGACTGACTTACACGTTTAGCACCAAATATCCAAACTATACGTACACTACCTAACTAACAACTCGTCGGTGTTGAGTTTTAGTGGACATATTCTACACACATCAATTCATACATTAATATATTACAATTAAAAGACGAAAGATTAAAATTGTTTAAACACCTAGTTTGTATTTTACAAGTTTTGTCGGTTAAACAACATTCGCGATCGCAAATTTTACATTTAATTGAGTACGCGATTTACTTATTATAAATGTGGTTGTAGGTGTCAAAACTATCAAGTTGGCAGCACTGAGTCTACCAACTTGCTAGTACCTATTTTGTCATTAATAGGCAATTTTATTTAAATAATAGCGATCACAAATTGTATGCTATGCTAAGATATAGAGCTTCGCACATCAGCCTCATAAAACCCCTTTCGTTTATATTATTTATTTGACATAACATATTAACTAGACCTTATTAGAAACAATTGAAAATTTAGTATTTTCTGACTGCAACTGTTTACAAAGTAATTAACAAACTTATAACTCGAATAAGCACAATTTACCAAAAAAGTAGACAGAATAGTCCTACTATTTTTTTAAAGACCATCTTGAACTTATTACATCGAATGTTTTATTTAAATAATGAGAAATTGAATATCATCAAACAAGTCGGCCAAACTTAGTTGTTTGTACCTGAGAAACTAATATTACAGTAGGCGTAGATAATATTAGCAGTTAAGTTGGAACTCCAACGTGACAGCGTATTGGAAGCACAAACCACCACGTTTGGTACGCTCTGAAGTTATCATTCAACTGCCAAAAAATTAATTGTAATTTAAGTATAAACACAATCCTGGCCAATCTTCTGAAGTTAATCGCCAGAACAGCATTTTACTAATCTGCTAATAAATTTTAACGCGTATTATGACGTTGTATAAAATACTAAATAAATGCTAGATGTTGGCCGCACTTAAAAATATAATATAGCACGTTTTGAGACCGACAAATGAACATAAATAATTAAAATCAACAAGATTTTTCTTCAACAAAAACACTAAAAGATAACCTAAGTTACATTGTCAAAAAAGAATTAAAAAGAGAGAGCTAAAGCGATTCAAAAGAGATTCTATTATCACTACGCATATGCGTATACTGGAACTTAATTAGCAGAAAAGTCCAGCGTCATCAGCAAAGTTTCTTAATCCCGTATAAAACAGCATCTCGAATGATAACAGCCACAAAATAGACAAAAGCGCTGCCGTACGGATTTAGCTGGCAACACTGTTGATTTTATAGCCAATGA
Source organism: Carpatolechia fugitivella (assembly GCA_951230895.1). Lineage (NCBI taxonomy): Eukaryota > Metazoa > Arthropoda > Insecta > Lepidoptera > Gelechiidae > Carpatolechia > Carpatolechia fugitivella. The sequence continues at coordinate 2,636,797 of OX579651.1, forward strand.
TTGCAACTTCCTGTTTGTTAAATCACTTCCGATTTCGATTAGTAAAGAGCTTAGTTCCATCATTATTATTTTTGTGTCGCACTTTAAACTTGAAGCATGAAAAACTAATTAAAAGCTGTCCCGAACATAAATTCATACAAGAGTGAGATCTATACAACTAAAGCTTAAATCACATGAAATTTCGATTGCATCAGAGTAAAATTCTGAGATAGCAGACAGTTTATCTCACTTTCTCATTTAAGTGTCTACAATGATGGTCTGCATTCGGGCTGTATTGCAGCTGCATAATAGCTGTACAATTCTAGCGACTGCAATTGACCCATATTGTCATTCATTTAAGTAAACATGGCATCAAACAGACCGATAATAAAAAATAAAAATAACTGCTGACTCCTATTTAAACTTTCAAAGCTTGATTTAAAATAGTTTCAAAGTAAGCATGAATTAAATCACTTTTGTATTAAAACTCGCTGTTATAATCTACATCACATAGCTATCAAAGACTCATGAACAGATACAATAACGAGACAATGTAACCATCAATTAAATAACAAACGAATTAAATAAACACAAAAAGAAACCATTCATCGGTACCAAACATACGATAAAAACCACGACTATTTTTCGTTGCTCTGCTCACCTTGTTGGGGATAGGAACGTGATTTTAAGTATGTAAGTATTTTAAATTTTGTCTAATTCATAAAAAAATAAAATAACTAATTTGTATATTATAAAGAAACCAATTTAGTTCTGGACGCATATATAAAATTTTACTAAATATAGGCGTAATAATTATCACGTTGTGCCGAAAAACGAGATTAAATTGTTTGTTAAAGAAGCTGCCATTTATCAGACCAAATTAAGAACAATGTTCTTTTATAGTAATCCCTACCCAAAACGTAACCCTTGCTAATCATATTGTCGGTGTATCTATAAAGTAATTCTTAATCGAGATGGTTAAATCGAAATATTTGTAAGAAACAAACCCGACAGTCTAAGCTATCACAGATAGCAAACGGATCCTGAAGTTCACGATTGATCGCATACAATTTACGATATTTTACAATTCAACGACATCTAGCTGTGAAATTGTGAATAAACATGCACTTATAACTATTGACTGTCGTTTTTTCTCGCACACCTAAAGTATCTACATTGTGAGAAATAGTGAAAAGAGATATAACTCAAAAAATTCTAACCAAATCAGAATCTTATTTATACATTTTATAGCCACTTGTTAAGTATCATTTTTTGAGTTAGATCCCTTGTTACTGGAGGCATATAAAACAAAATTAAAAAGTGCATATAGACGACGCCATCAAACTTCAAAGACAACGAATACCACTGGAAAATTACCTTGTGATAATGATGTTTTTAAAGTTGCGTGGTGTCTATCGTTCAGAGCGACACGAAATGTCGTACAAAAAATTAGGGCGCTGTACGGATGGAGATTTCTGGAAGCTAATTAAAAAGAAGTTCATATAAAATTGGTAGATGGCGTTTTTGCAAAAAGATATGAAGTAGGCTGGGTAAAAAAAACATTTGTCTTTGTGGTCATCTCAGATCAAAAAATCCTTCGTAATTGCTATGATTTCTTTGAAAAAAAAGTCAGGATTTCTCGTCATTTATCGTCTTGATTAAAACTGCTTTTTTTTTAACGAGCTGTCAGAAAATCTTCCACACTATGCCAATCATTGCTACAGCTAGCGGCTCCTATCTTTAGCTCTGATCGAGCGGTGACTCTCTTACTCGCATAGGGTAAGGGTGAGGTGACTGAGAGAGAGGTACCGCTCGCTCAGAGCTAAAGATATGTGCCGCCAGCTGTACTTCATATTGTTGGCTACCAATCACTGCCGGTTAATCTGGTGTGACCATTGGCAAAAAAAAACAGTTAAGTACATCGTTATTTAATCTCATCTCTAATGTGTCGCTCTGAAAATGCATTATTTTATTGGTTATTCGAACGAATGCAAATGTGAATAATGATGTGTTGTATAACTTTAAGAACTGCTTATTAAGAAGTTTTGGAGGAAGACGTACGTAGTTTTTTACACTATTTTGTGTTGTTTTAGTTTAAAAGCTCAAAGATAGTGCTGGAATAATGGTAAGGCCATCGTCATATCGATTATGCAAAACAAGAATACTCTCCGTTCAATACAGATGACATTTATACGTCTACTCGATATGTGCATTTATTTGTGGCTCCGATTTAACAAAAAACTACGCTTTCAAACCTGAAATTAAAGTAATCTGTCTTTTCATTTCTACTGTATGGATTAACATTAACGGCCCGTTACAGTGCACTGCTGGACTATGAGCCTCCTCCACTCCGCGTGTTTGGTTTTGCCATAATCTCCACGCTTGGCAGGCGGGTTGGAGATCGCAGATTAAAAGGTTACTGTATCAGAGAGCGCTGCTGCCGTAGAATACATTAGTCACCAACCCCTACTCTTCCCGTGGGTGTCGTAAGAGGCGACTTAGGGACTACACATTGAACAGGGACTGTATGGATGGTAGAGACAAACTACGATAGTATGGCCCGCCCCTCTACACAGTCCCTATCTTACGGGAAAATTAATAAACAAGATAATCTTAATTTTAGGTTTAGGGCGTTATTGTTATATTATAATCAGACATCGGAATCTGCCGGTCAGTCCAGGTTGGCATTGAAGGGATATTTTTGGGGCCCTCTTTTATCTATATCTTGTAAGAAGTTCTAACATTATGAATTTCTTGTTATTTTGAGATTCTAAGCAAATGCAATCCATATTAGCCTTCCCCTCACTGTCACTCTCTCTCTGTGTTTTAAAACGAGGGCCCCAATCATGCCCAGCAGATTCCGATGTCTGATTATAATCGAAGCCGGCACACATCTAGTAGACAGATAAAAAAACATGAGAAAATCACGAGAGTTTATAAAGTAATACTCCTCCTTTCCAAAGTTTGCAAATGACACTCACTACTATACATCGATGCATTATACATTTTCATATTTCATTTACAATATCAACCATCACTATACATCAGAAACACAGAGCTGCTTACAGTCCAGAGAATATCTGAAATATACATTAAGAGTGAGGCAGGTTTTTAGGTTTGGATTAATTTGTGGTATTGTTTAATCTTATAGTACGTTAGACTTGGAAAAAATAATAATAAGATACATTGCAATGCAATGAAATTAATTGCCAAAAAGTGACAAAAAAAGAGGGCGCTGTACGGACTTTAGCAAAACAAAATTTTTAGCCATTCATTGCCACTTCCTTTGATTATACGAATACAACCAATCATCAACGGCTCATTTACGTCTCCTCCAAGGGGCTCAAGCCTACCCTGAATGAATGCGGTCAGGCCTTAATCCACTACCCGGGTTGGTTGACTTCACACACGGCCTTTGAATTTCTTGGCAGGAGTGTACAGGTTTCATCACGCTGTTTTCCTTAACCACCGTGTCGAATAAGCGTGCATATGAATTCGAAATCACATGGGTACATGTCTCTAGAATATTTTGCGCTGATTCTCGCATCCATCAACATCACTGTAGAGTATTATCTGTGGTCAAATGTCAATCTGACATGACACTTTATGTAATGGGACCTGTTGATTAAATTCGGAAATAATGCTATTTTAAAATAATAAAGTGTTTAAATAGACTAAAATTTAGTTTATTTAAACACTTTATTATTATATATTATAAATATTATAAATAATATACTCGGTCGCAGCCGACATTGGCACGCGGATGAAAAACGTGAAAAATTATGAAAAAACTGTATGGCGGATGCGTTTAATCCGTATGAAGAACCACACACCGTGGGGGAAAGGGGGGGAATTTGGATCAGAAATTTCATATATTATATCGAAGGAATTGTGGTCCTTTCGCCGCAACAAAGAATAGCACGACTACTCCATCAGGCAGGGCCACAAGTACATGAAATATACGAAAGTTTAAAAGAAGAATAAGATGATTTTGATATTATAACAGAGAAATTAACAAGTTATTTTCGAGCTCTGAGCTTCAAAAATAATGAAACTATCAGAGACCGCATTCAAAACTCAGTTGGTAGATTTTGCAAACAAAGTTCACTATGGGAATATGTTGACAAATCAGAGAACCTTCAAAATTCAGTTGGTAGTTTTTGCAAACAAAGTCCACTATGGGAGTTTCATTCAGGCTTTTTTAAAACTCAGTTGGTAGATTTTGCAAACAAAGTTCACTATGAGAATATGTTGACAAATCAGAGACAACCTTCAAAATTCAGTTGGTAGATTTTGCAAACAAAGTCCACTATGGGAGTTTCATTCAGACTTTTTTTAAACTCAGTTGGTAGATTTTGCAAACAAAGTTCACTATGGGAATATGTTGACAAATCAGAGAACCTTCAAAATTCAGTTGGTAGTTTTTGCAAACAAAGTCCACTATGGGAGTTTCATTCAGGCTTTTTTAAAACTCAGTTGGTAGATTTTGCAAACAAAGTTCACTATGAGAATATGTTGACAAATCAGAGACAACCTTCAAAATTCAGTTGGTAGATTTTGCAAACAAAGTCCACTATGGGAGTTTCATTCAGACTTTTTTTAAACTCAGTTGGTAGATTTTGCAAACAGAGTCCACTATGGGGATTTATTGACCAATCAGAGACAACCTTCAAAACTCAATTGGTATATTTTGCAAACAAACTCCATTATGATTTTTTCGGCCAATCAGAGATAGTTTTCAAAACTCAAACGTGGGCTCGAACCCTACCACGTACTAATGTGTTTTCAAATGTTGAATTCATAGATACGTTTATTTAACGTTATTACGGTGAATGAAAACGTCGCGAGGAAACCTGGAAACTCCTGCCCTAATTTTGGGTAGGCTCGGGCCCCTTGGAGGACACGTACACGAGCTGACTACAAAAACAACTATACTCAGCAACAGGTGGATGTAGATAGAAAATAAGTAAAAAAAATATTGCTCGAGAAATATTCGGTTAGAAAATAAATGAGACAATTAATTTTAGCTGAACATTACCTAACTGACTATTGATTTTTATGAAAATCATAGTAAAAAAATAACTTACAATAGGTGAGGTGGGGTAACTAACAATAGTATCACCGGGGTAAGATTGACATAGTTTAATATGAACATTACTATCTTACCCCGAATGACACTAATTCTAGCCTTACCCCATATCACCTTCCTTAAGACAACACAAAAAACAAACAAAAACATCGCTGCCAAACCAAACCAGCCTCACTTCTTGGATATTGATTTAAACTTGATATTCACAGCGGACTCTATCCGTAACTCTGCGCTTACGCACAAGATAAAAGAGAATCACGTATCAGCAGATAACCTACGAACCTCCCGTTCTCGAATCGCTGGGGCTAGTGACGTCATAGCCGCGACGTCACTAGTAGCCGGTGACGTCACTAGTAGACGGTGTCGTCCGGGAAAAGGGTGAAAGGCGGATCTCAGGAGGCCGGGGAATTAGGGACCTGCAAATGAAAGTTATAATTATTTTTGATAAAATAAAATAGCTTAAGGCTCAAGAATGTAGAAATTATTGTTAAGACATAATAACTGGTTTCTAGCAATGATTTTAAACTGTTTTTTTGTTGCGCTTTTCCCACATAGACATTACATTATTACTCGGTACTAGTTTTTTTTACATTATTACCTTAGTTCTGGTTTATTTTAGTCGTAACAATAGTACCTTAATGCTGTCCCTGGTAATTGTTTGTTATTGCACTATCCCCTGCCTTGTTGTTACGCTATCCCCTTGCACTATCCCTAGTTTTTTGTTGTACTATGGTCTGGCTTGTTGTTACAATACTCTCAGCCTTGTTGTTACATCATTCCCTAGGTTGTTATTGCACGTTTTCTAGTTTTTTCTAGCTTATTTTTGATCTTTTTCTAGCTTTTTGCTACACTATGCCCTAACTTGTTTGTTGATGCACTATCTCCTGGCTTGTAGCACTATTCCTAAGCTTGTTGTTGCGGTATCTCCTGGATTATTGTTGTACCATCATCATGAACAGCACATGTACGTCCCCACCGAGGGACTCGAGCCTACCCTGAATAATGTACATTGCGTAGACAAAAAGATAAAACGATAAGGGTATACAGTTTAGGCGAATTGGCTACGCAATGAATATCAAATTGTAATTTGTTGCTTCGTGACACGGGGCCCAGGGCAGGGTTGTCAGGGCCGAAGTACTAGTTGTTACAGACCTGACTGTTGGCCGGCTGTGGCTGCAGCAGACTCTCGCGACTCGCGCGCAGGTTGGGCAGCGACCGCGCCGCGCGCGCCTCCCGCCTCGCCTGCAATAAACATTTATTAAACGATATTAGAATAGTTATTGATCATATTTAATATCCATATCATCCAACATGCAAATTCAACTAAAACCCACGATTTAAAAATATGAACGTACCTCCAACGCTAGTAGAGAGCGAATGTCGGCTTCTAGGGGATCCACACTGATGTGGTATACTCCGGTCTGAAACAACAATAATTGCTTAAATTCAATACATTATTTTTTTCCGTTCATTAACCTAAATTGACGGCTCTGTAGCCTAGTTGGTAGTACGCCTGCCTTCGAAGCACAGGGTCGCGGGTTCGAATCCCGCTCAGGGCAAACATTCGTGTGATGAGCCTTGTGTTTGCCTTGTGTCTGGATGTTGTTTATCTATACCTATATAAGTATGTAGTTATTTATTTATGTATGTATATCAGCTGTATGGTACCGATAGTACAAGCTCTGCTTAGTTTGGGATCAGATGGCCGTGTGTGAGATGTCCCCACACATTTATTATTTTATTTTATTTCATAATATTATGTTCAAAACTTCGTAAAATATCTTTGGCAGAAGACATTTTATATTTTTTAAGATGTAAAATACATATAACTAACTGTACAGAGCTACCACCTTATCTTTGAAATGAACGGCGGCGCTAGTAGTAATACAAATCCGCATTTCAACCAATCCCGACTCTTCTGAAAGTTAACATTTCCATAGTAACCGGTCGTACCATTTTGGAGATTCTGAGATTGGTGTGTAATTAAACAGCATTCGTTCATTCATTTATTATTTCATTCGGTCATTCGAAAATTCACTCATTCGTCCATTTAATAGTTCGTTCATTCCTTTATTATTTCGTTTTAAATTCATTCGTTCCTTTATTCAATAATTAGTTACCGACTTACTAACTTATCTGTAAAATGAACGGTGGCGCTAGTAATAATATAAAATGGCATTTCAACCAATAACGACTCTTCCTAAAGTTGATATTTCTATAGTACTGGTCGTAGTTGTAATTTAGGCCATATCACAGATTCTGTGGTAGGTCTGTAACACATGTATTCGTTCATTCATTCATTCGTCGTTTATTAATTCATCAATCATTCGGTCGGTAATTAAAAACGATGCAACTGAATGCACTGATCTGTAGAATCTTTTTTTAAATAAGAATTTGTAACTTTTAACGCCGCCCCTACCTCGGCCGTTGCCCTCGCGCCCTCGAGCTCCTCTGCGCACGCGCTGGCGGGCTGCACGAGGCGAGTGTCGGAGTACCGCCGCGTGTCCTCGTGGTCGCGAGCCCGCAGACGGTCGTCCGACAGAGCCAGCATTGACACTAGGCGATTGGGGTTGCCGCGGTACGACTCGAAACCCCCGCTCTCGTCTTCTTCGTGGAACGCTGCCGGCGGCGGCGGCGGTTCGATGTTGGCTACTACCTATAACGGAGCAAAAATAGGCTTCTTGAGTCACGTTTGAAAAAAAGAGCATCAAAATAGGGGCTGAATCAGTCGCAGTGGCCGAAACCGGTCAGGAGCTCATTATCAATTTCGCAGTTGAGCGCGACAGCGGTCCGCTCGCGGCTACGCTCGCGCTGTGTAAGATTTTCCCGTGGGAATAAGACTTTTTCCCGTGAAAAGTATCCTATGTGTTAAGCCAGATTACAAACTATCTCCATTTAAAATTTCATCCAAATCCGTTGAGTACTTTAAGCGTCAAGGCGGAACAAACATACAAACAAAAAAACATCCAAATATATTTTCACAGGTGGTACACAATCTTGTCTTGTTCCCATAAAAATATTTCTCTCACACCACATTTGAGTTGGCTGGAAGAGATCTCTACTTAGAGATAAGCTCGCCCTTGTAAACTAGTTTTAAAAGTGAACTGTATGTACCCAGAACAAACAGCTTAACGTGCCTCGAAGCACAGAAAACGCTCTAGTTCACAATACTACCAGCGATCACCCGCGGCCACCTATCCATAAACTGCTTATAAATACTCAATGACGTGAGGTTGTGTAACTTTCGTGTTTGCAAAGAAGCAGCAGGTCGCTACTAGGCCATTAGCGATCAAAGTAGTAAAATAATACAGTGTGTCCCAGGGTTCGAAGTGATAATTATCGTTGATAAAAATACCTTGATAATTATAAAAATCTAAATAAAGAACTCTAATGCCAACATTGACACTCCACGCGTATCCGAACGCAATTTGCCGCTTTCGCGCGTATCCAAACGCATTAAGTGTCAACTATCGTTGTTTGTTGTTTGTCGAAGTTGTGTTGTGTATAAATAAAAATTCAGAGAAATAAAGATAATATTTGGACAGAGTTCGTGTGCACGAAAACAAAAACAGTGGTATCATTTGTAGTAAAAAAATAAGGAGACCAAGTAAGGGATCAGAATGGATAATTGGTTTGTCCCTGCATGCTCTCACGGTGAAGGAAAACATTGTGAGGAAACCCGCACACTCCTAAGAAATACAAAGGCCGTGTGTGAAATCGACTAACCCACACTGGGCCAGATCGCCCTAATTCAGGGTAGGCTCGAGCCCCTCGACAGGGACGTATAAGAGCTGTTGATGACAGGTAGTTTAATATGACTAACCTGACCACGGGAGCTTCTCTCCCTTCGTTTATGGCGGACGGGCGGGGAACCACCGCCCATCGGGACTTTCTCTGGAGCGTTTTGTATTAGCAGTATCCTGGTAAAAGAACAACAAAGTTTGATTAACAAATAATTATACAAAAATACTCCAAAAACGGAGTAAACAAATTACAAGGAACATACGTTGTCACATCTTCCATAGTAACCCTGCGTTCCGAGACGCGCTGAAATCGATTTAAGCACCAAAGTCAAAGTCAAAGTCAAAATAATTTATTTCCATAGGATGTTATTACATCACTTAGATCCGTCATTACATTTTTTTGGGTGAGTTCACTAACACAATGGCGGAATCTGTGGAGAAGAGCTCACCGAAGAAACTCCACAGTCATCGCATCTTTTGCGTTTCCTTTTTTAAATAAAATATTGTCAATTACAAAATTAATGCTTATTACATATCGAAAAAGCCTGCTACTCAAACAATCTATTCCCATGGACACCTGTCTTCTAAGTAATCAGATATCCTATAGTAACCTTTTTTATACAATTTCTGTTTTATAATTATTTTAAACTTGTCTAAAGGCAAGTTTTTAATATCAGTAGGGACCTTATTGTAATAGCGTATACAATTGCCTTTAAAAGAATTACTAATTTTATGTAGTCGGCTGACATAAGCAACCAACTTGTCTTTATTTCTAGTATTAAAATTGTGTATATCACTGTGCTTCTGAAAATTACTTATATTTCGTTTTATATACACAAGATTGTCATAGATATATTGAGACACAAATGTCAGAATATTGATTTCTTTAAATTTTTCCCTCAGTGACACTCTAGGCCCTAATCTATAAATTGCACGAACAGCCCGTTTCTGCAAAATAAATATACTATTAGCATTCGCAGCGTGACCCCACAATAAAATACCATAGGTCATTAGACTATGAAAGTAACTGAAGTAGACTAGTCTAGCGGTGTCTACGTCGGTAAGGGCTCTAATTTTTTTAACTGCGAACGCTGCTGAACTCAGTCGGTTCGACAATTTATTTATATGAGAATCCCATTGTAGTTTGGCATCTAAAGTAATGCCCAAAAAGACAGTCGAATCTACAAGGTCCAATTTCTGTCCTTTTATAAATATATCTGTAGTTACCGGTTTCACATTGGGTAATACGAATTTAATACATTTAGTTTTCTTTTCATTAAGTAATAGATTATTAACAGTAAACCAATTCACTATACTAGAGATAGCATTGTTTACGTCGTCATAGTTTGATTGTTGTCTTTTAACTTTAAATATCAAAGAAGTATCATCGGCAAACAACACTAACCCATGTTTTGCTTTAACAAGATAAGGTAAATCATTAATATATACTAAAAACAAGAAAGGTCCAAGAATTGAACCCTGCGGGACGCCCATACTTATTGAAGATCCGGGTGATCTTTTCCCATTAACATCGACCATCTGAACCCTATCTGTTAGATATGACTCCAGAAGGCCAAGAGCCTGATCTTTTACACCATAATGGCGTAGCTTCCTGACAAGAATGTCATGATGGACGCAATCAAAAGCCTTGGATAGATCGCAGAATACACCTATTGCATCCATTGCGTCTTCCCAGGCACCAAAAACATTGTCAATTAGCTCAACACCAGCGTCGGCTGTTGAACGACCCCTTGTGAAACCAAACTGAGCAACATGAATTAAATTATTGACATAAAAATGACTCTGCAATTGATTAAGTATGAGTTTTTCAAATATTTTGCTAAGAGTTGGTAGTATCGATATAGGTCTAAAATTTGTGGGGTCTGATGTACTACCGGCTTTGAATAAAGGTATCACTTTACTTAGTTTCATCAAGTCAGGAAACACACCGTTATCTATACATTGATTAAATATGCAACAAAGGTGAGGTGCGATACAATCTATAATGGAACTTATAATTTTTACAGATAGACCATGGACGTCAGCCGTCCTTTTCATTTCCAGGGATTTAAACGCTTTTACAATGTCCTCATTATTTACGTGCCTAAATTTAAAATCTGTTTTACATTCCTCAAAGTTCTGCTTAAGTATAGATTCAGCAGCAGCGGGAGATGAATTTAAAGACTTGGTTGTTGAAACTGGAATGTCCGTAAAGAAATATTATATACCCGTAATTGCGTCCCGAATCACTGTCAGCCATACATTTTTTTTGCTTTTCTGATCGCTGACAGCGCTAAAGTCGGATTCGGAATGCGCCTTCAATTGACTAGCTGACTAGCCGATGTTTCATTAAATATAATGTAGTATCTGAACGAACAAGCTTTGCTTGGTGTCTTGATAGTACCTCAACACTCGTGATGTCAGAAAAAAAAACACCAATCTAAAATTTTAAAACTAAATACGTAGTTTACTTTGGATTTTCACTCAAGCAAAGATTTATGACTAAAGACAAGGCAGCATGGTCATTGAACTTAAGACTGCTTTACACGTATTAAGTTGTCAAGTAGTAACTAAATTTTAACTTAATTTTAAATAAGTGTTTACACGTCAAATGTATACTAGCTAAACTCTTTAGTTATCCCAAAATCCGCCGCCAAACTTGTGCATTTAACTAAAAATTACCTAAACCCTACCGTTCAAACGTGTTAAGTGACAAGCCACTCCCACCAACTTACTCGAAAAATAGAAATAGTTCTAATCTACTTCTTTACTTGCAAGCTAATTTTTAACTTGCAACTTATTACTAAATTCGTTGTTTACACGCATTAAGTGGCCTAAAATTAAGTTAAAATTTAGTTAACAACTTGACAACTTAACACTTGTACACAAGCCTTTAGCCTGTTCGAAAGAATGAACAAACTAAAAAAAAAATATCCGTATCGTTAGAGCTGTATCCGAGAAAAATATCAAGCATGACATGATAGTGTTAGTACAGCCGTTCTTTTGTTTCCTTTTTATCTTTTCGTGCGATAAATTCTGATCGATAGCGGACAATACAATCATTAATAAAGAATTCGTATTGTTTTCGACATGACATTAATTTCCAAGATCGGGAAACTAACAGCGTGTAATAACTAGTGAAGTACGTAATTTTGCGTGACATAGCATCCGATTGTATGTAATTATCAAATTAAATCTATTTTGGCATCGAAATAGCTTGGTCACAACAAGCAATTTACGACAAAATCAGATTACAGGTCCCGGCTGTAAATAATGCACAATAGTGCTTTAGAATAAATAAAATAAAAAATCTTATTTCAGGCGTAAGAAGACCCATAGCTAGGTTTAAGATAATTTTTAACATTACATGTCATGACATGTAATGTTAAAAATTGTGATTGTGAATTGTGATTACGAGTAATTCGACATGTCGAATTACTCGTAATCAACATCAACGGCCCGTTACAGTCCACTGCTGGACTATGAGCCTTAAGACTTAAGTGTTTGGTTTTGCCATAATCTCCACGCTTGGCAGGCGGGTTGGAGACCGCAGATTAAAAGGTTACTGTATCAGAGAGCGCTGCTGCCCGTTCCCTGTTCGCCTCTTACGACACCCACGGGAAGAGTAGGGGTGCATGTCGTATTAATAATATTAAATTGTATAAAATTAATTCTTATACATCCATCATCCATCATACGTCATAATTACATTCAATAGGTATACTACACATAGTACAGCTGTCCTACATAATTTTAATAATTCATTTATTAGTCATTGAGTGAGTGAGCAATAATGCGGGCCGATTGTTTTGGCATTTTACATAATACGAATATTATGACTACAAAATAATTTCGTGTGTTGAAAGACTGTCACAAAGGTAGCTTGCACAATATCATTACTACAATTTATTGTTTTTGTGAAAGGAAGTTTTTAGAAAGAGAGAAATCTTTCAGTGCTTCGTGCGAGGGAGCCGACGCTCTACAACGCCGAACACCCAATGTGCATTATTTACAGGCGGGAACTGTACCAATCCAATGAACAGAGGGGGGTTACAAACGGTCTGGTAGTTCTAAAATTTTGATATGTTGTCTAGAATGGTGATTAAGTGTTTAAAATGCAAAATGCACAATTCCCCCCCCCCGCCATATTAAAAAGATCGGCTATTCAGATTTTTGCTTATATCTTCGTTTTAGTTCAGATTTTGTCTTCGTGCGACAATAGACCTTCGATACTATATGGGATCACACTACTTTTTATTTTATTTTATAAATCCAAACTTCTTAGTTTCTGCTATCGAACACTAAAATAATTTTTGCTCTATCTTTAAAATTTACCGAGTTATAAAGGTTTGAAATTCAAGATTAGACAGAGAGGCACATACCCACTTGTGACATGATTTGTTAGTAACGCCATATAATCTCCATACAAAAAATCGTTTTTGAAAGAGACAGACATATTGAAACTTTAAAAAATCAATGTAAATTCGTTTTTCAACCGATTCTGTTTTTTCTTCGTGAATCGTCTGCTACTAATATTTTAAGAATCATTCATAAAATATGGTAAATTTAAGAACTGTTCGATCCCCTATTGGCGGTTGCGCTGTATGTCGCTAGTTATTTTTAATTTCTAGGTTTTTCTATGAGCGAACTGACACAAAATAAAAATTGCGCCGAGCCGCCCTTTACGTACTTTCTGTCAATAAAATATGTAGGTATAAGGTGATTTTTAACATGCCATCCGAAGCACGGAAACTCACCTGTTATGCGCCCGCCAGCGGTTGCACAGATGCATGTACTGCCGACACTGAATGTACATGAACACCGCTCCACCGGTAAACCCCACTGCCACGACCACCAACTTCGTCCAAAAGGGCCACGCTGCAAAAAAGAAAAAAAAAACACTTTTAGATGTGTTACATTCATCATCAACAGCTCACATACGTCCCCACCGAGGGGCTCTTACCTACCCTGGAGCAGGGCGTTTAGGATATAGACGAACACGCTGGCTATAAACTAGAAATTAGGATAATAGGTATTAGGACGTAGTAACACTTAGCCGTGTGGTAACGGCAGAGTAGAATATATTTGTCACCAACCCCCACTCTTCCCGTGGATGTCGTAAGAGGCGACTTAGGGACTACACATTGAACAGGGAACGGGCAGCAGCGCTCTCTGATACAGTAACCTTTTAATCTGCGATCTCCAACCCGCCTGCCAAGCGTGGAGATTATGGCAAAACGGAGGCTCATAGTCCAGCAGTGGACTGTAACGGGCCGTTGATAATGCCAGCACTAAAAAGGTTTTTTGGGAATTCTTTTCCTAAGGGGGGAAAATGGGGGGTTGGAGTTAGTGTGAATTTGACTGTAGTATTTCATATAGCTATATAATAGGTAGACCTTTCCTCGTAGTAACGTTTCCATCAAACTCTTGTGATGTTTTTATTTTATGTAAAAATCACGTGAGAGCGTGTAGGCATTCGCTCACGTGCGTCGCGATAAGTTTGGACATGTGATCGAATCGAGACAAGGACGAAATGCGTATTCCATTCGATTATGTCTCATTTTCCTATTTATACGTTAATGATATTGACAGCTTTACAAATAGGATCTGGGTTTAAATCCTAATGGGCTCAATCTATGTCACGCTCTAATCCTAAATTTAAAATCTAGCTAGGTATACGCAGATAAAAAAAAAACCTTAAATTTATAAAAAGTATTTTACACTATCTGGGAAAGAGACCATCTTAAAAATTACCTCTATGAAGGGCCTGCGGAAAAAAATCACACAATTTAAGATTTATTTGCAAATCAAACTAAAAAAACATGCACAAACGATCTTAGCACGGCATGACGTCACCTTTAATTGTCTTTACTAGTTACTGATTCGACTAATCAGTTAACTATCTTACTGAAGGATTTCACTCACATCCTACGAAAAACGCATGCTCACACCCCAAAGACATAAATTCAACAGTCAAATAACGTGCCGTTTAGGAATTGAACCATGGACCTCCTGTGCAGAAAGCAGACACTGCCAACTAGAACTATGGCTGTCGTCCAACAAATCCTTTTTGCTCCGTGCAGTGGAGTATTAGGAGCGAGGTACATAAGTTCTATTAAATATTATTTGTATAGAACATCGGTGGTGTAACAGCTTGGATGGTTTAACAACCTTTTGAACGACAGTTTGCGGTTTGAACCTCAGTGTTTCATTTTCTAAACACATTTATTCAACGCTTTTACGGTGAATACAAACGAGAGAAAATCTGCAAAAACCGAAATAAAAAAGGTTTAAGTAGACCTCCATATTCAGCTAATTATAGTAATTCAGGGTAGGCTCGAGCCCAATCATGTGAGCTTTTGGACAGCCTCCTTGGCCGAGTGATCGAGATTTCAACGTTTATTACGAAGGTTCCAGGTTCAAATCGCTGTCAAGCAAAAATCTCTTTGTGAGACTTTCCCTACTTTGTTAAGACATTGGCCTCGATTCGGGATGTCATGCTCTAATTTTAAAATCCAGCTATCCTTTTCGTTTTTATGACCAGTGAAAGAGAGATGATTAACGAATGATATTAATTTGCACGAATGGTAACTTAAAATAAGGGCATAGCTGTCAGTTTAAGAGATTTTTAAGTCGCATGTTTTAAGTGCTCTCTAAAAATTGTGCAATCTACACGGCCATAAGGTTCAAATTCGATGTTTGACAGACCTAATATTAGAATGGCCATCTCCTGTCCCTTTTCAATCTTTAAAAGGTAAAAAGGACGGACTAACTTAAATTAAGGATTAGAGCGTGACGTCCCGAATAGAGGCCATTGCTCACCTTATTTTCAAAAAATAAAGACGATTCCGAGTTTCGGAAGGCACGTTAAGCCGATGGTCCCGTCCCGGCTACTTTACACGAGTCATGTCAGTGGCCTTTGGCGGCTCTAAACCTGACACCAGGATTTGTGAGGTCGGTTGTCGACCTTACAACCCGCACGATGAAGATGTGCGAGCTTTCTTTTTTGTAAGGTCGAACTCACAAAACCCCTGGGCCCCGTCTCACGAAGCAACAATTTACTAGTAACAAATTACAATTTGATATTCATTGCGTAGCCAATTCCACAAAACCGGAAGCCCTTATCGTTTTACCACAATGTCTACTACATCAAATTGTAAGTAAGTAAGTAACACTTTATTGCACATGCATACAAAGAAAACATTATTATAAAATGTGCGCAAAGGCGGCCTTATCGCTAATAGCGATCTCTTCCAGACAACCTTTGTACTTGTAATTTAAATAAATAAAAAATGTCTTTTATTTCAGGCAATAAAAACATTAAACCTTTGGCCTAATGCAACACATGTCACAATAATAATAATACTAATAATAATAAAAAAAACAGCTATTATGTCTATCGCGTGTATGGGACGCCCCCCTGCCAGGTGGACTGATGACCTGAGAAAGGTCGCTGGTGGTGGCTGGATGAGGAAAGCGGGTGATCGTGCGCTTTGGCGTGCCCTTGGGGAGGCCTACGTCCAGCAGAGGACTGCAATAGGCTGATTGATTGATTGATTGATTATGCCTATCTGCTCCACAATTGAAACACTGGAGCGTTTATCGCCTGCCAGTGTCTTATAGAAGGTCCGTCCGACCTGCTGGCGACAATGAGGAGGCTGTTGCTGCTGGCCCGCACCCTGCTCGCTATCGCGGTGGCCCTCTTGCGCATGGTGGCATAAAAGCAGTACACGCTTACTGATGCGAACATCCCCGATGCGCTGCAGAAGCAGGGCAGCCGCAACAGCGCCCTCATTGCATTATTGTATTAATTTGCAACTTGTAGCTTCGTGAAACGGCCCCCTGGTGTCCGAATTATGGGGTCATTAAAAGGCCTCTGATGAACGATATTTTTAGAGACGGCAACTGTGAAAATAGCAAACCAAGCCCTTTCTGGGTACTCTCACTACTCAATAAGCAATTTATCTAGGTCCCCGGGGAAATCAACTAACTTGATCAACTAGCCTTGACCATGGGCGATAATTTTACCGAATGATGTTAATATACAACAGACACGAATAGAGAATATCAAAAAATACATACATACATATCAAAATATACATATACAATTAAACAAAAAAAATATAAAGGAGGCAGAAAACGAACGAAATCAAAACTGGCTAAAAAACAATTAACAATTTTACTTAACCCATTAAGGAGTGACCATATGGTTACAGTCGATACCTTGTCCAATTGATTTCTTTTTCAATAATTGTTAATAATTTATTAATTTTAGAGCCTTTGGAGTCCCTAGCACAAAAAAAAAAAAAAAAAATTGAAAAAAAAAAAACTCAGTCCTTTGGGTTAACACTAGGGGCTTTAGCTCGGATAGTGCATGCCAGTGCGGTGTCTCTCCCCAGACAATGGCACACATGTTATCCTGCCCAGCGTGTCCTAACACCTGCACACGCGAGGATCTTTACAGTGCTACGGATAATGCTATATCCGTAGTTGCGTACGCATATATTTAATAGCCGTGTATGAACCGATACCATAAGAAGAATCTAGTAACGCTTGATAAACTATGGAGTTTAGTCGCAGAACTTACATTTCGTAAAATGTACTCCTTGCGCAATGTACTCCTTGCGCTTAAATGGAAGTGGGCTGGACACGTGGCCCGAAATGAGGCGTCCTGGTGTAGACGTATCCTCGAATGGAAACCATGGGGAGAAAAGCGGCCTCAAGGACGACCACAAATGCGCTGGAAAGATGACGTAAAGAAAGTCGCGGGCTCGAATTGGATACAAAGAGCGCAACACAGAGAGGAATGGAGAAAGTTGAAGGAGGCCTACACCAAAATGGTTGAAAAAGGCTGAAGAAGAAGAAGACTCCTTGCGCAAAACGTACCCTTCGCAAAATTATAATACATTTGTAAGACCCAAACTTCATCTGTAAGTCCCCTAACCTAGCTCAGTCAGTAACATCAGCACCTGTGACTTTATTAGTGTGAAGTGAACCTTGAACTCGAAAAGGGCAATTATTGTATTTTGACGCGGGATACGTGTAACTTGAATTTGATGTTCTATTTTCAAATTGAAATAGACATGAGTTTGATGTTTCTAATAAGTAATAAGTGTTTCTAATAGCCGTGTGGTGACGGCAGAGTAGAATACATTTGTCACCAACCCCTACTCTTCCCGTGGGTGTCGTAAGAGGCGACTTAGGGACTACACATT